>CAWUFW010012883.1:0-512257 GCA_963921515.1 Calotriton arnoldi
ACAGCAGTAGCCAGTGTCAGCCATCTTGTGAGTCCTTCTCCACTCCCTGTGATGTGAGCATGGTTCAGGGTGGTGTTGATGGGACAGTTGTGGGGGTGAGCTATGTCTGTGACTGTGACTCCCATCATGCTATTGCCTCCACCCCACTTCCCAGCATTCCCATACTTACTTGCTTTTGTGGGGAGTTCAGTGTGTGTGGGTGTGAGGGCAATGGCAAGATGGCTGACAGTGGTGTCCTGCTGTTGGTTGGTGTGCAGTTCCCAGCATGCCCTTGTGCTCCCCACAGCAGTAGCCAGTGTCAGCCATCTTGTGTGTCCTTCTCCACTCCCTGTGATGTGAGCATGGTTCAGGGTGGTGTTGATGGGCCAGTTGTGAGGCTGAGCAATGTCTGTGACTACCACTCCCATCATGCTATTGCCTACACCCCCCTTCCCAGCATGCCCATGCTTCCTTCCTTTTGACTCTGCTTCCCTGTGGGGTGGGCTGGCTGTGCTGACAGGATGGCTGGGAGTGTTGTCCTGGCAGTTGTTTGGCTAAGAGTCCCAAGAGTGTCCCTGTGCTTCACACAACATAACCCAGGGTGGTGGTGCTTTGTGGGATCTTGTGTTAGGATGGAGGGCATTGCATTCTACCAGGTGGGTACTGTGGAGTTTGTGTTGGGGGGGTGTGAGGGGAGGTGCTGGTGACTATGGTCAGTGCTGCAAGTCCCCCTTCCCACCCAGCCAGCCAGATATCCCACCATGGAACGTGCTTGCATTGCAGGGAGTGTAAGTTGTCTCTCAGGATGTCAGTCAGTGGTGTCCTGCTGTTAGTTGGTGCACAGTTGGCAGCAGGGCCTTGTGCTCCCCACAGCAGTAGCCAGTGTCAGCCATCTTGTGAGTCCTTCTCCACTCCCTGTGATGTGAGCATGGTTCAGGGTGGTGTTGATGGGCCAGTTGTGAGGCAGAGCAATGTCTGTGACTACGACTCCCATCATGCTATTGCCTCCACCCCCTTCCCAGCATGCCCATGCTTCCTTCCTTTTGACTCTGCTTCCCTGTGGGGTGGGCTGGCTGTGCTGACAGGATGGCTGGGAGTGTTGTCCTGGCAGTTGTTTGGCTAAGAGTCCCAAGAGTGTCCCTGTGCTTCACACAACATAACCCAGGGTGGTGGTGCTTTGTGGGATCTTGTGTTAGGATGGAGGGCATTGCATTCTACCAGGTGGGTACTGTGGAGTTTGTGTTGGGGGGGTGTGAGGGGAGGTGCTGGTGACTATGGTCAGTGCTGCAAGTCCCCCTTCCCACCCAGCCAGCCAGATATCCCACCATGGAACGTGCTTGCATTGCAGGGAGTGTAAGTTGTCTCTCAGGATGTCAGTCAGTGGTGTCCTGCTGTTTGTTGGTGCACAGTTGGCAGCAGGGCCTTGTGCTCCCCACAGCAGTAGCCAGTGTCAGCCATCTTGTGAGTCCTTCTCCACTCCCTGTGATGTGAGCATGGTTCAGGGTGGTGTTGATGGGACAGTTGTGGGGGTGAGCTATGTCTGTGACTGTGACTCCCATCATGCTATTGCCTCCACCCCACTTCCCAGCATTCCCATACTTACTTGCTTTTGTGGGGAGTTCAGTGTGTGTGGGTGTGAGGGCAATGGCAAGATGGCTGACAGTGGTGTCCTGCTGTTGGTTGGTGTGCAGTTCCCAGCATGCCCTTGTGCTCCCCACAGCAGTAGCCAGTGTCAGCCATCTTGTGTGTCCTTCTCCACTCCCTGTGATGTGAGCATGGTTCAGGGTGGTGTTGATGGGCCAGTTGTGAGGCTGAGCAATGTCTGTGACTACCACTCCCATCATGCTATTGCCTCCACCCCCTTCCCAGCATGCCCATGCTTCCTTCCTTTTGACTCTGCTTCCCTGTGGGGTGGGCTGGCTGTGCTGACAGGATGGCTGGGAGTGTTGTCCTGGCAGTTGTTTGGCTAAGAGTCCCAAGAGTGTCCCTGTGCTTCACACAACATAACCCAGGGTGGTGGTGCTTTGTGGGATCTTGTGTTAGGATGGAGGGCATTGCATTCTACCAGGTGGGTACTGTGGAGTTTGTGTTGGGGGGGGGTGTGAGGGGAGGTGCTGGTGACTATGGTCAGTGCTGCAAGTACCCCTTCCCACCCAGCCAGCCGGATATCCCACCATGGAACGTGCTTGCATTGCAGGGAGTGTAAGTTGTCTCTCAGGATGTCAGTCAGTGGTGTCCTGCTGTTTGTTGGTGCACAGTTGGCAGCAGGGCCTTGTGCTCCCCACAGCAGTAGCCAGTGTCAGCCATCTTGTGAGTCCTTCTCCACTCCCTGTGATGTGAGCATGGTTCAGGGTGGTGTTGATGGGCCAGTTGTGAGGCTGAGCAATGTCTGTGACTACGACTCCCATCATGCTATTGCCTCCACCCCCTTCCCAGCATGCCCATGCTTCCTTCCTTTGACTCTGCTTCCCTGTGGGGTGGGCTGGCTGTGCTGACAGGATGGCTGGGAGTGTTGTCCTGGCAGTTGTTTGGCTAAGAGTCCCAAGAGTGTCCCTGTGCTTCACACAACATAACCCAGGGTGGTGGTGCTTTGTGGGATCTTGTGTTAGGATGGAGGGCATTGCATTCTACCAGGTGGGTACTGTGGAGTTTGTGTTGGGGGGGGTGTGAGGGGAGGTGCTGGTGACTATGGTCAGTGCTGCAAGTACCCCTTCCCACCCAGCCAGCCGGATATCCCACCATGGAACGTGCTTGCATTGCAGGGAGTGTAAGTTGTCTCTCAGGATGTCAGTCAGTGGTGTCCTGCTGTTTGTTGGTGCACAGTTGGCAGCAGGGCCTTGTGCTCCCCACAGCAGTAGCCAGTGTCAGCCATCTTGTGAGTCCTTCTCCACTCCCTGTGATGTGAGCATGGTTCAGGGTGGTGTTGATGGGCCAGTTGTGAGGCTGAGCAATGTCTGTGACTACGACTCCCATCATGCTATTGCCTCCACCCCCTTCCCAGCATGCCCATGCTTCCTTCCTTTTGACTCTGCTTCCCTGTGGGGTGGGCTGGCTGTGCTGACAGGATGGCTGGGAGTGTTGTCCTGGCAGTTGTTTGGCTAAGAGTCCCAAGAGTGTCCCTGTGCTTCACACAACATAACCCAGGGTGGTGGTGCTTTGTGGGATCTTGTGTTAGGATGGAGGGCATTGCATTCTACCAGGTGGGTACTGTGGAGTTTGTGTTGGGGGGTGTGAGGGGAGGTGCTGGTGACTATGGTCAGTGCTGCAAGTCCCCCTTCCCACCCAGCCAGCCAGATATCCCACCATGGACTGTGCTTGCATTGCAGGGAGTGGAAGTTGTCTCTCAGGATGTCAGTCAGTGGTGTCCTGCTGTTTGTTGGTGCACAGTTGCCAGCAGGGCCTTGTGCTCCTCACAGCAGTAGCCAGTGTCAGCCATCTTGTGAGTCCTTCTCCACTCCCTGTGATGTGCGCATGGTTCATGGTGGTGTTGATGGGACAGTTGTGGGGGGCAATATGTGTGACTGCGACTCCCATGATGCTATTGGCTACACTGACTTGGCCAGCATACACAGAATTCCTTCCTTTGAGTGGTCTTCACTGTGTGTTGGTGTTGTTGTGGTGGCTACATGTGTGGATGTGTGTGTTAGTTCTATTTGTGCCACTGCCTAGCTGTAGTTGTGGTTGTGTTTGTACATGTGTTGGCACAGTTGGATGTGACTTTTTTGATGGCATGTGTTGTGTTTATCTGACTGACATACACATTTTGGGATGATTCTGTTCTAGTTGCTGTGTAATTGCTATGAGTGCATGGTTTGACTCTCCCCTTGACAGTGATGTGTGTGTTTTGTGGCAGTATATTGTGTACATTTGTTGTGTACTCACCAGGCTCTGGGATGTCCTCTAGTCCATATATGCTCACTGGCGGTAGGATGGCCCGCACCTTCTCCTCCCAGGGCCTGAGGTATATTGGCTTGGCAGGAGGGCCACTGCCGGTGTGTTGGCTGTTGATGTAGTCTTGCTTCAGCAGTTTCCGTACCCTCCTGCGCACGTCATACCACCTGTTCTGGATGTCGGTCTTTGTGCGCCGACATGGTGATTGGGCATTCACCCTGTTGATGATCCTCTCCCACATCTTGGTTTTCTGCGACATGGGGGTCTGTTGGACCAATGTGCCAAACAGCTGTGGCTCTACCCTGAGGATCTCGTCTACCAGGACTTCCAATTCACAATCTAGGAACTTGTGATTCTTCTTGGGGGCATGGTGATGGGTGGTGATGGTGAGTGATGTGTGTGTTGGTGTGCAGGTGAGGGTGTGTGGGTGTGTGTTGTGCTGGGTGTATGTGAGGTAGGTATTTGTTGGTGTGCTGCTGGTGTGTGGCTTGTGTGAGGGATGAGCTGTGGGTGTGTGGTTGCTTTCTCTTGGGTGCTGGCAGTGGAATGGCATTTGCAAAGGCTCATGGTAGTGATTTGTGTCCTTTATATAGGTGGAGTTGTGGGTGTGTCTTTGTTCTCTGTCCCCACCCCCCCAGTATTTATTGGCTTGGTAATTGCTTGTTTGGCCTTTTTTTGGTTGATTTTTCCTTTGTGCTGTTTGTGTATGTTGGAAACGTTCTTGTGACCGAGTCGGACCCTGCATTGGTCTCGTACGGTGTTTTCCGTTTCGTTCACGCTGTGTTTGTGCAGTTTTGTATGCAGCGTACGCGTCGGTCGCGGTGTATTGTGTTGCTTCGGCTCGGTTTTGTATGCGTGTCGGTCGTACGGCTTGTCCTCCGTCCGACTCGGTCGTGTTTTTCGCGTCTTGCATCGTACTTTGCGGGTTGGAGTTGGCGGGTACGATTCGGTCGGATTTGTTCCGGGTGCGTGTCGGTCGGTTGGATTCGCGTGTTTTTCCGGCCGGATTGCTATTTTCCGAGCGGCTCGGTCGGTCGGCTTGGTTTCCTGACGTGTCGGTCGGATTTATCGCGGCTTGCATCGTACTTGGCGTGTCGGGCGCCACTGGTACGTGTCGGTCGGTAATTTTTCCGGCCCGAATCGGAATCGACCTCTAAGTGTCTATATAATGCACCTACAGTTATGGTGAAACCATTGTGGTCCCCATCAATCACACACATTCAAGATGTGGGGTGCGTTAATTTAGTATAGGCTGAGTATCAAATTGATGTGTACTGACTAAGTGTCATCTTCTGCAACAAGTCTGTATTGGTTGTTGAATCCACACTGTTCATACAGATATCCCCCCCACGTTGTTGATTTGAAGTTGCTTCGTCCTTTTTCCCATATGATGTGCTCAAATAAGTCAAAGGTGAATTAAAATGTGCTTTCACAAGGGAATGTACATTTCTTCGTCCCCATTCAGGCCTGCAGGATTTCTGGTCTTGAATCTGATGATGAGTTGTGATTCTAATCGCCTTGATTTGAGAGTTCTATCTACACCTCTCTCATTTTGTGGGACTGTGGCTATTCCAGAGTATGTTACATTTAACCAACTCTTTCCTTCATGCATGAGCATATGTTTTGCAATTGCGTAGCTGGTGTCTCTCTTCTGTATTGCTCTTAAATGTTCCAAAATATGCTTTTTCGACAGACATATTGTGCTTCCAATGTATCTCTTACCACAAAAGCACTAAATCATGTAGACTGCATACACTGAATCACAGGTGATCTTTTCATTTATTATGAAGATTGTTCCCCGTGGGTCTTCAAGCTTTTTGATATTTCTACCTATTTTGCATGCTTTTTTTCATGGTAAAATGACTATTGACCAGGTTGTCTGCCAATGAAGGGGCTTTTCTAAATGTTATCAATGGCCTTGTTCCTAGTTTTTCACCAATATCCGGATCCTTTCGTAACACATTCCAATATTTGTCCAAAATGCCTTTGATTTTATGGCTCTCTTTGCTAAAGGTTAATATCATTCTCATTCCTTCACCACTGTCATTGTTATTCTTCTTTCCTTTGTTCACATGGGTCTGTGCTCATGTTAGAGTTCTTGCTTTTTCTTCACCACGTTTGATGTCACTGTGTTTGTATCCTCTATGTTTGAATCTCCTCGTGATGTCCTTGAATTTAGATTCCATCTCCTCATTTTTTGAACAGTCCCTTTTCATTCTTATAAATTCCCCATAGGGGATGCTTTTAATCCATGATTTTGGGTGAAAGCTCGAACCATGGAGGATACTGTTGGTGGATGTTGGTTTCCGAAAAACTGTATTGTATTATGTTGTTCTCAATGTATACAGTTGTGTATAGAAACTGTATTTCACAGGGGCTAATATTGCATGTAAATTTCAGACCCACTTCGTTGTTATTGAGTATTGAGAAATATTCCATAAATTCTGTTGTACTCCCATTCGAAATCAAAAACAGATCATCTATGAATCTAAGCCACAGGGCTACTTTCGCCATATATTATTCATTTTCCTCTCTCCAAGCTATGGTCTTCTCCCACCAACCCATCATAAGGTTGGAGTAGCTTGGAGAAAATGAAACTCCCATGGCGGTGCCACAAATTTGGGAGTAGAAGACATGGTGAAAGCAATGATGGACTAATTGCTACAGTGATCAAGACCAGTGTGGTCGAAACGAGTAGGTGGGAGTGCTGGGCTGAGTTGCTTTATGACTCAACAAAGTACTTGGATATATCGCAAGGCGAGTGCAATGTTATTCTCTGGTTGGAACTAATATTTTGTGGGGGTAGTCCACCCCTGACGAGTGCACCAACTGTGTAAAGTGCGCCCTTTGTTTGGGACTAATTTAATGAGGAATATATATATATATATATATATATATATATATATATATATATATATATAGATAGATACGAGTGTGGTGTTTGGGTTCTGTGGTAGGCATTTGAGTTAGAACAAAGGAGAAGACTATAGCCAAAAGGAAGAGATACCTATGTCCTTTTAACTCATTGGATGAGGGGGAAAGCCAGCAGAAAGGAAATACATCTAGACATTCCATGCCTCTTACAGGACCTGTCGTAATGACAACCTCTGATGTGCATCAGTTGGTGGAGCTAGCAGTTGCAAACGTATTAGCAGCAGGAAGTCAAGAGACTATTATCATCATATCAAGAATCACAATGATGCTGATTGTACTTCCTCTGATTAATAGGAAACTGGTCCTTCTAGCCACGGCAAATGCATTTGGTGAATTTGGATCCCATTTTGTATCATATAAAGAAGAACGTGGGTGTTTTGGAGAACAGTTTGAGAGATGAGTCTGGCAGCTTCCTATTTCCTCAGTGTGATAGAGCGTTTGGTCCTGCAATTCTTCGTAACTAGATTAAATCTCTTATTCTGCACGAATGGCATGATCTTGATCATATTTCAGTCCCTCGATTTACACCCAAAAAAATCTTTAAAGAGGCTGGCAAGGTGCTATCACATACTATCAAGATGGACTGTCTGCTTGTCATGCTCACTAAGCGCATTTCATTCAATCCAGAACAGTGTACACCATCAAGCTGGTGGATAAGCTTATTGAAAGTGCTTTACAGAAAGCATATGCTGGAAGCAAATTCGACTTAAGGGCTGGAATTTATGCTGCTTATATGGCACAATTCTTAGTCAATAATTTGAGTTCCTAGCTGGGGCAATGAAGGAAGGTGAGGATTCCTCAGATCTGCTGATAGAGCTGGAACAATAGCCCCATTTCCTCTTCAGTATTGCTGGTGATGGATTCAGGCCCCTGCAATTGCTTTAGGGACTTCACTACTGGCAAGAAGGCACATGAGGGATTGGAAGGCAAACAGAGCAGGAAAATCATCTTTGTTCAGAATACCTGTTTAACTAAATTTAAAATGAAGCAGATTCTGGATATCAAAAAGGAGAACATGCCCTTTATCCATTGTAAGGTATTCAGTGATAAGTTGGAGCAAATAGTCACTAAGGCTTTTAAAGGAATAAAACATGTTGCCATACAAGGGTAAGTCGTCTTCATCTTCATATTTTAGGAGCTGTGATTGAGGCAAGAATTATTCATGCTCATATATATCCTCAACGTGAAATTGTTTCCAGTGAAGAAAGGAAGAAAAGAAATCAGCTAATGTACAATCTTCTAGTACTCAGGACAAAGAGCAGTGATCCCGACTAACTGGGGTGAAGTGGAGATCACAGGTTCAGTCGGAATGCATATCCAAGACTTCTTTCAAGCATGACAGACAAATGTTTCAGATCAATGGGTCTTGGATATTATTCAAAGCAGTTATATTATAGACCTTAGGGCTGGGTCACAAAGCGAACTCTTTTGAGTAATTTTCACTTTAATTTGCACTTCGTGGCTATTCACAAAATCAGAGTATAAAACTGTTAAAAAAGTGTAACTCACATTCCTCCATTTCCTGAAAAAGGAAGTGGAGCCAAATTTACGAGTGTAGGTTACTACTGACAAAGTAGTAGTAACTCTAGTAAAAATCATGGCCAACTGCTAGTACTCCAACACCATCCCATAGAAAATAGTTGAGGTTGAGACTTTTAAAAAAACACCATAGGAAATAATGTTAAATGACATTAAATTATGTTAAACTTCAGAATAATAATTTCAATTTAACTTAATATATGTAAATTAATCAAAGCATTAATTCATAATAAAGGTAATAGTGCTGTAGCATTTTTTCATTTGTTCTACATTTAAAATAAATATATACATTTATTTTACATAAATATTTAAACTAGACATATTTCTAATATTTTTTTTGAATTACATAAGTTTCTTATTTTTACCTGTATACTTTAGCATATAGATAGATCTCCTCCCTGGCTGTGGAGTCACCCTATGGTAAGGTATAGGAAAAAGTAAAATAGTTTATTTAACTCAAAAACATTCTTAAAATATTTTATGTTAAGTAGTAATGTAAAATTATTTCATATATTTATTTTAAATGTAGAACAAAAGAAAAATGCTACAGCACTATTACGTTTATTTATATTTTTATCTTTTTAAACTAATCTAATTTATTTTAAATTACTTTCTGAGGAGTTTTATTTAAAGTCCCTACCTCCATTATTTCTGGTGGTGCAGTAGCAGTGGTTGGCCATGTATGGTGTTGTACTTACTACTGTTTTTTTTAGCATCAGTAACTTTAGAAGTGCAGTTTGCAAACAGCAATTGACCTAGTCTTTTGTGGGTAGATGCCGTCCCTCCCTCAGCCCCTGTTTGACTGTAGCTAAACTCCGCCTTACTGCTCACTAATCCCCACACCTTCTGGAGTACGCAAGCCCCTTTTTGGAGCCACTCTCTATAGCCCTCCACATTTACCACTAAAACCCGCACTTATGTGTATGGAGACTCTGCAGTCGGGTGGAAATCACCACACACAAGTGTAAAAGAAGCGGAGACATAAACTCTGCGTATAGATTTATGAATGGCATTTTGTAGTATTACAAAACATACTAAAGTGTAGTTTGTGAATCAGGCCCTTAGTCTCCATGCCTCCAGAGTTTGAATG
Organism: Calotriton arnoldi; assembly: GCA_963921515.1. Lineage (NCBI taxonomy): Eukaryota > Metazoa > Chordata > Amphibia > Caudata > Salamandridae > Calotriton > Calotriton arnoldi. Next base: position 9,434 of record CAWUFW010012883.1, read on the forward strand.
CATTCATGAGTCTTTACCCAGAGACAGTACCAGAGCTCACAAATGTAATGTGTCACTGCTAAAGAACAAAGCAACAATTCCAATTCCCAGAGAAGAGCAAGGGAAGGGGTTTTAATAAATTCTGTTTGTAGTATAGAATATGAAAAGGGAGAGGGGGAGCTGCACGGTATTTGATGCCTTTGGGCCAGTTTGCACTGTTTAAAAAAACAGCAAAAGTACCAGCGGTTTTCTGTGGACAATGTCCATTTCCAGTTTAGTGTTCTTCATTTGGGCTGAAATCAGTTTGAGGGTGTTCACAAATGTTTTAGTTCCTTTGTTAAGGCACCTACATTAAAGTACTTGCTCACCCGTGCCAAAGCATACTCAAACACCCTTACCTGGTCAATTGGCAGGGGTGTAGCTAGGTCAATAAATTGAAGGGGTGAGCTACAATTTTCCGACAGTCGGGCTGGCATATAGTGTTTCAATACATTTTACGACAAGCAGGGTGCATGAGAGGGGCCTAAGGGGCAGTGTAAAGGGGGAGGAATGCGGTTAGGTAGAAGTATTAAGAGAGAAAACACAATATTTTGTAAAATAACCAATATTTTGAGTACGTTCAAAACAGAGAGGGAGAGAGTGTGTGTGCCCTTTTGTGTATGTAAACGTCCCTGGTGAAATCCGACTGCCATCTCACAATACCCGACTGAAAGCACTTGTACCCAATATTTATCAGAAAATACATTTATTAGGGGGTGTAACACCCCAAACACCCCTCCTGAAGCTACGCCCCTGTCAACTGGTTAGTTCACACAGCCTGAAAAGACCTGGTTATACGAAATGTGGAGAAAGTGATCTCTGTACTTCTAAAACACAGATTCATTATAAACTGGAAAAGCTCTCACTGTGCCCTCTAAAGCCCACCTTACCACACTTCCGATTCTGGTATTAGAACATTAGAAGCACATAAGTCCACAATGGCTAAATTAGGGTTGGGTACTAGGAAGGAGTCTGCGTGTATATATATATATATATATCGCAAAACTACTCGCCAATTTGACTCCATGGCGGAGAATCACGAGCGTGGACCACAATTCTGTGCAGGTATATATATTTTTTTATTTATCTCTGTCCGCCATAACACGTTTCGGCCGTTGCCGGCCTTGATCACATCGATATATATATATATATATATATACACACATATGTTACCTACTGTCAGTCATATATATATATATATGTGTATATATATATATATTCACTGAAAAAACCATAGGTTTCAGACACGTTATAGTTACAAATTAGCATTTAAAAACCTTTGAAATTCACTGAAAAAACCATAGGTTTTAGGGACAGTTATAGTTACTTGGACATTGCACTCGTACAAAACCCGTGAAATTCCCCGTTATAGTTAGTTCAGCTAACTATAACTCGCGCCCCGCAATGCACTGCTGATGACGTCACATATTACATCACTCATGACATGGTCAGTGACATCACTGATGACATCACTGATGACATCTCAAATGACATCACTGATGACATCATCCAGTGACTGTGTGTTTCTGTAAAGTTTAAATATTTTTAAAATATATAGGAAAAGACGTATTGAAGAATGAGTGGGTGTCTAAGTGTCTGTATGGATGATTTAGTAGGTGCGTGACTGACTCTATAAGTGAGTGATTTAACGTATCTTACTGAATGCATGGGTTAGTGACTAAACTGGGTGTATGTCTGTATCCGTCTGTCTGTTGCTGTGTAAGTGGCTGCATGTGTTTGTGAATAGCTAAATGATTTTCTATATGAGTTATTGAATGCTTGTCTGAGTATCTGTATGGGTGCCTGAGTGTTTGTGTGGGAGGGGTGTGTGCAACTCTGTGCATAGATGTGTGAGTGGGTGATTCACTGGGTGGATGGTTTCAAGAGTGCATCTGTGATAGACTGTATGGGTGGGTAAGTGTGTGTAAGAGTGTGTTAGTGAGTGAATGTATGTCCCAGTGGTACATGTGTGAGTAACTACATATGTGAAAGGCAGTATATATGTGTGTTGGAGTATATAAATAGCTATAAGCGAGAGTGTGTGATTGTGATAGTGGCTGTATGGATGATTGTGTGCTTGTATCAGTGATTGTATAAGAGCGTAACAATGTGCTACTATTTGTATGAGTAAGTGAGCTGGTGTGTGTATAACTGTATAGGTGAGTAAATGGCAGTGTGTTTAATTATTTGCATGACTTACTAGGTGTGTGAGTATCTCTATGGATGAGTGGCGTTGTTTGAGTGTCTATATAGGAGTAAGAGTGCATATGATAGTCCTGTACTGAGTGACCGTAAGTATGAGTGACTGTACGGGTGAGTGAGTGGATGTGTGTGTGTAGACCTAAGAATCAGTGAGTGGGTATGTAGTTATTGGTGTTGGAGTGTCTATGGTTTTGCGAATGGCAGTCTGTAATTTAGAGTGGGTGTATCAAAGATTATATTAGGGTGTGAGGAGGTGCATCAGATTATCACGTGGATGATGTCATCAGTGATGTCATTTGAGATGTCATCAGTGATGTCATCAGTGATGTCACTGACCATGTCATGAGTGATGTAATATGTGACGTCATCAGCAGTGCATTGCGGGGCGCGAGTTATAGTTAGCTGAACTAACTATAACGGGGGAATTTCACGGGTTTTGTACGAGTGCAATGTCCAAGTAACTATAACTGTCCCTAAAACCTATGGTTTTTTCAGTGAATTTCAAAGGTTTTTTAAATGCTAATTTGTAACTATAACGTGTCTGAAACCTATGGTTTTTTCAGTGAATTTCAAAGGTTTTTTAAATGCTAATTTGTAACTATAACGTGTCTGAAACCTATGGTTTTTTCAGTGAATTTCAAAGGTTTTTTAAATGCTAATTTCTAACTATAACGTGCCTGAAACCTACGGTTTTTTCAGTGAATTTCAAAGGTTTTGTAAATGACAATTTTTAAATGTATTAATTGTTATATTAATTTTTTTCATACTGATTTACTACATTTTTAGAAACAATTTTTTTTACATATTTTATTTGTCAAATTACATTGTAATTACATTATACATTACATTACAAAAAATACTTTCTCAGAATGAATTACTTTAGTTTAAATACTTTGCAGATAGGCAATAGACTTTTAAGTACAGTAGTTACAGTTGTTGCAATGGGCAACACATTTTCAAACACAATGCAACATTCAGCTCAATGTGAATTTCTAGTTAAATGCAATTAGTTACTTTATGGATTACTTTTGTAACCACAGGACTGGATCCTAGATTCAGTCCTGGTACATCTCCTGTAAACAGTTGAGTAAAAGTGTTTTGGTTACAGTCGTGATTTTTAAGGAATATTATTGTATTTTAAAAGTTGACACTTTGAAACTTTTTCTCATAGAATCACCAATGTTATCCTATGGAAGGAAATTCACTTAGCAGGTAAAAACTGTTATCGTTACTTTTTCTTACTCAGTGTTGGATCCTGGATCCAGCACTGGTGCATCTCCTGTAAACAGTTGAAAGAATGCGTTTAAGTCATACAGGCGATTTTTAAGGAATATTTGTAGTTTGTGAAAATCAACACTTTGAAACTTTTTTGCTGAAAACCAGTCAATGTTAGCCTATGAAGGAAATTCAAGTTACCGGTAAGTACGGTTAAAATTACTTTTGAGGATCAGTACTGGGCTGAAACATGCAGCACTGAGGTCTCTCCTGATAACAGGTGAGTAAATCGGAATTCGTATTTCGGCTGATTTTAGAGGAATATTTTAAAGTTCCAAAACTCCACACTTAGAAGAATTTCCAAGTGAAACCAGTCAATGTTAGCCTATGGAAGGAAATTCAAGTTACTGGTAAGTACGGTTAAAATTACTTTTCAGGACCAGTACTGGGCTGAAAGATGCAGCACTGAGGTCTCTCCTGATAACAGGTGAGTAAATCAGAATTCGGATTTCGGCTGATTTTAGAGGAATATTTGTATGTTTCAAAAATCAACACTTAGAAGAATTTCCAAGTGAAACCAGTCAATGTTAGCCTATGAAGGAAATTCAAGTTACCGGTAAGTACGGTTAAAATTACTTTTCAGGATCAGTACTGGGCTGAAAGATGCAGCACTGAGGTCTCTCCTGATAACAGGTGAGTAAATCGGAATTCGTATTTCGGCTGATTTTAGAGGAATATTTTAAAGTTCCAAAACTCCACACTTAGAAGAATTTCCAAGTGAAACCAGTCAATGTTAGCCTATGAAGGAAATTCAAGTTACCGGTAAGTACGGTTAAAATTACTTTTGAGGATCAGTACTGGGCTGAAAGATGCAGCACTGAGGTCTCTCCTGATAACAGGTGAGTAAATCGGAATTCGTATTTCGGCTGATTTTAGAGGAATATTTTAAAGTTCCAAAACTCCACACTTAGAAGAATTTCCAAGTGAAACCAGTCAATGTTAGCCTATGAAGGAAATTCAAGTTACCGGTAAGTACGGTTAAAATTACTTTTGAGGATCAGTACTGGGCTGAAAGATGCAGCACTGAGGTCTCTCCTGATAACAGGTGAGTAAATCGGAATTCGTATTTCGGCTGATTTTAGAGGAATATTTTAAAGTTCCAAAACTCCACACTTAGAAGAATTTCCAAGTGAAACCAGTCAATGTTAGCCTATGAAGGAAATTCAAGTTACCGGTAAGTACGGTTAAAATTACTTTTCAGGACCAGTACTGGGCTGAAAGATACAGCACTGAGGTCTCTCCTTATAACAGGTGAGTAAATCGGAATTCCTATTTCGGCTGATTTTAGAGGAATATTTGCACAATGGTGAAGGGAGGGGGCGGGGCCTGAGGTGACATCTTTGCAAACGCGCCCCGTGGCGCGTTTTAAGTTGGGGGATTAAGTTCCCTTGAATCCTGAGGGTCCCTAGGGGCCAACTAGACCACCAGGAACCTCCAATATGCGCTAGGGGCTGCGTTGCAGAGACGTGTAGAGAGGCCACACTCCTTTTACACCTCTCTGCAACGCAGCTCTGTGGCGCTTTCTGGATGTACCTGTTGGGCTAGTTGGCCCCAGGGACCCTCAGGATTGAAGGGGATTTAATTCTCCATCTTAAAACGCGCCACGGGGCCTGTTTGCACACATGTCACCTCAAGCCCCGCCCCTCCCTTCACCACTGTGCAAACGCGCCCCGTGGCGCGTTTTAAGTTGGGGGATTAAGTCCCCTTGAATCCTGAGGGTCCCCGGAGTCCAACTAGCCCACCATATACCTCAAAAAGCGCCATAGAGCTGCGTTGCAGAGAGGTGTAAAAGGGGCGTGGCCTCTGTACACCTCTCTGCAAGGCAGCCCCTGGCGCATACTGGAGGTTCCTGGTGGGCTAGTTGGCCCCCAGGGACCCCCAGTATTCAAGGGGAATTGTCCTCTCTGCAAACGCGCCAGGGGCGCGTTTGCAGAGTGGTGAAGGAAGGGGCGGGGCCTGCGGGCCCGATCGTTTTTTTTTTTTTAAATTTTTTTTTGGGGGGGAGGGGGGCCGCGTGGCCCCCCTCCCGGGCCACTACTTGCCCCGGGGACCCCATCCCCCGGGGCTGGCCCTCTTGTTGGGGACTGTGGGGGGGTCCCCAATCCCCCCACAGTCCCGCCGGCTCCCCGTGTCCTAGGGGAGCCGGCATTGCTTTTACACATGGGGAGCTGCTAAGATGCAGCTCCCCATGTGGAAAGCAGTCGGCTTTGGATATTGGAAGAGAGAGCAGGTTCCCTGCCTCTCTTCCAATATCCAAAGCAGTTTGCAATGACAGGACGGGAGCCGCGAGGCTCCCGTCCTGTCATTGCAAACTACAGTGTCCCGGGGTAGGCACTCCGGGACACTGCAGGAGCCGGCCCTGGGGGTGGTGGTCCCCAGGGCCATCAAGGGCTCCAGGAGGGGGCCGCGCGGCCCCCTCCCATTCAGTGCACAGCCCCGGGGAGGTGGTGGTCCCTGGGCTCTGGGGGTCCAAAACGGACCCCCATTGTAATTTTTCTTAGTGCCCCGGGAGGTGGTGGTCTCCGGGCGTGTGGGGGCTGGAGCCCCCCACACAGGTTTTTAATAAAAAAAGAAGCCCCGGGAGGTGGTGGTCCTCGGGGCTGCGGGAGGGCTCAGAGCCCTCCCGCACCATTGTACATAAAGCCCCGGGGGTGGTGGTCCCCGGGGCTTGGGGGCCCTTAGAGGCCCCCACACATAAAATTAACCCCCCCCAGCATGCCCCCGGGACTTGGGCCACCCGGGGCCAACTACATCGAGCGCGGGAGACCGCGCTCGATTTTTTTTTTTCGGCAGGGTTCGCGCTCCCTGAGCGCATCCTGCCGATTTTTTTAAAAAAATTTTTTTTTTTTTTGCCCAGGGGGTCCTTGTGGGACCCCTGAGCAAACCTAGGGGTCAGGGTGTTTCTACCCTCCCCTTTGTGCGCTTTGCGCACTTGTTTCTGTCCCTCGGTTCTACCGAGGGACAAAATGGCTGCCAACATTTCCTGAATCGGAATGTTGACAGCCAGCTGACAGCCAATTAACATGCAGCTCGTGATCGGGAGGGTGCGCGAATCCTCCGTGCCCATAGATATATATGTACTTTTACTTTTTGATTTTCTCAGCAACTACTGAACGGATTTACACCATTTAACAAAAGGGTTCTTTCTGAACCAAGAACTACCTCTTTGCCAAATTTGGTGTAATTCCGTTCAGCAGTTCGGGCTGTAGCCGTGTCTAAAGTTTTCTATGGGAAAATGCATGGGAAAACGCGTTTTGGGACCCCCTTTTTCTCGGCCCCCGCTTGACGTATCACCCCGAGACTTTCAGGGTAGGAGCGGACCGGAGCGCCCCACGAAGTTTGAAAATTTCGCGAAGATACGTCAACCGGCAAGAGAGTTATTTCAAATAGAATGTCGCTGGATTTCCTATGGATAATAGGTTGTAACTATAACTATCTACTGGCGACCGCCAGTAGATAATATATATATATATAAATATATATATTCGCTGAAAAAACCATAGGTTTTAGGGACAGTTATAGTTAGTTAGACATTGCACTCGTACAAAACCCGTGAAATTCCCCCGTTATAGTTAGTTCAGGTAACTATAACTCGCGCCCCGCAATGCACTGCTGATGACGTCACATATTACATCACTCATGACATGGTCAGTGACATCACTGATGACATCACTGATGACATCTCAAATGACATCACTGATGACATCATCCAGTGACTGTGTGTTTCTGTAAAGTTTAAATATGTTTAATATATATAGGGAAAGGCGTATTGAAGAATGAGTGGGTGTATAAGTGTCTGAATGGATGATTTAGTAGGTGCGTGACTAACTCTATAAGTGAGTGATTAAACGTATCTTACTGAATGCATGGGTTAGTGACTAAACTGGGTGAATGTCTGTATCCGTCTGTCTGTTGCTGTGTAAGTGGCTTCATGGGTTTGTGAATAGCTACATGAGTATCTATATGAGTTATTGATTGGTTGTCTGAGTATCTGTATGGGTGCCTGAGTGTTTGTGTGGGTGGGGTGTGTGCGACTCTGTGCATAGATGTGTGAGTGGGTGATTCACTGGGTGGATGGTTTCAAGAGTGCATCTGTGATAGACTGTATGGGTGGGTAAGTGTGTGTAAGAGTGTGTTAGTGAGTGAATGTATGTCCCAGTGGTACATGTGTGAGTAACTACATATGTGAAAGGCAGTATATATGTGTGTTGGAGTATATAAATAGCTATAAGCGAGAGTGTGTGATTGTGAGAGTGACTGTATGGATGAGTGTGTGCTTGTATCAGAGATTGTATAAGAGCGTAAGAATGTGCTAGTATTTGTATGAGTAAGTGAGCTGGTGTGTGTATAACTGTATAGGTGAGTAAATGGGTGTGTGCTTAATTTTTTGCATGACTGACTAGGTGTGTGAGTACCTCTATGGATGAGTGGCGGTGTGTGAGTGTTTATATAGGTGTATGAGTGCATATAATAGTCCTGTACTGAGTGACTATAAGTATGAGTGACTGTACGGGTGAGTGAGTAGATGTGTGTGTGTAGACCTAAGAATCAGTGAGTGTGTATATAGTAATTGGTGTTGGAGTGTCTATGGTTTTGACAATGGCAGTCTGTAATTTACTGTGGGTGTATCAAAAGTTATATTAGGGTGTGAGAAGATGCATCAAATTATCACATGGATGATGTCATCAGTGATGTCATCAGTGATGTCATTTGAGATGTCATCAGTGATGTCATCAGTGATGTCACTGACCATGTGATGAGTGATGTAATATGTGACGTCATCAGCAGTGCATTGCGGGGCGCGAGTTATAGTTACCTGAACTAACTATAACGGGGGAATTTCACGGGTTTTGTACGAGTGCAATGTCCAACTAACTATAACTGTCCCTAAAACCTATGGTTTTTTCAGTGAATTTGTAAGGTTTTTTAAATGCTAATTTCTAACTATAATGTGCCTGAAACCTATCGTTTTTTCAGTGAATTTCAAAGGTTTTTTAAATGCTAATTCCTAACTATAACATGTCTGAAACCTATGGTTTTTTTCAGTGAATTTCAAAGGTTTTGTAAATGACAATTTTTAAATGTATTAATTGTTATATTTATTTTTTTGATACTGATTTACTACATTTTTTTAAACTATTTATTTTTAGATATTTTATTTTTTAAATTACATTATAATTACATTATACATTACATTACAAAATATACTTTCTCAGAATGAATTACTTTAGTTTAAATACTTTGCAAATAGGCAATAGACTTTTAAGTACAGTAGTTACAGTTGTTGCAATGGGCAACACAATTTCAAACACAATGCAACATTGAGCTCAATGTGAATTTCTAGTTAAATGCAATTAGTTACTTTATGGATTACTTTTCTAACCACAGGACTGGATCCTAGATTCAGTCCTGGGACATCTCCTGTAAACAGTTGAGTAAAAGCATTTTGGTTACAGTAGTGATTTTTAAGGAATATTATTGTATTTTAAAAGATGACACTTAGAAACTTTTTCACATAGAATTACCAATGTTATCCTATGGGAGGAAATTCACTTAGCAGGTAAGTAGTGCTATTGTTACTTTTTCTTACTCAGTGGTGGATCCTGGATCCAGCACTGGTGCATCTCCTGTAAACAGTTGAAATAATGCGTTTAAGTCATACAGGCGATTTTTAAGGAATATTTGTAGTTTGTGAAAATCGACACTTTGAAACTTTTCTGCTGAAAACCAGACAATGGATTCCTATGGAAGGAAATACAAGTTACTGGTAAATACGGTTAGAATTACTTTTCAGGGTCAGTGCTGGGCTAAAAGATGCAGCACTGGGTTCTCTCCTGATAACAGGTGAGTAAATCGGAATTCGTAGTTCGGCTGATTTTAGAGGAATATTATAAAGTTCCAAAACTCCACACTTAGAAGAATTTCCAAGTGAAACCAGTCAATGTTAGCCTATGGAAGGAAATTCAAGTTACTGGTAAGTATGGTTAAAATTACTTTTCAGGATCAGTACTGGGCTCAAAGGTGCAGCAGTGAGGTCTCTCCTGATAACAGGTGAGTAAATCGGAATTCGTAGTTCGGCTGATTTTAGAGGAATATTTGCACAGTGGTGATGGGAGGGGGCGGGGCTTCAGGTGACATGTCTGCAAACAGGCCCCGTGGCGCATTTTAAGATGGGGAATTAAATCCTCCTCAATCCCGAGGGTCCCTAGGGGCCAAGTAGCCCACCAGATACCTCCAGTATGCGCCAGAGAGCTGCATTGCGGAGAGGTGTTCAGAGGCCATGCCCCTTTTTGCACCTCTCTGCAACGCAGCTCTGTGGCATTTTCTGGACGTACCTGGTGGGCTAGTTGGCCCCCAGGGACCCTCAGGATTGAAGGGGATTTAATTCCCCATCTTAAACGCGCAACGGGGCCTGTTTGCACACATGTCACCTGAAGCCCCGCCCCTCCTTCACCACTGTGCAAACGCGCCCCGTGGCGCGTTTTAAGTTGGGGAATTAAGTCCCCTTGAATCCTGAGGGTCCCTGGAGTCCAACTAGCCCACCATGTACCTCCAAAAGCGCCACAGAGCTGCGTTGCAGAGAGGTGTAAAAAGGGGCGTGGCCTCTGTACACCTCTCTGCAACGCAGCTCCCTGGCGCATACTGGAGATTCCTGGTGGGCTAGTTGGCCCCAGGGACCCCCAGTATTCAAGGGGAATTCGTTCCCCCTCTGCAAACATGCCAGGGGGCGCGTTTGCAGAGTGGTAAAGGAAGGGGGCGGGGCCTGCGGCACAATCGTTTTTTTTTTGTATTATTTTTTTTTTTTTAAATGCTTTTTTCTGCCCAGGGTGTCCTTGTGGGACCCCCTGAGCAGACCTAGGGGGTCAGGGTGTTTCTACCCTGCCCCCTTTGTGCATTTTGCACACTTGTTTCTTGTGTTTTTTTTTTAATCGGCGCACCCTACGCGCATCCCGCCGTTTAAAAAAAAAAAATGCTTTTTTCTGCCCAGGGGGTCTTGTGGGACCCCCTGAGCAGACCTAGGGGGTCAGGGTGTTTCTACCCTGCCCCCTTTGTGCGTTTTGCACACTTGTTTCTGTGCTCGGTTCTACCGAGGCATAAAATGGCTGCCAACACTTCCTGATTTGGAGTGTTGACAGCCAATTAGCATGCAGCTCGTGATCGGGACGGTGTGCGCAGGGTGCGCTCAGGGTGCGCGAATCCGACGCGGCCATAGATATATATGTGATTTTCCTTTTGATTTTCTCAGGAACTACTGAACGGATTTACACCATTTAACAAAAAGGGTTCTTTCTGAACCAAGAACTACCTCTTTGCCAAATTTGGTGTAATTCCGTTCAGCAGTTCGGGCTGTAGCCGTGGCTAAAGTTTCCTTTGGTAAAATGAATGGGGAAAACACGTTTTGGGACCCCCCTTTTTTCTCGGCCCCCACTTGATGAATCACCCCGAGACTTTCAGGATAGGAGCGGACTGGAGTGGGCCACAAAGTTTGAAAATGTCGCCAAGATTTGTCAACCGACGCAAGAGTTATTTCAAATAGAATGTTGCGGATTTCCTATGGAAAATAGGTCCTAACTATAACTATCTACTGGCGACCGCCAGTAGATAATATATATATATATATATATATATATATATATATATTATATATATATATATACACACACACAATCCTGGCTCACCACATATCCTTGATGAGGCCACACTGGTACGGACCACAAGGCGTTTGTTGTTAAATGTTTAAGTGCTTTATTTCAGAACAAAAATTAGCACATAGTCTACTCCAGGCCAATGCCTAGCATGACGCGTTTCGACCGCTCAAGCGCGGTCTTGATCACATAACGCGCTGCCTCATTCGTTCTCTTTATATAGTGACTACAAAACACCAGTGCATGATTGGGCAGTGCAATACACACCGCAACAAACAACAGACTATCCATTACATGCTATCAATTAATGGATTACGATGCTTTTGTTAATTAAAAAAACAATACTTTTGGTTTAACAAATCTATTATTACTTCAATGTATAAATAATCTCAAACAGTGTGATTCTGTTGCAATATGAAACATATTACACGCTCATATTGAAATACCCGATTCAACTCATCCATAGGCTCTCTGCAATGCAAATATATGTCGACATCCTTCCTGTCAATTTTTTGCGAGCCTACTGTTTTTGTGTGCGCATGGAAACACTGATCATTGATATTTAAACCCTTCCGATATGACAACCGATATCCAAAAACTCTTACACCTAAATATTAATCATGGTAGCATGTTGAAAATCTACAGGTCAGTCTGATTGGTTGATGTTAAACCCCTATATATTGCTTTAAAGTGCTTGTGCTTTATGTATTGCAATGTGCCCTTACAATGTAAAGTGCTATAAAACAAAGTGCTGTAGTGCTAAAAAGTGCTTATATTGAAAAGTTATAGTACATAAGAACGTCCTAAAAACGTCCAAAAATCATAATGAAGCCTCATGTATGATTATAAAGTGGCAGTGCACATAGATAAACATATATTTAGGTAAACAATTTTCTAATACCATATGATTTAAAATGCTGATGCTGTAAACGATGCAGGAACATACTATCTATTGCACGATCCCACAAATATAGAAAATACAATTTTAGAAACTCTAGAAAATCTAATTCATATGTGACAAACATTAAAACACATCTCTATGCAAACCTCTGGATTGATTGTTGAAGAGGGTATAGCTATTGCAATTTTGGGTGAAACTATCAGGATGAGCTGATAATAGTTGGTCATAAGTATACAGCCTAAAATCACAAATGCAGACTTAAAGAAAGCTGTCCAAATCCTCACTGGTATTTAAACCATTTGGCATTTTGGTATCCAGTTCCAGAATGAACTGCGATTCCAGTTGTCGCAACAGTTTTTCTCTATTGCTACCTCGTCTAGATATAGGAACTGCCCCCATCACAAGATATTTCAGTTCGCTGAGATTATTGTGATGCACTAGTTTAAAGTGCCAGGCCACTGGGTAATTAGGATCGGAATTCACCACCACTCTCAGATGTTGCAAAATCCTGTTAAATATCTGGAGTTTAGTGCTCCCCACGTATTTAAGTCCACATGGACATTTCAATACGTATACTGCGTGATCTGTTCTGCAAGTATAGTGACCTTTGATCTTAACAGGTTTCGTACTGAATGCCGTAATGTATTCAGTGGTAATGACTCCGAACTTGCAAGCTCGACATGAGCTGCACTTGAAAAACCCTGTTTTCGCTGTCAGCCAGGTAAGAGCTGGAGTGAGTTCTGGACTGCTTCTTACTAGTACATCCCTCATAGAGGGTGCTCGCCTGAATGTTAGTGATGGTTTCTCAGGAAGGATTTGGTTCAACGTAATATCAGTTAGTACAATCGGCCAGTGAGTGTTGATGATATGTCTTATATGTCTTTCATGCTTGCTATATGTAGTGATCATCCTGATCTCTTGCGGTGTCTCCTCAACATGCCTAGCAAAAGCTGTGATATATTTGATTCTGTCGTTTTTAGCTGTCAGGCAGGCATCTCTACTGTGTGTATTTGCTTTTATCTGGGCTTTATGTAGGTCAGCACTTTTGTAGCCAAGGGCAATAAATCGCTGTGTTGCTTCGTGTTGGCATTGTACAAGATCGATATCAGAGCTACAAATTCGGCGCATTCCTAAATACTCCCCATAGAGGATGCTCCGAATCAGATGCCTCGGTTGTGCACTTCTCGCATGGAGAATCGAATTCCCTGCAGTGATTTTTCTGTGGAGTTTAGTGTGTACCACTCCATTGTCAGTATACACCTGCACATCTAAAAATTCTATACTTTGATCATTGATATGCACCGTGAACTTCAAGTTTAGTTCATTGCTGTTAATTGAGGTGACAACCTTTTCTACTTCCTCTCTAGTGCCCTTCCAGACCACACAAACATCATTGATGAATCGCCACTAATGTTTTACATGAGTGTCCCACATAGTTTTATGTTGCACAATGAGGACATGCTCCTCCCACCAGCCCACATGAAGACATGCGTAACTGGGGGAGAAGCATGCCCCCATAGCCACTTCCCTCAATTGCTGGTATACATCCCTGTTAAAAAGAAAATAGTTGTTTTTCAAACACAGTTCAATCATTGTCATAATCATTCGATTGTGTTCGTACAGATGTATAGGTCTTTGGTCCAGAAAGTGTTTGACAGCTTTGATCCCATCACTATGATGAATGCTAGTATATAAAGATGTTATGTCCATCACTATGAATAAAAAATCTTGCTCCCATTTTCTTTCTTTCAATTTTCTTATAAAGTCACCTGTGTCTTTAATGAATGATGGTAACCCTAATACAAATTCCTGCAGAAAGAAGTCCACATATTTTGACATAGGTTCAAAAAGACTTTTTCTGGCTGAGATGATAGGTCTCCCTGGGATTGGCGTGGTGCTTTTGTGGACTTTCGGTATGAATATTATTATATTTATTACCTACTGGCGGTCGCCAGTTGGTAGTTATAGTTAGGACCTAGTTTCCATAGGAAAAGCGTTTTTTCTTTTGCCAATATCTTTGGCGCCGTTTGATGAATCTTCGTGAAATTTTCAAAATTAATGCCCAGCTCAGGTCAGCTCCTGTCTTAAAAGTTTCGGGGTGATTCGTCAAGCGGGGGCTGAGAAAAAAGGGGGGTCCCAAAACGCATTTTCTCCATGTTAATTTCCGTAGAAAACTTTAGACAAAGCTACAGCCCGAACTGCTGAACGGAATTACACCAAATTTGGCAAAAAGGTAGGTCTTGGTTCAGAAAGCGACCTTTTTTTAAATGGTGTAAATCTGTTCAGTAGTTCGTGAGAAATTCATACATAAAAAAATATTAGTGTTTGGTGACCGCGGTGGATTCACGAACCCTCCCGAGCACGAGCTGACTTGTGATTGGCTGCCAACACTTCAAACTAGAAAATGATGGCAGCCATCTTGTGACTCGGTTCAACCGAGTCACAAGAAAAAAGGTGAAAAAACATTAAAAAACAAGAAAAGGGGGCTGGGTAGAAACTCCCTGACCCCCTAGGGCTGCTCAGGGGGTCCCACAGGGACCCCGAGGGCCCAAAAAAGCATTTTTAATTTTTTTTTGGCTGGATTCACATAGGGTCCGCGAATCCGGCCGAAAATTTAAAAAAAAAATGAAGTGCGGTCTCCCGCACTTCGTTTTCTTGAAGCCCCCGGGTGGGCCAGGTCCCGGGGGCAATATTTAATTATTATGCAGGGGCCCGCAGGGCCCCCGCTACCCTGGGGACCGCCACCTCCCTGGGGCTTTATTAATAATGCGTGGGGGGACTCCTGCCACCCCAGGCTGCCCCGGGGACCCCCACCTCCCCGGGGCATTGCTTTAATATGTGTGGGGGGCCTCATGGGACCCCTCAAGCCCCGGGGACCACCACCTCCCCGGGGCTTTTTCCAAAAATAAAAGGTGTGGTGGGGCTCCTGCCCCCCCACACTGCCCTGGTTACCGCCACCTCCCTGGGGCATTGAGTATGCAAATGCGGGGGTCCGATGTGGACCTCGGGCCCCGGGGACCACCACCTCCCCGGGGCTTTAAACATATGTTGGAAGGGGGCCCCCCTCCTGGAGCCCCCCTTTGCCCTGGGGACCGCCACCCCACAGGGCCGGCTCCAGCAATGTCCCGGGGTGCCCACATTACAGTTTGCTCCGCCCTGCCATAGCAAACACTGCTTTGCTTCATGGAAGGGAGAGCAGGAAACCTGCTCTTGCTTCCATGAAGCAAAGCAGAATTGCTTTTGGGCAAAGGGAGCTGCACGTTAGCAGCTCCCTCTGCCCAAAAGCAATGCCAGCTCCTGCCAGAGGTGGGAAGCCGGCTGGGACCATGGGGGTATTGGGGCTCCCCCACGGTCCCCAACAGTGAAGCCATGCCCCAGGGGATTGGGTCCCGGGGCCAAAAATGGCCCTCCCATTTCTTTTTTTTTTTAAATGGCCGGGCCTAGGGGGATGAGGTCCCAGGGGCAGAAATCAGCCTGGGGAGGGGGGCCGTGTGGCCCCCCTCCTTTAAATAATATTATAAATTAAAAAATGGCCTGATCCCGGGGGATGGGGTCCCCGGGGCTGAAAATGGCCTCAGAAGGGGGGCCCCCTCCTTTAAATTTACATTAAAAAAAGAATAGAAATGGCCATGCCCTGAGGGATGGGGTCCCCGAGGCCGAAATTGGCCTGGGGAGGGGGGCCCCCAACCAAGAGCGCGCCAGGAGGCACGTTTGCAGAGTGGTGGAGAAAGGGGGCGTGGCCTGTGTCCACCTCTCAGCATACCCACTGTGTGGGGCTTACTGGTGGTAACAGGTAGGCTAGTTGGCCCCTAAGGACCCCCAGCAGCGAATGGGGACTTTAATCCCCATCAAAGGTCGCGCCAGGGAACGCGTTTGCAGAGTGGTGGGCAAAGGGGGCGTGGCCTGCTATGAGAACTTACCAATCTTGCTGTGTGGGGCTTAATGGCGGTAATAGGAGGGGTAGTTGGCCCCCAATGATGTCCTTGGAGGCCAACTACCCCTCCTGTTACCTCCAGTAAGTCCCACAGAGTGGGATTGCTAAGAGGTCTTCGGAGGCCACGCCCCCCTTTCTCCACCACTCTGCAAACGCATCCCCTGGTAAACTACTGGTTGGTGGATGAAGTCCACTTTACTCCTGAGGGACTTTGGGGGCCAAGAAGCCCTCCTGGTACCTCCTGTAAGTCCTACGCAGCAGAATTCCTGAGCGCTGGTCGGAGGCCCACCCCCTTTCTCCACCTCTCTGCAAACGCAACTACTAGTTAAAGAAGCATTTGCAATGTAATAGGTCTCGCATTTGTGAAAGTTAGGGCTATTGGCGTTGTTAATGTAAAAAATGTTTACTAATGTTTTTTGGAGTGGAGTGGATGTACATTGTGTGTAGTGGAATTATGTGGTATGTTGTGCAGTGAAATTATGTGGATAGAGAGTATGTGGTATTTAGTGTATATGAAGTATGTAGAGTGGGATTATGTGCTATGGAGAGTAATTATGTGGTATGGTAGTCTGTGTTGTGGAGTGGTAACCTCTGGTTTAGTCTTCCTCGTTTCCATAGAAGCTCAACTATGAACTCAGTGAGACAAAAAAAGAAGGAATCACTGAGGAGCACTTGTAGACTTAGTCAGAGGTATGAGCAGGGCCACTGGAATTATGCGACTGTTTGGCTGCACCGACTGTTGCACAATTATACATTTTCTGCATTAGCCTCATAATTCATCATCTGCTCCCTAATCTGCAGATTTGAACAAAAAAAGCCTTTTTTCTAGCTCAAACGGCTCAAACATTACCAAAAATGCAGCGACAAGTGTTACAGCGTGGTGGAAGGCCCTTTGCAAACCTAGAATGGTCACCTGTTACTTATTGCTAAATGTGGGTGTTAAATTGATCCTAATGGTGTGCAAGCCACTCTTGCTTCCTTCTGCACCTCTCATGCCTCTTTCTGCATTTCTGTTGCTTCTTTCTGCACATTTCTTTCTTTTTCTGCACTTCTCTTGCCTCTTTCTGCAAATCTCTTCTACTTTCTGCACCTCTCTTCCCTCTTTCTGCATGTCTGTTGCCTCTTTCTGCACCTCATTTGCTACTTTCTGTACCCCTCTTGCCTCTTTCTGCACCCTTCTTCCCTCTTTCTGCACCTCTATTTCCTTTTTCTGTACCCCTCTTACATCCTTCTGCACCCTTTCTGCCTCTTTCTGCACCTCTGTTCCATAACACAGATTATTAAAATTCTGCCACATAGTTTCCTCAAGATTCTCAGAAATTAATGGTTATTTATCATCTAATCATAAATAATGATATGTGTATTTTTTAAATTGATTGTTAGTCATATGTTGTATGAATGAAGAGGAATGAATGAGTACAAATGGGTTGTTACATTTTCTTTTAAAAAATGAAATGATAAAAGTAATTTTATAATCTTTTTGCTATTGTGCATCAATAAAAATTATTATTTTTGTATAACAAAATAGATACTGTTGGTTCTCCTTTTGTTTTCTATTAAGTCAGTCAACAAAATTCGTGTTGTTTTGTGTTGTTTATATCACTGTTGCCTTAAGCTTATACATTAGATTAGTCTTCCTCATTTCCATAGAAGCTAAACTATAAACTCAGTGACACACAAAACAAGAAGGAACCACTGAAGAGCACTTCTGGACCTAGTCAGAGGTATGAGCAGGGCCACTGGAATTATGCGACTGTTCGGCCGCAGCGATTGTTGCATAATTATACATGTTCTGCATTTGCCACATAATCCATCATCTGCCGCATATTCTGCAGATTTGAACAAAAAAATCCTTGTTTCTAGCTCAAACGGCTCAAACGTTACCAAAAATGCAGCAACAAGTGTTAAAGCGCGGTCGAAGGCCCTTTGCACAGCTGAATGGTCACCTGTTACTTATTGCTAAATGTGGGTGTTAAATTGGTACTAATGGTGCGCAAACCACTCTTGCTTCTTTCTGTGCCTCTCTGCCTCTTCCTGCATTTCTCTTGCTTCTTTCTGCATCTTTCTTCCTCTTTCTGCACTTCTCTTGCCTCTTTCTGCACATCTCTTCTGCTTTCTGCACCTCCCTCCTTTCTGCACCTCTCTTGCTTCTTTCTGCACCTCTCTTGCTTCTATCTTCTGCACCTCTCTTGCATCTTTCTGCACTTCTCTTGCCTGTTTCTGCACCTCTCTTGCCTGTTTCTGCACCTCTCTTACCTCCTTCTGCATCTCACTTGGTTCTTTCTGCACCCCTCTTGCCTCTTTCTGCACCCCTCTTCCCTCTTTCTGCACCCCTCTTGCCTCTTTCTGCACCCCTGTTCCCTCTTTCTGCACCTCTCCTGCCTATTTATGCACCACTCTTACCTCTGTATGCACTTCTCTTGCCTCTTTCTGCAAATATTTTACTTCTTTCTGCACTTCCTTTGCTTCTTTCTGCACCTCTCTTGCAAATTTCTGCACCCTTCTTTCCTCTTTCTGTACCTTTCTTCCCTCTTTCTGCACCTCTCTTGCCTGTGTCTGCACCCCTGTTGCCTCTTTCTGCCGTTCTCTTGCCTCTTTCTGTACCTCTGTTGCTTCTTTCTGCACTTCTCTTGCCTCTTTCTGCACCCCACCTGCCTCTTTCTGTACCTCTGTTGCCTCTTTCTGCACCTCTCTTGCCTCTTTCTTCAGTTCTCTTGCCTCCTTCTGCACCTCTGTTGCTTCTTTCTGCACTTCTCTTGCCTCTTTCTGCACCCCTCTTGCCTGTTTCTGCATCTCACTTGCCTCTTTCTGCACCTCTTTTGCCTCTTTCTGCAGTTCTCTTGCCTCTTTCTGCACCTCTCTTGCCTCTTTCTGCATCTCATGTGCCTCTTTCTGCACGTCTCCTGCTTCTTTCTCCACCTCTGTTGCTTCTTTCAGCAATTCTCTTGCCTCTTTCTGCACTTCTCTTGCCTGTTTCTGCACCTCTCTTGTCTCTTTCTGCACATCTCTTACCTCTTTCTGTACCTCACTTGCTTCTTTCTGCACCCCTCTTGCCTCTTTCTGCACCCCTTTTCCCTCTTTCTGTACCTCTCTTGCCTCTTTGTGTACTCCTGTTCCCTCTTTCTGCACCAATCCTGCCCGTTTCTGCACCCCTCTTCCCGAACTGCTCTTGCCTCTTTTGATACACCTTTGTTGCTTCTTTCTGCACATCCTTTGCTTTTTCTGCACCTCTCTTATTTCTTTCTGCACCCCTCTTGCCTCTTTTTGCACCATTCTTCCCTCTTTCTGCACCTCTCTTGCCTCTTTCTGCACCTCTCTTACCTCTTTCTGCACCTCTCTTGCCTCTTCCCGCAGTTCTCTTGCCTCTTTTTGCACCTCTTTTGCCTCTTTCTGCATTTCTCTTGCCTCTTTTTCCACCCCTCTTGCCTCTTTCTGCACCTCTCTTGCTCCTTTCTGCACCCATCTTGCCTCTTTCTGTACCCTTCTTCCCTTTTCCTGCACCTCTCTTGCCTCTTTCTGTACCTCTCTTGCCTCTTTCTGCACCCCTCTTGCCTCTTTCTGCACCCATGTTGCTTCATTCTGCACTTCTCTTGCTCATTTCTGCACCTCTCTCGCTTCTCTCTGCACCCCTCTTTCCTCTTTCTGCACCCTTTTTCCCTCCTTCTGCACCTCTCTTGCCTCTTTCTGCACCCTTCTTCCCTTTTCCTGCACCTCTCTTGCGTCTTTCTGCACCCCTCTTGCCTCTTTCTGCACCCTTCTTCCCTTTTCCTGCACCTCTCTTGCCTCTTTCTGTACCTCTCTTGCCTCTTTCTGCACCCCTCTTGCCTCTTTCTGCACCCATTTTGCTTCATTCTGCACTTCTCTTGCTCATTTCTGCACCTCTCTTGCTTCTCTCTGCACCCCTCTTTCCTCTTTCTGTACCCTTCTTCCCTCGTTGTGCACCTCCCTTGCCTCTTTCTGCACCACTCTTGCCTCTTTCTGCACCTCTTTGGTTCTTTCTGCAGTTCTCTTGCCTCTTTCTGCACCTCTTTTGGTTCTTTTGCACTGCTCTTGCTTCTATGTGTACCTCTCTTGCAACTTTCTGCACCCTTCTTGCCTCTTTCTGCACCCCTCTTCCCTCTTCTGTATTTCTCTTGCCTCTGTCTGCACCTCTGTTCCCTCTTTTTGCACCTCTCTTGCCTATTTCTGCAACTCCGTTGCCTCTTTTTGGAGTTCTCTTGCCTCCTTCTGCACCTCTGTTGCCTCTTCCTGCACCCCTCTTGCCCCTTTCTGTACCCCCCTTGCCTCTTTCTGCCCCCCTGTTGCTTCATTCTGCACTTCTCTTGCTTCTTTCTGCACCTCTCTTGCTTCTTTTTGCACCTCTCTTGCCTCTTTCTGCACCCTTCTTCCCTCTTTCTGCACCTCTCTTGCTTCTTTCTGTACCCATCTTGCCTCTTTCTGCACCTTTTTTGCTTCTTTCTGCACTTCTCTTGCCTCTTTCTGCACCCCTCTTGCCTCCTTCTGCACCTCTGTTGGTTCTTTTGGACTCCTCTTCCTTTTTTTTGCACCACTCTTGCAAGTTTCTGCACCCCTCTTGCCTCTTTCAGCACCCCTCTTCCCTCTTTCTGCAGCTCTCTTGCCCCTGTCTGCACCCCTGTTCCCTCTTTCTGCACCTCTTTTGCCTGTTCCTGCAACTGGGTTGCCTCTTTTTGGAGTTCTCTTGCCTCCTTCTTTACGTCTGTTGCTTCTTTCTGCACTTCTCTTGCCTCTTTCTGCACCCCTCTAGCCTCTTTCTGCACTCCTATTGCTTCTTACTGCACTTCTCTTGCTTCTTTCTGTACCTCTCTTGCTTCTTTCTGCACTCCTCTTGCCTCTTTCTGCACCCCTTTTCCCTCTTTCTGCACCTCTTTTGCCTGTTTCTGCACCTCTCCTGCCTCTTTCTGCACTTCTCTTGCCACTTTCCGCACCTCTGTTGCTTCTTTCTGTACTTCTCTTGCTTCTTTCTGCACCTCTCTTGCTTTTTTCTGCACCCCTGTTGCCTCTTTCTGAACCTTTCTTGCCTCTTTCTGCACCCCTCTTGCCTCTTTCTGCACCTCTCTTGCTTCTTTCTGCACCCCTCTTGCCTCTTTTTGCACCCTTGTCCCTTTTCCTTCACGTCTCTTGGTTCTTTCTGCACTGCTCTTGCCTTTTTCTGCACCCCCTTGCCTCTCTGCACCTCTTTTGCTTCTTTCTGCACCCCTCTTGCCTCTTTCTGCACCTCCGTTGGTTCTCTCTGCACTGCTCCTGCTTATTTCTGCACCTCTCTTGTAAATTTGTGCACCCCTCTTCCCTCCTTCTGCACTTCTCTTGCGTCTATCTGCACCCCTGTTGCCTCTTTCTGCACCCCTCTTGCCTCTTTCTGGACCCCTCTTGCTTCTTTCTGCCCCCTGTTGCTTTATTCTGCACTTCTCTTGCTTCTTTCTGCATCTCTATTGCTTCTTTGTGCACCCTTCTTCCCTCTTTGTGCATCTCTCTTGCCTCTTTCTGCACCTCTCTTACCTCTTTCTGCACCCCTCTTGCCTCTTTATGCACCTCTGTTGATTCTTTCTGCACTGCTCTTGCTTCTTTCTACACCTCTCTTGCAACTATCTGTACCCCTCTTGCCTCTTTCTGTACCCCTCTTCCCTCTTTCTGCATTTCTCTTGCCTCTGTCTGAACTCCTGTTCCCTCTTTCTGTACCTCTTTTGCCTGTTTCTGCAACACTCTTGCCTCTTTCCGAAGTTCTCTTGCCTCCTTCTGCACCTCTCTTGCTTCTTTCTGCACCCCTCTTGCCTCTTTCTGCATCCCTCTTGCATCTTTCTGCACCCCTCTTGCTTCATTCTGTACTTCTCTGCATCTCTCTTGCTTCTTTCTGTACCCCCTTACCTCTTTCTGCACCCTTTGTCCCTCTTTCTGCACCTCTCTTGCCTCTTTCTGCACCTCTCTTGCCTCTTTCTGTACCTCTCTTGCCTCTTTCTGCACACCTCTTGCCTCTTTCTGCACCCATGTTGCTTCATTCTGCACTTCTCTTGCTCATTTCTGCACCTCTCTTGCTTCTCTCTGCACCCTCTTTCCTCTTTCAGCACCCTTCTTCCCTCTTTGTGCACCTCCCTTGCCTCTTTTTGCACCCCTATTGCCTCTTTCTGTACCTCTTTTGCTTCTTTCTGCACTTTTCTTGCCTCTTTCTGCACCTCTCTTGCCTCTTTCTGCACTTCTGTTTGTTCTTTTCCACTGCTCTTGCTTCTTTGTGTACCTCTCTGGCAAATTTCTGCACCCCTCTTCCCTCTTTCTATACCTCTCTTGCCTCTGTCTGCACCCCTGTTCCCTCTTTCTGCACCTCTTTTGCCTGTTTCTGCACTTCTCTCTCCTCTTTCTGTACCCCTCTTGTCTCTTTCTGGACCTCTGTTGGTTCTTTCTGCACTTCTTGCTTCTTTCTGCACCTCTCTTGCAAATTTGTGCACCCCTCTTTCCTCTTTCTGCACTTCTCTTGCCTCTGTCTGCACCCCTGTTTCCTCTTGCTGCACCTCTTTTGCCTGTTTCTGCAACTCTGTTCCCTCTTTTTGGACCCCTCTTGCTTCTTTCTGTAACTCTCTTGCTTCTTTCTGCACTTCTCTCTCCTCTTTCTGCACCCCTCTTGCCTCCTTCTGTACATCTGTTGCTTCTTTCTGTACTTCTCTTGCCTCTTTCTGCACCCCTCTAGCCTCTTTCTGCACCCCTATTGCTTCTTACTGCCCTTCTCTTCTTTCTGTACCTCTCTTACTTCTTTCTGCACTCTTCCTGCCTCTCTCTGCACCCCTTTTCCCTCTTTCTGCACCTCTTTTGCCTGTTTCTGCACCTCTCTTGCCTCTTTCTACACTTCTCTTGCTTCTTTATGCACCTCTGTTGCTTCTTTCAGCACTTCTCTTGCTTCTTTCTGCACCTCTCTTGCTTCTTTCGGCACCCCTGTTGCCTCTTTCTGAACCTCTCTTGCCTCTTTCTGGACCCCTCTTGCTTCTTTCTATACCTCTCTTGCTTCTTTCTGTACCCCTCTAGCCTCTTTCTGCACCCCTATTGCTTCTTACTGACCTTCTCTTCTTTCTGTACCTCTTTTGCTTCTTTCTGCACTTTTCCTGCCTCTCTCTGCACCCCTTTCCCTCTTTCTGTACCTCTTTTGCCTGTTTCTGGAACTCTCTTGCCTTTTTCTGCAGTTCTCCTTTCCTTCTGCACCTCTGTTGCCTCTTTCTGCACCCCTCTTGCCTCTTTATGCACCCCTCTTGCCTCTTTCTGCCCCCCTGTTGCTTCATTCTGCACGTCTCTTGCTTCTTTCTACACCCCTCTTGCCTCTTTCTGGACCCCTCTTGCCTCTCTCTGCACCTATTTTGCTTCTGTCTGCACTTCTCTCTCCTCTTTCTGCACCCCTCTTCCCTCTTTATGGACCCCTGTTGGTTCTTTCTGCAATGCTCTTGCTTCTTTCTGCACCTCTCTTGCAAATGTGTACACCCCTCTTCCCTCTTTCTGTACTTCTCTTCGTCTGTCTGTATCCCTGTTCCCTCTTTCTGCACCCCTCTTGCCTCTTTCTGCACCCCTCTTGCCTCTTTCTGCACCCCTCTTGCTTCATACTGCACTTCTCTTGCTTCTTTCTTGCTTCTTTGTGCACCCCTCTTGCCTCTTTGTGCACCCTTCTTCCCTCTTTGTGTATCTCTCTTGCCTCTTTCTGTACCTCTCTTGCTGCTTTTTGTACCCCTCTTGCCTCTTTCAGCACCCCTCTTGCCTCTTTCTGCACCTCTCTTGCTTCTTTCTGCACCTCCCCTTTTCCTGCACCTTGCTTGCCTCTTTTTGTACCTTTCTTGCCTCTTTCTGCAGTTTTCTTGCCTCTTTGTGCACCTCTTTTGCTTCTTCCCTCTTTCTGCACCCCTCTTACCTCTTTGTGCACCTGTGTTGGTTCTTTCTGCACTGCTCTTGCTTCTTTCTGCACCTCTCTTGCAAATTTCTGCACCCCTCTTGCCTCTTTCTGCACCCCTCTTCCCTCTTTCTGCACTTCTCTTACCTCTGTCTGCACTCCTGTTCCCTCTTTCTGCACCTCTTTTGCCTGTTTCTGCAACTCTCTTGCCTCCTTCTGCAGTTCTCTTGCCTCCTTCTGCACCTCTGTTGTCTCTTTCTGTACCCCGTACTTGCCTCTTTCTTTTGCACCCCTCTTGTCTCTTTCTGCAACCCTCTTGCCTCTTTCTGCACCTCTGTTGCTTCATTCTGCACTTCTCTTGTTTCTTTCTGCACCCCTCTTGCCTCTTTCTGCACCCTTTTTCCCTCTTTCTGCACCTCTCTTGCCTCTTTCTGCACCTCTCTTGCCTCTTTCTATACCCCCTTCCCTCTTTCTGCACCTCTTTTGCTTCTTTCTGCACCCCTCTTGCCTATTTCTACCCCCTGTTGCTTCATTCTGCACTTCTCTTCCTTCTTTCTATACATCTCTTGCTTCTTTCTGCACCCCTCTTGCCTCTTTATGCACCCTTCTTCCCTCTTTGTGTATCTCTCTTGCCACTTTCTGCACCCCTCTTGCCTCTTTCTGTACCCCTCTTGCCTCTTTCTGCACCTCTCTTGCTTCTTTCTGTACCTCCCCTTTTCCTGCACCTCTCTTGCCTCTTCTTGCACCTTTCTTGCCTCTTTCTGCACCTCTTTTGCTTCTTTCTGCACTTCTCTTGCCTCTTTCTGCACCCGTCTTGCCTCTTTCTGCACCTGTGTTGCTTTTTTCTGCACTGCTCTTGCTTCTTTCTGCACCTCTCTTGCAAATTTCGGCACCACTCTTGCCTCTTTCTGCACCCCTCTTCCCTCTTTCTGCACTTCTCTTGCCTCTGTCTTCACTCCTGTTCCCTCTTTCTGCACCACTTTTGCCTGTTTCTACAACTCTCTTGCCTACTTCTGCAGTTCTCTTGCCTCCTTCTGCACCCCTTTTGCCTCTTTCTGCACCCCTCTTGCCTCTTTCTGCACCCCCGTTGCGTCATTCTGCACTTCTCTTGTTTCTTTCTGCATCTCTCTTGCTTCTTTCTGCACCCCTCTTGCCTCTTTCTGCATCCTTTTCCCTCTTTGTGCACTTCTGTTGCTTCTTTCTGTACCTCTCTTGCCTGTTTCTGCACCTCTCTTGCCTCTTTCTGCACCCCCTTGCCTCTTTCTGCACCTCTTGCTTCTTTCTGCACCCCTCTTGCATCTCTCCGCACCTCTTTTGCTTCTTTTTCCACTGCTCTCTCCTCTTTCTGCACCCCTCTGGCATCTTTCTGCACCTCTGTTGGTTCTTTCTGCACTGTTCTTGCTTCTTTCTGTACCTCGCTTGCACATTTCTGCACCCCTCTTCCCTCTTTCTGCACTTCTCTTGAGTCTGTCTGCATCCCTTTTCCCTCTTTCTGCACCTCTCTTGCCTGTTTCTGCAACTCTCTTGCCTCTTTCTGCAGTTCTCTTGCCTCCTTCTGCTCCTCTGTTGCCTCTTTCTTCACCCTCTTGCCTCTTTCTGCACTCCTGTTGCTTCATTCTGCACTTCTCTTGCTTCTTTCTGCACCTCTCTTGCTTCTTTCTGCACCCCTCTTGCCTCTTTCTGCACCCTTCTTCCCTCTTTGTGCATCTGTCTTGCCTCTTTCTGCACCTCTCTTGCCTCTTTCTGCATCCCTCTTGCCTCTTTCTGCACCCCTCTTGCCTCTTTCTGTACCTCTCTTGCTTCTTTCTGCACCCTTCTTCCCTTTTCCTGCACCAGTCTTGCCTCTTTCTGCACCTCTGTTACCTCTTTCTTCAGTACTCTTGCCTCTTTCTGCACCTCTTTTGCTTCTTTCTGCACTTCTCTTGCCTATTTCTATTCCCCTCTTGCCTCTTTCTGCACCTCTGTTGGTTCTTTCTACACTTCTCTTGCTTCTTTCTGCACCTCTCTTGCTTCTTTCGGCACCCCTGTTGCCTCTTTCTGAACCTCTCTTGCCTCTTTCTGGACCCCTCTTGCTTCTTTCTGTACCTCTCTTGCTTCTTTCTGTACCCCTCTAGCCTCTTTCTGCACCCCTATTGCTTCTTACTGCCCTTCTCTTCTTTCTGTACCTCTTTTGCTTCTTTCTGCACTCTTCCTGCCTCTCTCTGCACCCCTTTTCCCTCTTTCTGTACCTCTTTTGCCTGTTTCTGGAACTCTCTTGCCTTTTTCTGCAGTTCTCCTTTCCTTCTGCACCTCTGTTGCCTCTTTCTGCACCCCTCTTGCCTCTTTCTGCACCCCTCTTGCCTCTTTCTGCCCCCCTGTTGCTTCATTCTGCACTTCTCTTGCCTCTTTCTGCGCCCCTCTTGCCTCTTTCTGCACCTCTGTTGGTTCTTTTGCACTGCTCTTGCTCCTTTGTTTACCTCTCTTGAAAATTTCTGTACCCCTCTTGCCTCTTTCTGCACCCCTGTTCCCTCTTTCTGCAGCTCTCTTGCCTCTGTCTGCACCCCTGTTCCCTCTTTCTGTGCCTCTTTTGCCTGTTTCTGCAACTCTGTTGCCTCGTTTTTGAGTTCTCTTGACTTCTTCTGTGCATCTGTTGCTTCTTTCTCCACTCCCCTTGCCTCTTTCTGCACCCCTTTAGCCTCTTTCTGTACCTCTCTTGCTTATTTCTGCACTCCTCTTGCCTCTTTCTGTATCCCTTTTCCCTCTTTCTGCACCTCTTTTACCTGTTTCTGCACCTCTCTTGCCTCTTTCTGCACTTCTCTTGCTTCTTTCTGCACCTCTGTTGCTTCTTTCAACACTTCTCTTGCTTCTTTCTGCACCTCTCTTGCTTTTTTCTGCACCCATGTTGACTGTTATTGAACCTCTCTTGCCTCTTTCTGGACCCCTATTGCCTCTTTCTGCACCTCTCTTGCTTCTTTCTACACCCCTCTTGCCTCTTTCTGCACCCCTCTTGCCTCTCTCTGCACCTATTTTGCTTCTTTCTGCACTTCTCTCTCCTCTTTCTGCACCCCTCTTCCCTCTTTATGGACCCCTGTTGGTTCTTTCTGCAATGCTCTTGCTTCTTTCTGCACCTCTCTTGCAAATGTGTACACCCCTCTTCCCTCTTTCTGTACTTCTCTTCGTCTGTCTGTATCCCTGTTCCCTCTTTCTGCACCCCTCTTGCCTCTTTCTGCACCCCTCTTGCTTCATACTGCACTTCTCTTGCTTCTTTCTTGCTTCTTTGTGCACCCCTCTTGCCTCTTTGTGCACCCTTCTTCCCTCTTTGTGTATCTCTCTTGCCTCTTTCTGTACCTCTCTTGCGCTTTTTGTACCCCTCTTGCCTCTTTCAGCACCCCTCTTGCCTCTTTCTGCACCTCTCTTGCTTCTTTCTGCACCTCCCCTTTTCCTGCACCTTGCTTGCCTCTTTTTGCACCTTTCTTGCCTCTTTCTGCAGTTTTCTTGCCTCTTTGTGCACCTCTTTTGCTTCTTCCCTCTTTCTGCACCCCTCCTACCTCTTTGTGCACCTGTGTTGGTTCTTTCTGCACTGCTCTTGCTTCTTTCTGCACCTCTCTTGCAAATTTCTGCACCCTCTTGCCTCTTTCTGCACCCCTCTTCCCTCTTTCTGCACTTCTCTTACCTCTGTCTGCACTCCTGTTCCCTCTTTCTGCACCTCTTTTGCCTGTTTCTGCAACTCTCTTGCCTCCTTCTGCAGTTCTCTTGCCTCCTTCTGCACCTCTGTTGTCTCTTTCTGTACCCCGTACTTGCCTCTTTCTTTTGCACCCCTCTTGTCTCTTTCTGCAACCCTCTTGCCTCTTTCTGCACCTCTGTTGCTTCATTCTGCACTTCTCTTGTTTCTTTCTGCACCCCTCTTGCCTCTTTCTGCACCCTTTTCCCTCTTTCTGCACCTCTCTTGCCTCTTTCTGCACCTCTCTTGCCTCTTTCTGTACCCCCTTCCCTCTTTCTGCACCTCTTTTGCTTCTTTCTGCACCCCTCTTGCCTCTTTCTACCCCCCTGTTGCTTCATTCTGCACTTCTCTTGCTTCTTTCTGTACCTCTCTTGCTTCTTTGTGCACCCCTCTTGCCTCTTTATGCACCCTTCTTCCCTCTTTGTGTATTTCTCTTGCCACTTTCTGCACCCCTCTTGCCTCTTTCTGTACCCCTCTTGCCTCTTTCTGCACCTCTCTTGCTTCTTTCTGCACCTCCCCTTTTCCTGCACCTCTCTTGCCTCTTCTTGCACCTTTCTTGCCTCTTTCTGCAGTTGTCTTGCCTCTTTCTGCACCTCTTTTGCTTCTTTCTGCACTTCTCTTGCCTCTTTCTGCACCCGTCTTGCCTCTTTCTGCACCTGTGTTGCTTTTTTCTGCACTGCTCTTGCTTCTTTCTGCACCTCTCTTGCCTCTTTCTGCACCCCTCTTGCCTCTTTCTGCACCCCTCTTCCCTCTTTCTGCACTTCTCTTGCCTCTGTCTTCACTCCTGTTCCCTCTTTCTGCACCACTTTTGCCTGTTTCTACAACTCTCTTGCCTACTTCTGCAGTTCTCTTGCCTCCTTCTGCACCCCTTTTGCCTCTTTCTGCACCCCTCTTGCCTCTTTCTGCACCCCCGTTGCGTCATTCTGCACTTCTCTTGTTTCTTTCTGCATCTCTCTTGCTTCTTTCTGCACCCCTCTTGCCTCTTTCTGCATCCTTTTCCCCTCTTTGTGCACTTCTGTTGCTTCTTTCTGTACCTCTCTTGCCTGTTTCTGCACCTCTCTTGCCTCTTTCTGCACCCCCTTGCCTCTTTCTGCACCTCTTGCTTCTTTCTGCACCCCTCTTGCATCTCTCCGCACCTCTTTTGCTTCTTTTTCCACTGCTCTCTCCTCTTTCTGCACCCCTCTGGCCTCTTTCTGCACCTCTGTTGGTTCTTTCTGCACTGTTCTTGCTTCTTTCTGTACCTCGCTTGCACATTTCTGCACCCCTCTTCCCTCTTTCTGCACTTCTCTTGAGTCTGTCTGCATCCCTTTTCCCTCTTTCTGCACCTCTCTTGCCTGTTTCTGCAACTCTCTTGCCTCTTTCTGCAGTTCTCTTGCCTCCTTCTGCTCCTCTGTTGCCTCTTTCTTCACCCCTCTTGCCTCTTTCTGCACTCCTGTTGCTTCATTCTGCACTTCTCTTGCTTCTTTCTGCACCTCTCTTGCTTCTTTCTGCACCCCTCTTGCCTCTTTCTGCACCCTTCTTCCCTCTTTGTGCATCTTTCTTGCCTCTTTCTGCACCTCTCTTGCCTCTTTCTGCATCCCTCTTGCCTCTTTCTGCACCCCTCTTGCCTCTTTCTGTACCTCTCTTGCTTCTTTCTGCACCCTTCTTCCCTTTTCCTGCACCAGTCTTGCCTCTTTCTGCACCTCTGTTACCTCTTTCTTCAGTACTCTTGCCTCTTTCTGCACCTCTTTTGCTTCTTTCTGCACTTCTCTTGCCTATTTCTATACCCCTCTTGCCTCTTTCTGCACCTCTGTTGGTTCTTTCTACACTTCTCTTGCTTCTTTCTGCACCTCTCTTGCAAATTTCTACACCCCTCTTGCCTCTTTCGACACCCATCTTTCTTTACCTCTTTTGCCTGTTTCTGCAACTCTCTTGCCTCTTTCTGCAGTTCTCTTGCCTCCTTCTACACCTCTGTTGCCTCTTTCTGCACCCCTCTTGCCCCTTTCTGCACCCCTGCTGCTTCACTCTGCACCCTTCTTACCACTTTGTGCACCTCTCTTGCCTCTTTGTGCACCTCTCTTGCCTCTTTCTGTAGTTCTCATTCTTCTTTCTGCACCTCTTTTGCTTCTTTCTGCACTTCTGTTGCCTCTTTCTGCACCCCTCTTGCCTCCTTCTGCACCTCTGTTGCCTCTTTCTGCACCCCTCTTGCCTCTTTCTGCACCCCTGTTGCTTCACTCTGCACCCTTCTTACCACTTTGTGCACCTCTCTTGCCTCTTTGTGCACCTCTCTTGCCTCTTTCTGTAGTTCTCATTCCTCTTTCTGCACCTCTTTTGCTTCTTTCTGCACTTCTGTTGCCTCTTTCTACACCCCTCTTGCCTCTTTCGGCACCCATCTTTCTGCACCCCTCTTCCCTCTTTCTGTACCTCTCTTGCCTCCTTCTGCACCTCTGTTGCCTCTTTCTGCACCCCTCTTGCCTCTTTCTGCACCCCTGTTGCTTCACTCTGCACCCTTCTTACCACTTTGTGCACCTCTTTTGCCTGTTTCTGCAACTCTCTTGCCTCTTTCTGCAGTTCTCTTGCTTCTTTCTGCACCTCTGTTGCTTCTTTCTGCACTTCTCTTGCCTCTTTCTGCACCCCTCTTGCACTTCTCTTGTTTTTTTCTGCATCTCTCTTGCTTTATTCTGCACCCCTCTTGCCTCTTTCTGCACCTCTGTTGCTTCTTTCTGCACTTCTCTTGCTTCTACCTTATTGTACACAAATTTACAGAATATGCTGTTTGAAACACAGGTATTCAAGTATTTGTATGTTTATTTTTATGTAACATGTCACTAGGTAAAAGCAGAGAAACACGCATGCACACCTTCACAAACTTGGTCAGACTTACAACAGTGATATGGTTAGGATTGCTGTTTTACATTTGTTAGGCCTAACATTCTGAGCAGTCGATGAATAGTGAACCTTCAAGAGAAAAGTGAGGTTTAATCCATCTTGGGAGAAGGATTAGTGATTAGGCTACTTTGTATGAGTCTGTGGTAAGGTACAGTCGAAGTAGGCCTCTTTCTGCACCTCTGTTGCTTCTTTCTGCTCTTCTCTTGCTTCTTTCTCCACCTTTCTTCCTCTTTCTAGACTTCTGTTGCCTCTTTCTGCATTTTTCTTGCTTCTTTCTGCACCTGTCTTCCTCTTTCTGCACCTCTCTTCCCTCTTTCTGCACTTCTTGTGCTTCTTTCTGTGCCTTTCTTCCTCTTTCTGTACATGTTCTACCTATGTAGGCATAGTTAGAAATTAGCATTTAAAAAACCTTAGAAATTCACTGAAAAAAACACAGGTTTCAGGGACGTTATAGTTAGGAATTAGCATTCAAAAAACCTTAGGAATTCACTGAAAAAAACACAGGTTTCAGGGACGTTATAGTTAGGGATTAGCATTTAAAAAACCTTAGAAATTCATTGAAAAAACCACAGGTTTCAGGGATGTTATAGTTAGGCTGACATTTTGCTCATACAAAAACAGAGAAATTCGGCCGTTATAGTTAGCTGAGCTAACTATAACTCGCACCCCTGTAATGCACTGCTGATGATGTCACATATTACATCACTCATGACATGGTCAGTGACATCACTGATGACATCACTGATGACATCTCAAATGATATCACTGATGACATCATCCAGTGACTGAGTGTTTTTAAAAAGTTTAAGAATTATATATATATATATATTTTTAAGGGTTTTTATATTTGTGTTTTTTTTAACTGTTTTTATTGTTGTTGTAGTGTATTTAAGATGTGAATGATCATATTTTTGATCGAATAAATAAAAAAAAATATATATATATATATGTACGCCAAGGTGTATTGAAGAATGAGTGGGTGTATGAGTGTCTGAATGGATGATTTAGTGGGTGCATGACTGACTGGATAAGTGAGTGATTAAAGGTGTCTTAGTGAATGCATGGGTGAATGACTAAACTGTGTGAATGTCTGTATCAGTCTGTCAGTTGGTGTGTAAGTGGCTGTATGAGTTGGTGAGTAACTACATGAGTGTCTATATGGGTTAATTATTGGTTGTCTGAGTACCTGTATGGGTGCCTGAGTGTCTGTGTGGGTGGGGGGCATGGGTGACTCCCTGCATGGATGTGTGAGTGAGTGATTCACTAGGTGTATGGGTTCATGAGTGTGTCTGCGAGGAGATGTATGGGTGAGTGAGTGTGCGTATGGCTGTGTTGTTGAGTGAATGGATGTCTCAGTGGTATATGTATAAGTAACTACAAATGTGAAAGGCAGTATATGTGAGTGTTGGAGTATATAAGTGACCGTATGTGAGAGTGAGTGATTGTGAGAGTGGCTGTTTGGATGAGTGTGTGCTTGTGTCAGTGATTGTGTAAGAGAGTGAGTATGTGTTACTATCTGTATGAATAAGTGAAGTGTGTCAGTGTATAACTTTATAGGTGAGTAAATGGCAGTGTGATTGATTCTTTGGGTGACTGACTAGGTGTTTGAGGAACTCTATGGGTGAGTGGCAGTGTGTGAGTGTCTGTATGGGTGTATGAGTGCACATATCAGTGGCTGTATTGATGAGTAACTGCGTATATGAGTGACTGTATGGGTTAGTGAGTGGATGTGTGTGTAAACCTATGAATCAGTGAGCGGGTATATACTAACTGGTATTGGTGTGTCCATGGTTTCGAGAGCTTGACTCTGATTGGCTGCCTACAGTTCTAACCATTTCCTGAGAAAGATTTCT
Organism: Calotriton arnoldi; assembly: GCA_963921515.1. Lineage (NCBI taxonomy): Eukaryota > Metazoa > Chordata > Amphibia > Caudata > Salamandridae > Calotriton > Calotriton arnoldi. Next base: position 41,707 of record CAWUFW010012883.1, read on the forward strand.
CAAATATACAACTTTGGCCGCAGTGGATTCATGACCTCTGCCGATCTTGTGCCTGAGATCTGATTGACTGCCAACACTTCAAACCAGGAAGTGTTGTCAGCCATCTTGTGGCTCGGTTGAACCGAGTCACAAGCAAAAACGTTAAAAAAAATGGGGCGGCGTAGGAACACCCTGACCCCCTATGCCTGTTCAGGGGGTCCCACAAGGACCCCCAGGGCCAAATAAAGCCTTTTTTAAAAACAAATTTCAGCTGGAGTTGCGATGGGTCCGCGAATCCACCCAAAAATGTTTAAAAAAATGAAGCATGGGCTCCCGCGTTTCGTTTAATTTAGGCCCCTGGGTGGGCCAGGTCCCGGGTGCAATAAACAATAAAAATGCGGGGCCCGCCACCTCCACGGGGCTACTTGTTTGAAATGCGGGGGCCAGGCAGCCCCCCGCAGCCCTGGGGACCACCACCTGGGGCTCTTTTCAAGATGGGAGGGGGCAGTGTGCCTTCCTCCTGGAACCATAAATGGCCCTAGGGACCGCCCCCCCCCCCCCCGAGGCCGGCTCCAGCAATTTCCCGGGGTACCCACCCCGGGACATTGCAGTGTGCTATGGCTTGGCAGGTATCCTCACAAAATTTTCAAAACTAATATGCCACTCACTTCAGCTGCTGTTTTGAAAGTTTTGGGGTGATCCGTCAAGCGGGGGCTGAGAAAAGGGGGGGTCCCAAAACGCTTTTTCTCCATGTTAAATTCTATAGGAAACTTTAGACACGGCTGCAGCCCGAACTGCTGAACGGAATTACAACAAATTCAGCAAAAAGGTAGGTCTTGGTCCAGAAAGCACTCTTTTTGTTAAATGGTGTAAATCCGTTCAGTAGTTTCTGAGAAAGTTAAAGATTTCTCAGATCTAAAACTGTGGCCGTAGTGGATCCGTGAACCCTCCCGATCTCGTTCCTGAGATCTGATTGGCTGCCAACACTTCAAACCAGGAAGTGTTGGCAGCCATCTTGTCACTCGGTTGAACCACTCAGCAAACGTGCCTCCTGGCACACTACTAATTAGGGGCTGAAGTCCCCTTGGCTCCAGAGGGACCTTGGGGGCCAAGAAGACCTCATGGTATCTCCTGTAAGTCCTACACAGGGAATTCCTGTGAGCTGGTCAGAGCCCTGCCCCCTTTCTCCACTACGCTGCATACTTGACTACTACTTTAAAAACCATAGAAATTCACTGAAAAAAACAAAGGTTACTGGGACACTATAGTTAGAAATTAGCATTTAAAAAACCTTAGAAATTCACACAAAAAACCAAGGGTTACAGGGAAGTTATAGTTAGGGTCAGATTTTACTCATACAGAACCAGAGAAATTCAGCCGTTATAGTTAGCTGAGTTAACTATAACTCGCACCCCTGCAATGCACTGCTTATGACCTCACATATTACATCACTCATGACATGGTCAGTGATATCATTGATGACATCTCAAATGACATCACTAATTATATCATCCAGTGACTGTGAGTATATTTAATAAGTTTATGAGTGTTAAATATATATACCAAGGTGTATTGGTAGATCAGTGGGTGTGACTGACTGTATGAACGACTCAGTGGGTGTGTGACTGACTGTATAAGTGAGTGATTAGGTGCCTCAGTGAATGTATGGGTGAGTGACTGGTTGTGTGAATGTGTGTATCTGTCTGTCAGTTGATGTCTAAGTGGGTGTGTGAGTGTGTTAGTTGGTACATGAATGGCTTTATGGGTGATTGATTGGTTGTCTGACTACTGCTATGGTTGTCTGTGTGGGTGAGGAGGTGTGTTACTGCCTGTATGAATGAGTGAGTCAGTGGCTGTATGGGGTATGTGCATGCGTAAGAAGTTGTATGGGTAAGTGAGTGTCTGTATGGCTGTGTCGGTGATTGAGTGCATGTGTCAGTATGGGTGAGTAACTGGGTATGTGAAAGGCAGTATAGGTGAGTGATGGGGTATATGAGTGACTATATGCGTGAGTGAGTGAATGTGAGAATGGCTATAAGAATCAGTGCATGCTTTTGTCAGTGGCTGTATAGGGGAGTGAGTATCTGTTACTATTTGTATGAGTGTAAGTGGGTGTGTGTGTAACTGTTTGGGTGAGTAAGTGGCTGTGTGATTGACTGTATGGGTGTGTCAAGGTGTGTGAGTAGTTCTATGGGTGACTCACTCAGTGTATGAGTGCCTGTATGGGTGTATGAGTGGATATGTCAATGGCTATATTAGTGAGTGGGTTTATGAGTGGCAGTATGGGTGAGCGAGTGGATGTGTGTGTAGATCTATGAATCAGTGAGTGGGTGTGTAAGTACTGGAATGGCTCTGTGAATGGGTTTGTGAAAGGCTGTGTGGGAGTGGCAGTGGGTGTATACAAGATTCTATAGGGGTGTGAGTGGGTGCATCAGAGATGCTGTGGATGATATCATCACTGATGTCATTTGAGATGTCATCAGTGATGTCACTGACCATTTCATGAGAGAAAAACTACCATTTTAATGATCGTGATCCTACCGGCCATTGGTAAGGGGAGTTTTATCCATTTGTCTATCATAGTGGCAACCTTGTCCACCGCAGGGCCATTATTCAGTCTGACTACCTCTGAACTGGAGCGATGTAAATAAATTCCTAGATATTTAGGGGGTCCTGCACCATTGGAGTGGGAAATCAAGAGGTACCTGGGTGGTGGCTTCCATCAGAGGAAAAACCTCCGACTTGGACCAATTAATTGAGAGGCCAGATAGGGCCTCTTATCTAACCACTTCTCTTAGCACTGGGGAGAGATTGGACTCAGGGTTTCTCAGGAAAAGCATTACATCATCTGCGTTCAATGATGCAAGTAGCGGGCCACGCTGAAATTGAAGCCCATTTGCAAGGTGATGCTCTTGTAGCTGGCGAACCAGCAGGTCCATGGCAATGATAAAAAATAATGGAGATAATGGGCATCCCTGCCGAGTTTCTCGAGTTAGAGAGAACCGACTAGTTATTTTACCATTTACTTTTAAACATGCTATAGGGTCTGTATATAAGAGCCGGACCAGGTCACAGAAACCCTTGGGCCAGCCTAGTTTGCATAGCGTGGCAAGCAAGAATGGCCACTCCAGTGAGTAAAACACTTTTTCAGCGTCTAATAGCACTGCCACCGCTGGCAACTCAGGATTGATCTGATTAAGCACTGCAAAGACAGTGCACAGGTTGATAGACATGGAGCGGTTGGGCATAAATCCTGACTGCAATGGGGATATAATCGTGTTCATTATCAGCGATAGGCGTGTAGCAAGGACCTTAGCCAAGATTTTATAGTCATGGTTCAGCAGCAATAACAGGCGATAAGACCTGCAGCAGTCCAGGGACTTACCAGGCTTCAATAAGAGAGTAATGACTGCCAATTCAGTTTTATATGCTTTGTAAAAGGCTCTGGTGAACCATCTAATCTGGGCACGTGGGTTCCGTTCAGTGCGTCTATTGCCTCACAGATCTTATCACATGAGATGGGTGCAGCGAGGAACTGCTGTTGTCCCGGTTCTAACCAGATAATGGCAATTTCTGCGAGGTACTGCGCGATAGTTTCTGTTGAAGCTGAACATCTGGACGCGTATAACTGAGTGTAATAGTTCGTGAATATCTGTGCTATCTCCCCCGAATCGGTGACAGATGTACCATTCTCTAACTGCAGAGACAGACTCAATACTGCCTGATACGGAAGCCGTAGGGTATTGGCCAAAGTGTGTCCAGGCTGCTCTCCCTCAACATAGGCCTGCGCTCTGGCATATTTGCCCAGATATGTTACTTCACGTGCGCTAGTTCTTGGAACTCCTGCATCAGCGAGGATCTTCTACGCAGGAGTGTCATGTGGTCCCTTGTGAGCATTTCTGAGTCTAGTACCTTCAGCGCTTGTTTTACCTGCGCTAAGTCTCGTTGTATTGATAGCAGTAAACCAGAGTGTTTAGTGATGCACATCCCCCTCATGTATGGTTTGAACGCGTCCCACAATACCTCATGCTTTTGCACGGTGCCCTCATTGTGCTTGAAATATTCAGCAGTAGCCTCTCTCACCTCATTTTTGAAGACATTATCGAGCAGTGCATTTGTGGGAAAGCACCAGGGTTCACGTGATAGAGAGGCATCGGGCATCTGTAGAGTGCGGAGTACCGGGGTGTGGTCTGATAGAGTCCTGGGGAGGTGGACAATGTCAAGTAAGTCTAGTGATAAATTAGGTGTGATATACCAGTGGTCTATGCGGGACCATGTACCATGAGGTGCGGAGTAAAACAAATATTCCCTGGATGTTGGATATTTGTGGCGCCATGCATCAATTAAATAATGAGAGTTTTTCATCATGGTTAGGGCATGCAGTGAGTGTGGCTGCGCAACAGAGCTCATGCTGGTGGTATCGAGTTGCGTGTTCGGGGAAAGGTTAAAATCTCCCCCAATGAGTATAGTGGATATGTGAAGACGGGGGAGATGAGCTGATATGGATGCGTATATGTCGGGAGAGTCCGTGTTGGGCTCATAAACATTAGTTAAGATCAATGGTGTGGAAGCGAGCGTGCCTGCCACTATTAAACAGCGGCCTTCCGGTTCAGCAGCAACCTCCAGCGTTTTGAACGGTATGGATCGGTGCACAATGATGCACACCCCCCTTGAATACATGCTGTAACTTGCAAAATAGCAATTTGCACCCCAAGCAGAGGCAAATCGTGGCGTATAACCTGGGGTATAATGAGTTTCTTGCAGGAAGGCAACCTGCACTGAGTGCTTAGCTAAGTAGGATAGCACTTGCCTGCTCTTCCGGGGATTAGAGACCCCACGAACGTTCCAGGTGATGCAAGTCAGGTTGCGCTTCACCTCAGCTTTGGAAGTTACGCCCATTTAGAATAGCGTAAGTGATGACAATCAACCGATATGATAGCCCCACAGCTCGGGGCAGTCCATTAGTCCAAGACACATCCTATATTTCGTACTGACATAGAGACCAAATAGGTAAAAGAAGACAGCAAAAATATAATAACCATACAGTGCAATAACCCCTATTTCCCTTCCTCACACTTCCGGTAGTAAAACAAAGGCTACCAGAGAGTCCCAAAGAATAGACCCCAATCAACAAACATGACTAATTTGTAGGATTCATCCTTAGGGGTAGACAACGCTCACAGGCTAACACCTATTGGCATGGTTATAAGTCCAGTGTCAACGGCCCAACTGATAATCAGCAAAAGTGACCTTGACGAGTCCGCTACATTCAATGTCGGCGAAAATTAAAATTTACAGTCAGATCCCTCTGGCGCCAAACGTTGACACATCCTTGCAAGGTCATGGAGCGGACCAAAGACCAAGCCATCAGGTGCGTGAGAACAACAAGGAAGTACAGAGAGGAACAATTGAACCCCGTGCTCACCGGCCGATGAACAGAGCTTTTTGGGTGGTGGATGTGACGGGGGAATGTTCCCAGCCTCTAAGCCCATGGCAGCAATATCCGTGTGGTGCTGTTTACAGAACTGGGCAGCCTCCTCCACTGTTTCGAAGACAGCAACCTTACCGTTGTATTGTATGCACAACTTCGCTGGGTATAACATCGAGTACTTCACATTGGCTTTGCTGAAGGTTTTCTTGACATCCGCGAATTTGCGTCATGCCTCCTTTACCATTGGGGTGTAGTCTGGATACAGGGCCAATGTCATGCCTTGATGCTGCAAGGAGCCTTTATCCCGGGCAAGACGCAGCGCCGTATCCCGGTCTTGATAGTTGAGCAGTTTGGCTCTGATCATCCGAGGTGGGGCTCCCAGGACTGATTTCAGTCCTAGGGTACTATGTGCTCTCTCTATGACGAACGTGGCAGAAAAGGCCTCTCTTCCGAATAGGTCAGTGAGGAGGCGCTCCACATACATGCTCATACACCCCGTGTTGGTGGTCTCTGGGACCCCCATTATGCACAAATTATTCCTGCGCGATCTCGCCTCAATGTGTTCAGCCTTTGCCGCGACTTGTTTGAGTTGCCTCTCTAGCTTGTCTAGGCGTTTGATATTAGAGGAACCTGCATCCACCATGTCAGAGATGCGTTGCTCAGCAGTGGTGAGATGTTCTTCTGTTGGTCGAGGCGTTGGTGGAGGGTTTCTAAGCTGGACGCTATTTTGTCAAGGCAGGTATCCACTGCACAGAATCTCAGTGCCCATAGCAGTCATGTCAGCACCCGCTGGGCCTATGTCCTCACCCCCAGTTGGGTCATCTGCTCCTGGCCGCGGGGTCTTGGCAGCATCGAACAACAAGGGGCGCTGGCGTGGGACTGAGGGCCCCATTTTAGCAGCCATGCAATCCGGATTCCACAGCTGCAACCACAGGTTCCGACCAGCCCCCGGGGGGGTGTCAGCTCTCAATGTAGGCCCAACGGAGATGGGGCTACACACGTTATGCAGGTACTTAGCAATTACTGCTTTGTTGTTGACCGCGTTAAATACCGCAGCTTGCAGCCTCACTGTTATGGCGTCTCACCGTATAAATGAGGTATACCATGAAGGGGTGCGCAGGCATGCAAATGCCTACAGTGCACAAAAGCCACTTTCACTGAATGTTGTGCCCACCGCCCCCGCTGTAGGACCCAGCGTCGCAACGTGCTCCAAGCATTTTCAAATGTCAGCCGGCGTTGCGACATGCTGGAGAAGAATCAACTGCATCGCGGGGCAACCCTCTATTGCTACAGCGCCTCCGCGCTAGTTATCACCGCCGCCTTCCACTGAATAATGGGGCCAGCCGCAACATAAGAGCGCCGCCCGACTCACCGGTATTTAAAACTTGTGGCTACCAGGCGCCGGTCCATGTGATCCCCGGGGCAGAGAACCCAATTTTGCCTGGCGCAGGTCCGAGCGTCAGCGGGCCTCGATTTTGGCGCTGCTGGCAGAAACGGCCGCTGCCCCGCCCTCAGGCTCAACTGCGGCCCCTGTCACCATGGGGCCTCCAAGGACGGCATCTGGCCGCAACCGCCGTCGGCCGCGTCACGTCTCTTCTCGGTGTTTTCAGTGTCCCTGCCTCTCACCACCATCTACCCGGGGGCTCCAGCTGATTGCTCCAGCACCACGGAAGGTATTTGCGAGCAGCGAAGCATTTGCAGGCCTGTGAATGTCAGTGTTGCCGTCCAAGCTTCAGGCTCGAATAGCCATCATGGTCCTCGGTCAGGCCACACCCCCAACGCAGTTCATGTTTTAGTTACAAGAATTAGATCTTTTCAATAAACATTTGAAAATGTATTATTGTCTCTTCTCCTTGTGAAACCTTGGGCATGCAGACGAAAGGATTAGATCTGTTTCCACAAATTCTTTGGGAGTAAGAGTGGCCATGTTCGAGGTTGCCGACAGCATCTATGACTCTGGAGGTTTAGGAGTTTAGATGCAGTATTATGAGCTAGCGGAACCACCCTTTAGTGATGATATAAGAAGACTCAGTCCCTATATTATGAAGTTTTGTTGATCTAACACACAGTCCTACTAAATTCGTAGGAACTGTATGACATTACCAGCTTCCAGTAGCAAACAGGTTTGTATTGAGGGTTGAAGAAGTGTTTTTAGACACTTCAATCTTGATCCATTTCAAAGAGGCAAGAGTTAGGCCTCTCAGTCTACTACATATATTTGTGGAGGAATTCACACGTGTAATACAAAGCTGTGATGCTCGTTAAAGTCAGTGAAGTTGAGCATGGTAAGAGTTTTTATTGCAAATTAATGGGCAGAAAGCCCTAAAACAGGATATACAAAATCCAGATTTATATCTCTGCCAGTGAGGGTGAGGGTTGGATGCTGGGCAGAGGATGCCTTGACACGTAGTCAGCAGGATTGTGTTCCCTTCCTGGTTTGTGAATGATTTTAAATTAATAGTCAATCAAGCATATTTACCACCTCTCAATGCATGGTGGGATTTTAGCATTTGGGTTGCCACAGATAGTTAATAGTGCTTGATGGTCAGTTGTAACCATAATGGTTTCCCATACAAGAACATGTGATGATATTCAGATGCCCACACAACAGCCAGGCTTTCTTTCTCTGGCTGCGAATAGGCCTTTTTCACCTCTGTTAGGATCCTTCTGGCATTTGCAACAATTTGCCTCAGGGAGTCATGGCTAGGCTTGTGTTGAGCAAGAATGGCTCCTATCCTACGGGACTGGCATCTACTGTGAGTTCGGTGCATACAGAGGCATCATAATAGGCCAGATCGTCCACGGATACTACTGCCTCCCTGATGCTCACAAATACTTCCTGACATTCCGGGGTCCTATACAAATGGTTGCCCTTGTTAGGTGAGTTCACGGAGTGGAGAGTTTACCATGGCAAAATCTTTGATGTAACAGGAGCAGTATCTCGCTACCCCCAGGAATTACCTCACTTCCACAATGTCAGCCGGAAAAGCGTTTTTTTGAGTGTCTCGACCTTGCTTGGGTGTGGCTACATCCCATTGCAGGAAAAGACGTGCCCAAAGAAGATGAGTTCCTCTTTCTCCAGCTCGCATTTGTCTTCTTTTAGTATCAATCCGGCTTCTTCCAGCTAGCTCATACTTCCTTTAGTGCCTTATTGTGCTCCCCTTTAGTGCGACCAAACACAAGAATGTTGTCGCTGTAGTTCAGACAGGTTTTTATGGGCCTTATTACTCACCTCTAACATTTTCTGAAATATTTCAGCTACTGATAACACGCCAAAACGGAGACTTTTGTAGTGGAATAGTCCCAGGTGAATGGAAAAAATCATGGCATATCGCAGCTTACTATCGAGTTCTATCTGATGGTAGCCCTTAAAGAGGTCTAGCGTGGAGAATATGCAGACTCTGTTTAGACAACTGATCATAGGGCTCAGGTGAGGACCTGGGTGTCTTCCTTTTTTTATTGCCATGTTTGGTAGATACATGTCAACGCAGATGCATATTTTTTGTGTGTTTCTCTTTGGCACGACCACAATAGTGGTCCATCCGCTGGTTCAATGATGTCTTGTTCAAGTAAGCTCTGAGTTTCCTCCTCCGCCTGCGTTTGTAGGTACTAGAACACAGCGGTGATTTTGACCCACTAGTTTGATTGCTTTGTTGATGTGAAGGGTGAATAACATGCCCTTCAGCTTCCCGAAAACTTTGAATAGAGCTGGGTAGTCCTTCAAGACACTTTGATGTGCCAATATGTTGTATGTCATGGCAATGAATCCCATTAGTTTTGCTGTGACGTTGCTCAAGAGGCATGGTGCTGGGATGCCTCCTTTCAAGACATGTATGTTGACTTGCAGTGACGTTTTGTCAAATATGAGCATCTCCCAGAATTTGTCTAAGTTTGTTACTGGGTGGCTTGCAACTCAAAGGAAAACATCAACAGTGAATGGTGACAGTTGAGGTTTGAGTTCCATTTTGTGATATTCTGATGCAGACATTATGTTGCACATGACTCCCCTGTCTAATATGAATAGGGTTGTGTGCCTTCTCACCTGGAGCTCTACTATGACCTTTTGTTTTTCTAGCAGTTCCAGTTGCTTTTCTGGTGCAGCAGCCTCTGTTGTGAAGTATAGATGCTCTCCAGTTTCTTGTGATGAGACGGAGTCAGATTCTACGTAGGGGCTGTGATTCATTCTTCCAAGTGACATGCATGGCCACATGAGTTTGCACTCAGTTTATCGAGTCATCCTCTTTCTGGTGTTAGGTGCTCAGCCTTGCAGACGTTCACAAAGTGGTTGTCTTTTTACACTTTCGACACTTTTGTCCCATGGCTGGGCAGGTACCAACATGTGGATATGCCAGTCCACAGCGATAGAATGTTTTCTCATTCTTGTTGGATGCCAGTGCTTGTCTGTCAGGCTTGTTGCTTCTGACTGCCATCCGGTAAACCTGTTCTAGCGCTCACATTCGAACACTTGCCATGTTTAAGGCGTTGGTCCTTGCAATGACTTGTCTGAAGTATATGTTTCTTTTAGCATTTTGGTTCGAAATCCAGTCCAGTAACACCCTTCAATGATGCACAGTCATATTGCTTCCTCATTGTTGAATTTGTCAAATGCACAGTAAGTTACTAGCTTTTGCAATCTGGTTGAAAAATCATCTAGTGATTTGTCCGCTGTTTGGCATGCTGTGATGAACATGTACCATTAGTAGTAGATGTTCCGCTGTGGATCAAAACTGTCCGTAAGACATTTGACCAGGCCTTTGTTGGTGGTGATGAATTCAGGTGAGAAAATTACGAGTAGGTCTTCCACGTCATCTCCTACCAAGTTGAGGAACAGGTCTTTGTCTTGGTCATTTGAATAGTTCTTGCATGTAGCGCGTAGGTAATGCTTGAATCGACTGATCCATTTTTCCCACGTAACACCTTTGGTTTGGGAGTCTGTGAGGTTAAATGGTAGTTGGCGTAGAAAGATGGAGTTGGGAATGCCTTCTTATTCCATTGTCGTAGTCATGTCAAGGTAGTCTGGTTGCAACTGCTAATTTACAGGAAAATAAGGGTGACCTCTTGCTTTTGTACGCCTCCATCGGCTCTGTTTCTTTCCTCTTATGACTCTATTTGTGTTTTGCTTGACTTCACAATGTCTATTCCTGTTGATTTCTATGGGGATTTGCTCTTGCTTGACCTCAAAATGGCTGTTCCAATAGTTTTCTATGGAGCCTTCAAATTGCCTGACTTCAAATTGTCTGCTCCTATTTGCTTGCATGGGGGCTTGTCTGACCCCAAGATGACCCCTGAGCCTTGCAAAACCATGCAGTTCTGTCTTACACAACCTTGTCGGGCCCTCTCCTTTTCGGTGGACGGTTGCACTTGCTTTGTGAGCGGCTGCTATGGCTTCTGGGGCACTCTGGGCCTCAAATTTTAATATTGGTTGTCTTGCTCCATTCTGGAGCAGTCTCTCTGACTTCTGCTGGGGCTAGCTAGGCCTCAAAATTGAGTATTGGTGGACACACTCACTTCTGAGCGGCTGCCTTGGCTGGTTGACTTCGCTGGTTCACAGATTGTTTAGACCCAGGCTGTTCTCGGCCTTAGAGCATCCTTGTTGTCTCTGGGGGTCCAGATCGAGTGCCTGGCACACGCACTTGAAGTTCGAGTGGCCGCTGGGAGCTTGCAGATGCTTATTGGGTCAAGTTCTGGGGGGGCACTTAATTTGCTATACTTGCCAAGGAGGTGTTGGTCAAATCCCACCTTCATCAGCTAGATGTTGTGTTCCTGTCCCAGGAAGACCCGCGCGGAGCCAGGTAGGTCAGATTGGATCCTTTAGTCTTCATTAGGGTTACAGAAAGCTGGAATGCCTTATTGCCCTCGTCCCTCCTCTGCATGTATCTCTGTGTGTGTATGTGTGTTCTGTCACCCCACCTCCTGCTCCTCCTCTCACAGACCAGAAGCGGTGCCCACTGTGCAGGGGGCCTTTTTGCCCTGCCACCTCTGCGACAACAGTCATTCATAGATTATGTCATGCCCTTTTCATTTTATATACAGAGGTTATATCCAAAGAATCACAACATAAAGAGTGAAATCCATGCAGTGAACTAAAAATCAATTCACTTCACCTTTCCAGAATGGGCCCATTTGTTTCACTCTGTAAATTGATTTCAATATTCTGTTAGCTTTTCCGTAAACCTACTCTCCCAAGTAGATGTTTTGCTCAGAAAATTTCATCAGTCTACATTCTGCATTGACTCCCAGACTCTGCACACCAAGCAGGCATAGGATTAAGCTGCTGTTTGCACTCTTAATTCACTAAACTGCATCAGGTTGAAGAATTCATTTAGCAGCTTCCAGTAAGCAGTATGCCAATCATGTAGTATGCTATCAAATGGTATGCATTTTCTCTCATACCCATCGCTCACTCACCATGGCTTTTGGTGAGGCGCTTAGCATTCTTTAGATTTTTTTTTAAAACTTCCTCTTGTTTTCAGCTCATTCCCTGCTCCCATTTAGTATTAATTAAACACATTCCAGAAGCATACCATTACACTGTCTATAATGTTTTCAAACTCTAGAAAAGCGCACCCACTGGGACCAGAGTTTGGAAGGCAATGCATGCCAGTGTCAGCCATATCTTTATCACATAGAGCCTTTCCCTGCTTTATGTGGAAACATGTTCCATTTTTGCCTGGTGAATGTTAAGCAAGTAGTGTATCTTTTCACATAATCTGTCATCTCACTCCTTCTGCCCACCATCATGTACTTAGTGTAGGCCATGTTCAGTTACTTTGATGTATAAAGTATTCTCTGTGCTGATTTTGGGTCTTCTCTTCTCTGGCTCCCACTCCGCATCACACGGCAACCTTGTTGACACAATTGTGCCATAAATGATATTGGTAATGTCACATATGATCTTATGACATCGATTATATAATTACACACAGTACTGAGAATTTAAAAAATGGGGCCCTCTGATTGACCAAGTGAGCTTTTTCTCCAATTGACCATCTTGTTACTTTAGGGCCGGTCCCGCAGTACTAAATGATTTGGTTGGCGTGCCGCAAACCAGACCAAAATTTTGTGGCCACCATTACAGGACTCAGGGACCTGGTCTTTGTGACCTGAAATGTTTTTAAAATAGTATATAAGGGGACAGGGTAGGGACACTCTCACCCTAGGCACTTGCCAAAATTAAAAAACAATTTTCGTGCCATGGGTACCACATGGTACTCCCCTGGCCACCACAACCCTCCAGTGAAGTACCTTGGTACTCCTGCTGGAGCCACCGATCAAACTTTTCCCCAATGCTATGATGGTATCATTCAGGCTTCCTCAGGGAAGCTTGCACAATTCCACAGTAGTAAGGGGGTGAAGATTGAGCATAAGCACTGTAAATGTGGTTTGGGCATCTGTGGATGGATGGGCATCCACATGGGCACACAGGGTGCTGGGGGAAGGGCCTGGCCACATGTTAGGCTGTTCAGCCAATGCTCTGTACTGCAGGGCTGAAGGCTGTGCACAGCGGGCTTTGCCACCTGCGGGGTGTTCGGTGTCATGCCTATCCAGAGGCCAGACCTACGACCAGACCCTCCTGTGCACTCCCAAAAGACAAACGTAGCTGGTGGTTGGCTGTCCATGGAGAGTTTGGCTGCTGGGTCTGACCAGAGGACAACCCTAGCAACTAAACCTAGACCATGCGCAGCGGGTTGGCTGCCTGTGGCCGGGTTGAACCAGGGCCAAGGTGAAGGAATTTCCTGAGAAAATCAATGATGTCTTTTAAGATGTCATCAATGATGTTATCACTTGCGTCATTTAACGTCATGAGTGATGTAATATGTGAGGTCATAATCAGTGTGTGGCTGGAGCACAAGTTATTGTTAGCACAGCAAACTATAAATTATGAATGTCAATGTTTTTTGGTTTTTTAAACATTCTTTTTTATGTTATTCCTAAAAAATAAAAGAAAATAACATATAAGAGAGCAGGGTTGGGGTGCCCTTACCCCCTGGGCCATGTGGGGGGGGGGGGGTCCCAGAAGGACCACCCTGGAGACACATTTTTTCTAAAAAAAGGTTTTTGGGGGTCCTGTGGATCCGCGGATCCATGCAACACCCAACGTGACACCATTAGGAATTTGCTCTGGATCCGTGGAGTCTCCTGCCCCAAAAAAAGGAGGGTTGTGCGCTTTCGGGGGGTTTTGTACCTGAGGGGGCGTCGGATGCAGGGAGTGGCCACAGGTCAGGCGCTGCCGCCAAACCCATGCAGCGCATGACGGAGGGCCATACGCGGATGGCATTCATCATCCTCAGCCACGTGAGGATAAAGTCTGAAATTCAGAGTAAAACGTTCTTTCAACAGCAGCAGTAGCCTGTCAGTTGATTCCCTAGTGTTGTACTGTAGCTTCCCACAGTGATCAAATGAACAGCAAGAGCGCTAACATTCTGTGTTTATGAAAAAGCAAAGGTTAAAGTGACCTTTTAGTTAGGTGTTGTGGTCATTTAAAAAAAGAACGTTTAAAAAACAAAAAAAATACAGAAATGCACCATTTATAGTTTACTGAGCAAACTGTAACTTGTGCTCCATCATACAATGCTTATGACCCCACATATTACATCAATCATGACATGTTAAAGGACAACACTGATGACATCACTGATGACATCATCCAGCAGATATGGCAGCTTGAGGTAAGCTTTTCATACTGGACGGTATTCAGCACGGTACATGTAGACCCAGTTCAATAACCTCTGTAGTACTAATGGACTATGGCTGCTACTTCCAAAGAACCTGATCCATGCCATTACAGCTTTCAGTGTAAAATAATCACTGCCCCATGAAAGCTATACATCTCCCTTCATATCTATAAAAGCAGTGATTGCAATGTACTGCATTTTAAGGAGCTGGACCTTGACTCTGAGACAAATCCTCAAGCATCATAACTCCAAGAGCCCATCAACTAACTCTCTTCAGCTTTTCTGACCTGCATTCCAGAGAGCCTCTTGATTTTAGTAAGGCGTTTGCAGTTGTTCATCTCTGAGATTCATCAGGGTGACATTTCCTGATAGTTTTGAGTTATGTTTTTGTCTATAGGAAAAAAAAAATCACTCATCACAATTATCTGGCATAGCAATCATGAGACGCATGACCCCAGCATGCTAGGAGATGTGGGTTTGGTGAAAGCTGTGCGTGCCCCTGCTGAGGCGAACAGGAATGCGGAAATCCACATCAGAAGTGAACAGAGCAGCAGTGCCGCAAACCAGGCCTCCGAGTAGGACCAGCCGTGATTCATGACGGGAGAGCAGATCAGCATTCCACTGATATATATATATTATTTTTTTAGAGTTTTATATAGCGTGAACTTGACCCGAAGGTATCAGAGCGCTATACATGAGCACCAGTTTCATTACAGACGGACACATTCATTTTTGTTAGGCACAGGGAGATTAAGTAATTTGCCCAGAATCACAGGATGTAGAGCGTCGTTGCCAAGACTCGAATCGGGTTCCCCAGCTTCGAGGTCCACGCTCTAGCCGTAAGGCCACATTCGTAATCGGATCTTTGGTAGTACCTGGAGAATGCTTCTCATTTCAGCTGCACGTTCATTATATTACAAGTTGATACTTTCTTTCAAGCGTCACTTTTTTATTACTTCACTCATGAACAAGGTATCAACGAACATTGCACCCAGAGACACGACAGGACCACAAAAACTATATAAGAAACAACTAATTCGCAATAATATTTTTTTATTTATTTTATTTATATAACATATATTAAATTCATGGCATGACCAAAGGCTCCTATTGTTATACCTTGCATTTAAATAAATAGCTGTCAAGTTTAAGCTTAGAAAACATACACTCGCCCAGGGGTGATATGGGAGGACATTGTGAGGGCAGGAGGTAGGATTCAAACTCCAACTTCCATACGTTTAATTTCTAACCAGTGGGAGCAGTTTTGTGCATGCCATAAAATGTTGATTTTCCTAACATTTTGGGGCATATGTACAAGGGAAGTGGCGGAGAGAGGCGTTAGGCTTCCTGGCTTAACGTCTCTCTCCGCCACTTCAGAAATGCAGGGCTGCACCATATTTACAACAATATGGTGCAGCCCTGCGTTTCTCCCTGCGCTGTTGCTACACTTAGCAGCCTAGCGCCAATGCATGCACCCTTGGGGTGTCTGCGTGCAGGGGGTCTTGAAATGCCTTTTTGTAACTTCTATGTGTGCTGCTTCATGCAGCACACACAGAAGTTGCAAAACAGCATTTTCAAAAAATTATTGTTTATGTGCAGGAAGGAGGACCTTCCTGTACATAGACAATCAGTGGCCTTTTGCTGTTTTCATGTGTGCTGCACAACGCAGCACACATGAAAACAGTAAAAGCGAGGAGAAATTAAACATTTCTCCTATTCGTGCCAGGTTAAGACCAGGTTTTCCATGGTCTTAATTCTGGCGCTGCCTCCTATTTACGCCTCCCTTGTAAATAGGAGGCAGCATCAGAATCAATGGTGTTGCGGTGGAACGCCCACAGCAACACCCGTTGCCTTCCCCTTTCACGCTAAGCATAGCGTGAAAGGAGGCGTTATTTACAGGCAGCGTTAAGCCACGTTAAGTGGCTCAACGCTGCCTTGTGAATAAGGCGAAGCCCCTATCGCCACGGGAACATCGAAAAAAGTGACGTTCCCCCGGTGATAGGGGCTTGTACATATGCCCCTTAGTGTTGGAAAGTCCTGATTTTATTATATACACAGGTGTGGATTGACTGGACAGACTGCTGAAGAATCAATGGGTGGGCCTAGCAGCTGTGTCGATTGTGGAGGGAGTTGATGAGATAGGTATGTGTTTAGTGTTTGAGTGCCTTTGTTCCATCCCAGAAGGGAACAAGGACTGCCATTTACAACTGACTGGGCATTACACAAGGAATTATGGCTTTACAAGCACCACATGCATTCAGGTTACATGGAACCCTGTTGCAGGCTGCCAAAGAGATGGGTGGTAGCAGAGTCTCCATTAACTCTGCTATTTCTTGCAAGAGGCAGACATGTTGGATAAGGATCATAAACTCATGCAAATGTTACCTGTATTGTTGGGGATCCAAGTTACGAGTACAAGATACAGCAGGCAAAGAATACTCAACTTCAATTTAGAACATCGCTCCAGTTTACTGTCAAGTGGAACGCTGATGGACTATGATGCGTTCTGCAGGAGAAAGACGGTTTCAGGACAAATTGTTTTAAATGTCTTCTGTTTACAGCTTTGTACTAATAGTACTTGCTTTGTCCACCCACTTCAGACGGGCTGCATCTTACCAGTAAAAACACTACAGAAATATGACCATGATCATGGCTATGTCAACGCTGAATCCCTGCCCAAATATAAAACTAAAAGTACCTGAGTCATACCATGGAGTGGTATCTAGGCAATTGTGTGACATAACTCCATAGCCATTCTCATTCTATCTGCAGAAATTGACGCTGCTTCCATAAACGCCTCATTGCCTGATGTTATGATAGATCTATACGTATCACAAAGAGATTATTTAGCTCATTTCCCAATAACTGGCGACACAAAGGCATCTGGAACCCAATCCTAGTGACAATCGAGCAACACGCTCTACATAGGAGTCACCACTCAGCTACTAAACAGACTACAGACCATCCAGAACGCAGCAGCCAGGCTCATTCTCGACCTCCCAAGAGGAGCCTCCATCACCCCCCACCTCAGAACACTCCACTGGCTCCTCGTACACAAAAGATGTCAGTTCAAAATGCTGACCCATGCCTACAAGGCCCTACAGAACGAAGGATCAGCCTACCTAAACTACAGATTGAATCTACACCAACCTGTCAGACATCAGCACTCCGCCACCCTCTCCCTCGCTCACACTCCTCTCTACCTCTGAAGCAGGAGCGGCAGTCGATCCTTTTCCTACCTGGCCGCCAAGACCAGAAACAGCCTCCCCTTCTACCTCTAGATCTCCCCCACACTGCAGAATTTCAGAAATGGCCTAAAAACCTGGCTATTTGACTGGCAATACCCAGCAGCATCTACCCCCCTCAACCAGCCCCTGGATACCCTCAAGGGTTATAACCAGCACTTTACAAATCCTGATTGATTGATTGATTGATTGAGTGACATATGAAGCTTACCAACAGGGCCGGCTCTAGGGCGGTGCCACCGGTGCGACCAAACTGAGCAATGATTTCAGGTGGGGGTGTTTGCGAGTATATTATGGTTTTAAAAGCACCTGCCAAGGCGTTCCTAGCCTCCAGCAATTTTCAGGCAACAATAAAATTGTCAAGACAACTCCAGTGATTAATGTTCTTCCTAGAGAGAGATCGTAGGTTTGTCTAGTGGAAGTTTTGACTCATGGTAAGGTAGTGCAGAGGGTTAAAATGCCTGCTGCAAAGAACATGTACCATGCAGATCACAAAGTGCATTTAATGTAAATAGGTCAGTGCATTGCTGTTTTTGTCTGAGACATTCTTTTGTTGCTTGCAGTTTATAAGTTAAAATCGTAACATAAAACAGTGAGCTATTAACTGTCATCAAAGAGCTGCATGCAAACTGCAAGGTATAGATTAGAGCGTTCTGATTTTTTCCCCAGTCTTTCATTATCCTAATGTTGGAAAAAGGGTTCATTTGGACAGAAATCAATTCTGATTGTTAAAGAGAACCCCCAACCTTTGTGTTACGTTTTAAATTCTGAGTTTGTGCTTCTCCAGATCAAGCACTATTAAACTATATTGTCTACCAGTATGGATGGCATGTGACTCCTACACTTTGTAGTTCTCTGTCTTATGTAACATTTCCCATACACTGATTTACACACCTATGATTGATTGTCTCTGTGTAGTGTGTGTGATGTAAAGTGCTCTGACACCCTACACTGGTATGAGTGGCACTATGGAACTAATTAAATGCATCTGAGAGAGAGTGGTTATGTAGCCTTGAGGGGCACTGTTAAAGGGTGGTAGTGAGGGATTCCGTGGCGGCGGTGGTCATTGGGGGACGCCAATAAACATTGTAGCACTGGGCGCCACAAGCACTAAAGCCGCCTCTGCTTACTAAGCCCCGTTCTCAGACTTTACCATATATTGTGCTACCAATCCTGACTCTCCTGTGGTCCCACAATCCTTCCACTCCTGAACAGATGAGGCATAGATCCAGCTCAAAGTGCGCACATCTTAGGATTTGGTTACCTCTGTGCAGTGCAGCCTGGAAGTCTTAGAGGTTTAGATGAGAAAGAACATATTGCTACTTAGCAGGTCTAAAAAAAAATGCAAATTGTTATGTCTTGATCATTACACCCGCACTCTGCCATCCTAATACATTCTTTTTAAAGCATCTAGCTATATATACACCAAGACAATGAACTCAGCATGAACAGTTCAACAAAAGTCATAAATCATGTTTTTTCAGACAAGCCAACTCATCAGGAACCTCTCTTACATTCACAGGACACCTACGTATTTCAAAAGTTGAAGGTCTAATTAAAATTAACCTCGGCTACACCAGAGGAATATGCATACACATCACACAAATATTTTGAACCACTGCCTGAAGGCCAAGAGCTTAGCCTTGCGAAAGAGACCTTGTAACTGCAGTTCTGTGAAATTCTTACTTATATTTGGTACATGCTCGGTTTAGGGCTATATGCTAATAAAAAAGAGAAATGATAAAGCAAGACAAAAATAAGCCACAATTATCATGGACCCAGTAATGAAGGCCAGAGCCAAAAGACAATAAAAATATTTTTAAAACTTTACAAAACATCCTTCATTTCCTAAAAGAAAGTAAATTATATGGTTCTGTAAAGAAAAAAAGACATAAGCAGGAAAAAGATATGAAAAGTGTAGGCGTGCAGTGGTATTTTGCCATTTTTTACCAAAGAGCAAAACAAAGCAGGAAGGGAGAAGGCGCACAGAAGCCGAAAGAACCGCCACAAAAATGTGATGAAGAAAAGGATGTTCTTGTATCCTGTCTTCTACCCTAACGTGGAATTAAGTGATGTCATTACTGTGAGTGCTCTACTCTCTCAGCTGGAGCTCTGTCTACAGCTTGGGGTTGAGCTGGTCACATCTTAGCTCATGGTGGGGTTCCCCTGCTCGCAAATAAATTAAAGATGCAAGCATTGCTGGATGTAAAACGATTAAAGCCAATGTGCAATCTGTTTCAGATTTTTTTAAATGTCCTAAGCACTTGTCACTCTTGGCAAAATGCTGCCAGTTTTATAGAATGTAATACATATCCAAAATGACTACACATTGTAAATTTGAATCTACAATTGGCACAGATTTCTGACCCTCGAGGAGTTTAAAAAAGTCTAGTCGAGTGCACTTGGAAATATTTGTAGATTTGCATTCAGCCAAAGCTGGTCTGGTTTCCCAGGGTGCACAGGCAATACTGGGTCTCAACTGTGTGGGTTGAGTCCATTTACCACTAATGTCCTGGGGTAAGGCATACTATGGACACTGCTAACTGACCCTACTATACTCCAGACATGAGCGGGTATTAGAGAGGCTGTGGTCACGCAGAAGAGCGATCACAGATCATGAAGCCTTTCCTGCCCAGAACAAAACTTCCTGCCCAAATGTACCAAACTAATCCTCAGATTTGGAGACTAGTTCACAGGAGTTCATAGGGGGGTTGACAGTTGGTTGCAGGAGCTCATGCTCCAAGATCCTCAGCACACGATGAAAGTGGGCTTGAAGGTCACAGGGTGCAAGGACCAGTGCAAGCACAGTTGAGTCACAGCAACTACTGCAGACAGCGATTCATCCTATCCTTTAATGCCATATGCTTCTTGAGCACTCTTTAGTTCTGAGCAGCGATCATGGGTCGCGGTCATGCTTCTTCTCAGTGCATCACGCCATGAGCCAGGGAAACAGGGAGACCCGCTGCAATCATACTGAAACACTGTCATATTTTCAGTCATTATCCTTTATTCCTTTCTCAGTCATGGCTTGTCTACTTCACAGTGCTATTCTGAAGTTGGCCAATATGGTTCCTTAACTTTGCGTATCTCTCTTCATACAGAGCTGACACACTCTGTCTCTAGGTGGTAACAGGCAGCAGGAAGTGACAATGGGAATCTCCACTGAGAGAAACCCAAAACGGAGCACCCAAAACACAAGTACATAGAGGAGAGAAAGCTTCACACCTAACACCCATTAGCATTTTGAAAGCAGCACCTTTGGGGGGGAAAGGGGCAGGACTTGACAGAGGTTGGCCAAGCAATTCAGAGAAAACCACTGTCTTCAGACTTCCCACACCCTCCTTCTAATCTGATGAAGTGCTCCAGGAAAGAACAAAAGTCAGGCCATAGCAAACGGCCACTTCTGCACGTCTAAAGGGAACCCTGTTCATCATCTCCTTGTGTTTGCTTTGTTCGCCCTAAGTTGGCAGGGTATGCCCAGACGTGGGTCCTTTGCTCACTTTGCCACTTGGATTCAAGCTAGCATGGCTGATGAGGGGTGATACTCCAAAACCGGTCCCAGGATGCTTGTTTCCGGTCCAGGGAACACCTGGCTTGGCAGTTCGGGCTGGACTGTTCCCATGAGGAACAGGGTCAAGACTGATTTGCATATGGCTGGGCCTGAACTGGGGTGGTGAAGTGAGCTAAGGAACGATGATGGATTCAACCCAGATCTGTGACTGGGGGTAAGTGTCTGAAAAGTTTCAGCGGTCCGTCCATCATCTCCTTGGGTTTGCTTGGAACCCTGTATCTATACTGAGGTACTTGAGTATCTGTTATCACACAAGAGCTTCTGGGATGCCAGCAATACACAATGCTAGTCTAGCACGCTACCTCTAGCCTCCATCTTGTCTAGCATGCCATCAGGAGCAATCCAAAATAGATTCCACTTACTAACAGACATACAGCACAAACACTCCCCTGATACACACTACCATCTACCTATACCACATATATGGCCTTTCTAGGTACACAGGGTGTAGCAATGGATTTACCCTCATTAAAGCTAGGTAGAACTTGAGTGGGGTGGGGCCAGCAAGCCATTTGTGCAGTACAGAGAACAGGGAAAGAGGTCTTCTCTGCGACTATGATTAAAAACACATAAAGACACCACTGCTGAGCTCTTGTCAGCTCACAAGCAGACAGTAATCCCTCTTGATAACTAAAGCATGCATGGTGCCGACCTCCAGGGAGTCAAATACCAATAAGGGAATGCAGTCCTCAGCCTGTGCATATGATGGTGTTGCCTGCTGAGCCAGAAAAATCAAACAGGGCAAGGGCACTTGCTCACAAAACCATGCAGGGGAATTCCCGTTCCAACACAGGCATACTTCTGTTCTTGCATGTGTTCGCCAGTGCAGCTAAGTTTGATTTTATTAACAGTTTGATATTATGCCAATAAGGCAATACAAACATTTTATTAATATACAAATCATTAATTAAAATAGAGCATACTTCATACAATCTCCATTCATCTTATATACGTTTTTTGCACCAAAATACAATTACAACCAAAACCACTCACTTGTCATAAAATAGAAATATTCTAAAGACCCAGAGCTAGGATTTGCATGCAATATGACCGAATTCCTTCTTTTTTATGCAAAAATGCAATTGATCATATGCAAAATATGCAACTCGCCCTTCCTTTAGTAGCTTCTGCAAAGTGCTGTTATTAGTATATAGATACATTTAATAACAGAGCAAAAAGCGGATCTCTCAGTCTTTTTACAAGATAAAGGGTAGATATGATTAGATAAGAGAAAAACAACGAAAGGCAATGCCCGGATCATTAGAGCAAATTACTCCAAGAAACCACACACACAAATTGCCTATGTAGAAACCTAGCATTGTCCAAAATACAGATCTTTTTGTGCAAAATACAGCTACAGCGGTCATATTTATGCAAAGTACAATTATCTTTGTGCAAAATACAATTCATTTTGTGCAAATAAAGGGCACAACAGTAAGAAATGTATGCCAGTGGATAGATAGCATGGAAATCTTTCAGGAGTACACCTTGCAGCACATTTTATTTGAACTGTACTTTTTGTTCTCCATTTGGGAAAACTTTGCCATAGAGAAATCCCTTCCCCTGCACATCCATGAAATTAAGTGGGTGTTCCATTTTCCATTATCCCATAGAAACACACTTGTTCCTGCCATTTGTAAGAGTAGTTTTGCATTATTTTTAAGAAAGGGAAGGGCATCGAAAATGTTCGTGAATATCCAATTTTTAGGTTTGTAGGTGTTCTGTGCATTTTTTATGGGTGCACCAGCTGTAATGTCACCTTTCCCACCTTTAACCCCAAGCTTAGTATTCCTGACACCCCTGCTTTAGAAGTGGATCGTCCGCAGTTCTAAGTTGAATTTGCACACGAAAATATTTATTCATTCTAATTCTGTGTACCACTTAGGGGCGTGGGAGAATAGGAACTGCTCCCAGGCCTACTTGAAGTCTAGTCACGTTTTATTAAAGGAAAATAAGCAAAACGGGATATCACAATGCAACCCCCCACCCCCATTACTTGGACTTTTTATGTTTTTCGTCATCCCCACCCACATCGTACTCGATATGCGTGGCACAAACCAAAACTAATAACACTGTAGGTGTGTAGCTTTCTCTCTGTAAGCATGTAAAATAACTTCAATAATGATTCAAGAAAGTAACTTCTAAATGCTGATCTAGCTTAATTTGGAATTCTCGCTTAGGGATGCCAAACAGGAGAGTGAGGCTAATTACGTCATAAGTGAAGCAGTCTGTACAGCCTATGTTTAAAACGGCAAAACACGATGGCCACATCTAAGGAACACGGGGTCACCTGTTACAATCAGTGGCGTAATGCAACGTCAGCCCCCCCTGTAAAGTGCATGGAGGGGCCCCCTTCCGGATTTACTCCGGAGCTCTGAGGCCATGGTACTGTGCTGAGGGGGGCCCCTGGAACTACCCCCCCCCATTGCGGGGGCTGCGGGGTCCTTTGTTACGCCCCTGGTTACAGTACATTTCAAGTGAATATGTGCGTTTTTCTAATGGTCGAAAACGTTTGTTATTGGACCGAAAGGAGAGGGTTGTAAGAACGACAGACTAGGCAGCTAGGAGTCAATAGAGACCTTGGGTAGTGGCTTTAGTGAGGTGAAATTTTACAATGAATTCCACCACCCACAAATAACATATTGTCGAAGTGGGAAGGTTAACCGCCTCAGTAAATTTTTAAATCAAAAACTACATTTCCCTGAAGTAAACTCGGCGGAGGGAATTCTTTTTACTGGGTGTGACCTGACAGTCTTCTTTGCTCAGAATTCCTACACGAATGTTTCAGGTAAGATGTATGAATATATCCTACAATCCTAGGTAGCCTTTGTAGTAAGGTCTTGTGGTGTTCTGCATATTGCATTTCTATGTTTCCTCCTATTGTA
Organism: Calotriton arnoldi; assembly: GCA_963921515.1. Classification (NCBI taxonomy): domain Eukaryota; kingdom Metazoa; phylum Chordata; class Amphibia; order Caudata; family Salamandridae; genus Calotriton; species Calotriton arnoldi. Next base: position 65,493 of record CAWUFW010012883.1, read on the forward strand.
CTTTTTATGGTATAGAATGTTAGGTTTGTTCTGTGCTTCTATCTAGTGTAATGCTGTATTAGAATGTAGGGGAACAGTGGGTTGGGACACCTTCTTCAGTTGGTGCTGATCCTCTGGGCCCGTTAGACCTTTGTACCTTTCTACAATAAAGCTCCTGTTAAGCTACGATTGCTGTGGATCACATCTTTTTAATTTGGCGACAAGGCAAGTGTTTTTTCATCCAAGTCCTACTTCAATAAGGTACTGTGTTTTTTTTTTTATATTTCCCTACGGGCCCAGGGATCGTTCTTTCTTTTCCTCTCTCGTCCATATTTTTTTTTTCATACTTATGTCTTCTCATCGCTACTTCCATGCCTCCCTACAAGGACTCTGTGCAATTCATTTTTGGCATTTTTCTTACTTTACGAACTGGCGTTTGCGTTGCCTGCTCGTGCCTGTGCTTACTTTCAAATCTTTCCGCGAGGAGTTCCACAATCGCATCTACACGTGCCAGCCCTTACTTTCAAACCTCACCGCGAGCAGCTTCTCGAGCGCCTTCACACGAATCTTCGCTTTCATCAAGGTTGCTCCTGCTGATCAATATACGGATGTCACAAACCTTCGTCTCCGTGGAGACTCACCGCTTGTTTCCCTGCAGTGACGTCGCTCCTCTCCTCTCTTGCTCTGCGCCTAGCCGTGGGAGACCGCTCCGGCTTTCACCCTTATCTCTTCAGCGCTGACCTCTGGATATCCTCTCTTGCCTCTCCAAACTTCTGATGCCTCCATTACGACGAACCAGCATCCTCGACCGTGGGAGATCGCTCCAGTCGTCTTCTTCCTGTCACGTTCTTGCATCATTTCCTACGCACTCTCACTCAGCTACTAGCACGCTAACATTTCTTCCAAAGCCTGTGGATTCAGTGATCCTCACTCTTCCTCATGTGCGTGCGCACATTTGTTTAGCGTTCTACAGCTGGAAGGATCTTCTTGTCACAGCATCAGTAATTACAGTAAATGCTCACTTCTGCATTTTCAGCGTCCGTGGATTCAGTGATCCACGCACTTGTTCCTGTACACTTGCCCGCCTGCTATCATTTTTTTTTCTTCATGGACTTTATGTGAATTCAGTGATTCACACACTTGAACCCAGTTTCTTCTCCTTCACCTTTCCAGCGTTTGTGGATCCAGTGTTTCATGCTTTTGAATCCAGTTTTTTTTCTTCCTCATTTGTTTTTTTTTCTCTTTCCTTTTCTCATCTGTTTTTCTTGTTCCGTTTCTTCACTTCCTGAACTATTTATTGCCGCACCATGCAATCAGTTACACCACTAAGCTATTTTTGCAGGATCCAGGTGAACCACCACTAAAGTGGCGGTTATGGTTTAGATCATTTAATGCATACTTGGGAGCTATTGATGGCATGAAATTTAAACCCGATAGAAAACGCAGTCTTCTTTATTATTATTTAGGAGTGGAAGGTCAGAATGTCTTCGACCACTTACCAACATACACTGGTCACGACAGTGGTGATATGGACGAATACCAACTAGCTCTCAAACAACTTAGCACCTATTTTGAAGGCAAAGTCAATTTGGTCGTGCATAGACACACATTTTTCACTCATGTTTAAAATCCCAATCAATTCATTGATACCTATGTTACTGCCTTGAAAGTTTTGGCTAGCTACTGGGATTTTGATGACTTTACGTCTCAGTTAATAAGAGACCAAATTGTATGCAGATGCTATTCCAAGAAAATTCAACAGAAACTACTATCTTGCAAGAACCCTTCCTTAGATGAGACCATTGACATCGCAAAAAGTATCGAACGCTCAGAATTAGATTCCAAACAGCTAGAGTTCAATACTGTTTCCACTGTCGCTGCCACTAGTTCCTTTGGTAGCACTTGACATGTTTCCTGTGATGCTAAACTCAAAAAGAGCAAAGATCTGCCTGATAGGAGTAGTAAAAATACCACTTATACACTCATTCCCTCTAATTTCCAGTGTTTCAGGTGTGGGTCACCTTCCCATCTTTCCAACTACAGGAACCGCCCTGCTATTGCCCAAGAATGCTGGAGATGTAAGAAAACTGGCCATTTTGCTAAAGTTTGTATGGGTGGTAAACGCTTTCCCATCAGAAGCGTTCAAGAACATGCAATTACCAAAGATTCTGCAGCTCTTGAAAAAAGAGTCGAAGAGTTATCCTTATCTGTTGTTTCTGTTGAGTTTTTGGAAATCCATAATGTACATATAGAAAAGAGATATGGGGATCCGTTTGTTCAAGTGTCTATCCAGGGTCATGATATTCCCTTACTCATTGACTCTGGAGCTAGAATCACCATCATTTCCAATGATAGGTACAAGCAATCTTGGCCACACATGGTCTTGTTACCCCCTGATGTCATTACTACTGCATTTGAGGGTAGCAGGATTGACCTTGCTGGTTATTTTTGGGCTGCCATTTCCTTCCAAGGCAAGCCCATCCATGGTAAAGTCTACGTAGCTCTTAAAGGTATCAATGTTTGAAGATGGTGGCATCAAGCAGAATTTGGGATGATCATCAGACCAGGTCAAAAGAATCCCGTTTCTTTAGTAAATTCTGTTTCCGACTCTAACCAATGGAAACAAAAATTTGAACCACTTTTTGAGAACAAAATTGGCAAAATCAAAGACTTTACTCATTCTATCAAGGTCAAGGAGAGTTTTCCCCCATTAAACACAAACTTAGGAATGTCAAACACAGTGTAAGGAAGGACCTCACTGTTATGTTAAACAAAATGCTCAATGATGGTATAATTGAACGTGTTGATGCCACCCTTTGGTTGTCTCCCATCGTATTGGCCAAGAAGAGGTCTGGGGATCTTCGCTTATGTGTCGATCTTAGATCCCTCAACAAGGCTATCTGGGTGGAGAACTTCCCACTGCCACGCATTGATGATTTGATCACTGCCGTAGGTCGGTCCAAATGGTTTTTGAAGTTGGATTTGCGATCAGCGTACCATCAGGTTGTTCTAGATGAACATTCTTGCCACTTGACAGCTTTTGTAACACCTGATGGTACATTTCAATTTTATCGCATGCCATTTGGTCTGGCCTCGGCAGCATCTGTTTTTCAGAAAACTATGACCAGAATGTTTCAGAATGTCCCCAATGTTGTTACCTTCCAGGATGACATTCTAGTTCATACTGATACTGAGCTTGAACACACTCAAGTGTTAGAATTAGTCTTGCAAACTCTTCAAAGTAATGGTGTAACTCTAAGAGAAGACAAATGCATTTTTTCAGTAAATGAGATTGAATATTTAGGTCATGTCCTTACCAAGGATGGAGTCAAACCCAAACCTAGCATTGTTGAGGGTATTGTCAATGCACCACATCCTGTGGATAAAGATCAACTACGTTCTTTTCTTGGGTTATGCAAATGTTATGCTAAATTTATTAAGAAATTTTCCAGCCTCACCGAATGCTTTAGGAATCTCTTGAAAAAGGCTCTGACTTCATTTGGATGGCCACTTGTCAGGAGCATTTTGTCCAGATCAAAGAATGCATTTTGTCTGCTTCTGCTCTCCAAGCCTATGTTGAGGGTTGTGATACTTTCATTACTGTAGATTCTAGTGCTTATGGCAGGGGTGCTGTGTTATCCCAAATGGGTGGTAGCAGGGAAATCACTGTGGGTTTTGCTTCAAGGAGAATGAAAGATGTAGAGTTGAGATATTCTGTGATAGAGAAAGAAATGCTGGCTTGTGTGTGGGGCGTTGAAAAGTTCAAATCCTATGTCTGGGGAAGGAAATTTTGGTCAAGGACTGACCACAAACCATTAGTTGACATCCTCTCAGGTTTGAAAATTAAAAAATCTACAGCTAGACTAGCTAGGTTGTCCACTAAATATCTGGAATTCAATTTGTCTGTGCTCTACATTTCTGGTGGAAAGAATGTTAAGGCGGATTTTTTATCTAGGCTTCCTGTTGAAGATTCTGATATGAATCCTGAAGCTCCTGAAGATATTGAGGAATGTATCATTGCTAATGTTGACGATACTGTCATTTGCTCCAATATGGAAGTCTGTCAAGATGCCCTATCCAATGATGCCATTTTGAAGCAGGTCATGGAGTTTGTTATTAAAGGTTGGCCCAAGGAGAGATCTCTACCCATTGAGCCACAATCGTACTGTAAGATTGCAGATGAACTCTCTATTGAAAATGACTTATTGGTTAGAGATAGCAAGCTTATTCCCCCTAACGATTTCAGAGTGAGGATAATGGAAACGGCTCATGCTGGTCACTTAGGTATGAATGCCAGCAAACGCAGGATCAGGAATGATTTTTGGTGGCCCAGCATGGACCGTGACATTGAATCTTTAGTCAGGAATTGTGTGCAATGTTCCTACAGTGACAAGCATCTAACTACTTGCACCCCTGTACCGAAACCAGTCCTGTGTCCAGCCAGAGTTTGGCAAAGAGTTGCTGTTGATTTACTCGGCCCGTTTCATGTTTTGCCCAACTGTATGAAATACTTTATTGTTCTAATTGACCATCTGTCTAGATGGGTTGAGGTAAGAGGTGTCTCTGAGCCCAATTCAAAATCTGTTATTCTTTTTCTGCAGGATGTCTTTTCTAGAGCGGGTGTCACGGAGGAATTGTTAACCGATAATGGGGTGCAATTTACTTCTACTTCCATGCAAGATTTTCTTACTAAACTTGGTGTAAAACATCTACGCACACCACTTTATCATCCCCAATTGAATGGAAAAGTTGAAAGGTTCAATAGGGTACTGGTTGAATGTGAACAAAGCACTCTCAATAGTAATGGAGATTGTGAAACTGCTGTGAGGAACATGATTTTGGCATATAGGACCACTCCCCACTCAGTTTCTGGCATAATTCCTTTTGAGTTGATGAGGGGCAGAAAAGCTTCTTCTTCCCTTTGTCCCTTTTGGAAACTTAAAGCTATAGAGGGTGATTGTCATGTACCATTGGAGGCTTCTAGGGCTAAAATGACCTGTGACAACTTTAATCGTACCAAATATGAAAAGGTTTGTCTCTCAGGAAAAAAGAGACTGGTTAAGTTTGCAGTAGAAGATTTGGTCAGGGTCAAAGATCCCTTGTTACTGCAAAAAGGAAAGTCCAAATTTAAAGAACCTTGCTGCATCGTTGACATTAAAGGCCACACTGTTCGTCTTGACAATGGTCAATGGTGGAATGTTTCACGCCTTGCAAAGGTCGCACAGTGTAGTTATGGGTCATGTTCGCTGCCTATGAGTTCTTCCGATAGAAATTTACGGAGAAGTTGTAGGGCAAGAAGAGTTCCTAGGAAGTTTTGTGATTAGTCACTGTTTCTCTTCTTGCACCTCCTGTTTCTCTTTTGTTTTTTGTTTTTCTTTCTTTCTCTTTCTTTTGTTTATTTTTCTTTTTGTTTTAAGAAAAAGGGGGGAGATATGTGGTGTTCGGCTGTTATGTTTACATTTCCCCTTCAAAATCCACAGACAGAGAAACTGAGTAATAAACAATTGAAAAAAGTCCGGCCTTGGAACAAGTTGGCAACTGATACTTTTAAAGATTTCCTTTCTCAGAACCCTCTGAATTTGACAGAGGACTCAAATGCAGCAGCTGCTGCCTTTGAGGAATGGCTTAGGACGTCCTTAGATCTGTTATTACCAGTCAAATCTCTCCTTAGTCATAGATCAAGACCTTCTGAACCCTGGTATACTGAACAGCTCAGGATGCTGAAGCAAAAATTTCACCGTCTGGAAAGAAAGTGGAGAGCTTCATATGACTTAAATGATAAAACAGCTTATAAACAAGCTATCCTTGATTTTAAAAAGCAGGTGCATCAGGAGAAAACCTGTTTTTTACCACAGCCATACTTACTGCAAAAAACTCTTCAAAGGAACAGTTTTCAACAGTGAAAAAGTTGGTCAAATGTTCAGAGGTAACTGAATTACCTAAAGATCAGACGTTCTGTAACTTATTGGCTAAATCCTTCCAGGATAAAGTTAAAGCGGTTTATAGTGGCTTCTCAAGTTCTAAGGATCAAGGGGCTGTGCCCTTTCCTGCATCTAGGGCACTGACTGAAGTTTCCATAATCTCCCTTGATTCCTTGGACTCCCTGAACTGTCTGTTTTCCCGTCACTGACGATGGAAGAGACCGCCAATCTTTTGCGGTCCACTAAATCCGGGTCCCCAATGGACCCCTCTCCCCCAAAGATTTTCCATCTTGTACCAGAATTATTTTCATTGCATTTGTCCTTTGTTTTTAATAAAATGTTTACCTCTGGTATATTTCCTACCAGTTGGAAATTGGCGTCGGTTCTCCCCCTCTTGAAGAAACCTAATCTTGATGGGGCAGACCCCAGCAACTATCGTCCAATTTCCAGACTCCCCTTGCCGGCAAAGATGGTAGAAAAAGCCATGAATGGTGCTATTTCTGAACATATAGAGAGGCATGCTTTTTCGGATGCCACTCAGTATAGTTTCAGGAAGGATCATAGCACCGAACAAGCTCTAATTACAGCCTCTGAACTGATCAGGCAGACAGTCGATGCAGGAGGCAATGCAGCAGAGAGGTTCGACACTGTGAACCACCAAAAACTGTTGGAAACCTTGAGGGAGATTGGTATTATAGGAAAAGCGTATGCATTACTTGAATCTTATCTGTCAGGCCGGGAGCAATTTGTGGCTTTGGATAATTTTAAGTCACCGAATTTTACACTACCTTGTGGAGTGCCACAGGGCTCTTCATTGAGCCCTACACTTTTTAATATTTATGTCGCACCATTGGCCAGATTAATTAAGTCCCTGGGTTTCTCGGCAGTATCATACGCCGACGACACCCAGATTGTAGTTTCAGTGACAGGCTCGCCTGAAGATACAGCTGCACAGTTTCACACTTGTCTTCATCAAATAGGTGAATGTATGGCCTCCAATTGTTTGAAACTAAATTCTAGTAAGACCGAGGTCCTACTTTTGGCGGCCAAACTAATTTTTGGTCCCCTGCTCTATGGCCGGGGGAAATGGGTCCATTACCTACCCCCACGAATAAGGTGAAAAACCTGGGAGTTGCGTTTGACTCCATGCTTTCCTTTGAAAGCCACGTCAACCAGGTTACATCCCATTCCTTCTACACACTAAAACTTTTGAGAAGGATTCTTCCATTTATTCCGTCCGAGCTACGGAAATTGGTGGTTTCAGCTCTGGTTCTTTCCAGAGCTGATTACTGTAATGGGCTCTTTATCAATCTGCGTAAGAAGTGTCTTTCCAAACTGCAGATTGTGCAAAATGCAGCGGCACGTCTTTTGCTGAATATTCCAAGACATAAACATGTCGCACAGGCATAAAGGATTGCATTGGCTACCGGTGAAGAGACGAATTGAGTTTAAGGCTTTATGCATTGCCTTTAAGGCCACGCATGACATAGGGCCCAGATTCTTTAAACAGAATTTAAAGCCTTATATTCCGGTTCGCCATCTTCGCTCTTCTCAGGCCCACAACCTGGTTGTTCCCAGGTTTAAAAATGCTCCTGGGGAGGAAGGAGCTTTGTGGTCGGCACAACGAAACTGTGGAACTCCCTATCACTTGGGCTGAAACAAAAACTAATCTGCTGGCTTTTAGAAAAGCGTTAAAGACCTGGCTGTTTAATCTCTGACGACTTTCTGGACCGTCCTCTGACTCATGAATGATGAATTTAGCGCCTTGACACCTTCGGGTGAAAGTTTCGCGCTCTACAAATTTCTTTTTCATTTCATATTGCATTTCTATGGTATAGAATGTTAGGTTTGTTCTGTGCTTCTATCTAGTGTAATGCTGTATTAGAATGTAGGGGAACCGTGGGTTGGGACACCTTCTTCAGTTGGTGCTGATCCTCTGGGCCCGTTAGACCTTTGTACCTTTCTACAATAAAGCTCCTGTTAAACTACGATTGCTGTGGATCACATCTTTTCAGGTCTCCAACAGGAAATCTTTTAACTATTCAAAATATGTATTACGTTTTTAAGCTTGTCATCCCAAGTTTCCTTGAAAACAAATTGCGACACAAATCAGTGCTCTAATGCCTATTTCTGCCACACTTCATCAGGGGGAGTGCACAAACCTTCTTGGTGGTATGAAATTAAGTGGGTATTCCATTTTCCATTATCCCATAGAAACACACTTGTTCCTGCCATTTGTAAGAGTCGTTTTGCATTATTTTTAAGAAAGGGAAGGGCATCGAAAATGTTCATGAATATCCAATTTTTAGGTTTTTAGGTGTTCTATGCATTTTTTATGGGTGCACCAGCTGTAATGTCACCTTTCCCACCTTTAACCCCAAGCTTAGTATTCCTGACACCCCTGCTTTAGAAGTGGATCGTCCGCAGTTCTAAGTTGAATTTGCACACGAAAATATTTATTCATTCTAATTCTGTGTACCACTTAGGGGCGTGGGAGAATAAGAACTGCTCCCAGTTTTTTTTACCGGCTTCACTCGAATATTCACTCGAATATTTGTGGTACACAGAAGGCACTGTATCGTGAAAGATGCCTCTATTTGTTTACACTTTATTGATGAATTGAGTGTTCTTAGAAAAGCTGAAAGCATCATCAGTTGTCTTTCCTGTGGCTGTTCTTCCAAAAATGGTTTGCTCACTGTTTTGATTATGAATAGTAATTGGTATCTTGCAGGTTAGTATTTTTATGATATTCTGGTTTGTGTGCTCTTTTAAAAAACATCAGTCTAATCGATATTATTACATACCAACATTTGTATTACCACACACTAGAAACATAGTTCATATGTAAGAGGCGAGGGCTGTGATCACAGTCGTTTTTACCTCAAGCAGAGTTTTATCCACAGCTGGGGAGGGTTCAGCCTTTCATCCTTCTAAGACCAATTAGGTGTGCATGTCCACATGTAAATGAATAATTATTATTGTGCCAGGTAAGAGTGCTTAGAAGTCCTCATCAGGATGCCAAGCAATAAATGGACGCCCCTACATTTAGCACATGGCATTGCTTTGTCTAGATTAGATTTTAAACTGTATCATTAAATGCATCGCTAGTAATATTAATTATCCAAGTGCAATGTAAGTTGAGGTTGCATTTAAACGGTTAAAAAATAGCATTGTGTATGACATATACAAAGACTTCTGTAATTTCCGAGTTTAAATTCTGTTTATGTTGAAATATTTTGTCTTCTGTTTTATTTGTAAGCCAAATGAACGTCTTCATGGATGATATCCCGAAAAATGGGATTACACTCCAATTTTGAAAGAACTCTTTTGATGTTCATCATTTTCACGTTCATTGTTACTTCTGCTTTGCTTGCAGCTAACACTACTGGTCAACCTGATAAACCATCCTGGCTTCAGTGCTAACCTCAGTTCCAGGAAAAGAGAAATCAAATGAAAGCATCACATCTGTTATTTATGTATTATCCAACATATGTAACTTTGATATGGCCACAATATACACCGACAGCTTAAAGTTTTAACAGAGTGATTAAGGTGAATAGTGCTTTATTTTAATTAATCAGTTTTTTTTACTGGGGGAATCTAAAGAATGCAAACCTTGCCTCAAAGGGCAGCGGCACACAATACATAGCCTCAGGGTACATAGCCATGATGGGGATGCAAAGACACATTGACAAGTTCAGAAAAGTAACAAGCATCTCGTGGGCTAACATGTATGATTATCCTTTACATCTCACAAGGAAATGTTTAGATTTCTTACCGGTAGTCCTCCCTTTCCCTGTCATGGTGATTACACACTGGCATTAACACCATCCCATGTCAGACATCTGTTTTTCGAATGCAGAATTAGCAACACCACAAGGTTGCTGTGAAAGAGGATAGACCACCCAAATGCTCCAGAAATGAAAGAAGCCCCTGGACTGAAGACACTAACCCTCAAATATGGCATGCAGGAAGCAAGGACTCTGACAAATACGGGTAGGACTAGGACCAAAGAAGATTGCTAGAAAGTAGTTTAGCCATTACCTCTTCATCCCTCTTCCTTGTCTCACTCCTCTCCAAATGGAGGTATACCGAAAGAGATAAGAAGGCATCAGACCTGCTCTTCAAAGAACAACTGCTGTAACGATGAATTGACAGTTGACATATACTGAAATAAAGGACCCTGCTGGCCAACCAAGAAAATCACAAACCGTTGCATACTGCACAACAGAAAGTGGGAAGGGCCGCTCCCTATGGAGTTTAAATAAAAGTCCAGTAAAACACATTTGGAAAGAGGAGCAACACTCCCGTGTAGTCATACTTTGAGAGTCAAGACCAGAAGTCAAATTAGTACCCCCAGCACAAAGGTGATAGAGCTTCACCACACACTGCAAACATGGGCTCGCGATCAGAAGAAAGAACACAAATTCTGCTTCTCCGCTGTGGCAAAACAATCTGCACTAGTCTTGCACTATATGAAGGATATTAGTAAAGGGAGAAAAGCATGAAAGGGAATAATTTGCAAATGAAACCTAGGGAAACGGACCGAAAATGCACCAATGGAAAAAAAACACAACCAGAACAGGCATTCAGAATGCTTAAACCTCAAACATTAACATTAATAGAAAGACTATGAAAACAACAGAGAACACACAAGACATAGACATGCTTCCTTGAGATCCGAAACAGGACTGCACAAGACTTCACAATTGGAGAAAATAATACTTCCATGAGCAATAACCACAAGAGGTACAGAGAACTGGAGAAAGTATCCTGAACAGCAGAACTCTAACAGTGCATACAAACTCCTGTTTTTCTTTAAAACAAACTTTATTTTGCTTTAGAAGATTATCATCACATCTATTTCTTAGTCTCATAAATGCATATCGATCAATGGGAAGTATTAATGAAGTGGAATCACTGTACAACATACACTCATTACAGGGTGTACACCATACTAGCTGCAGCAGGAGCTTTCGTACAATACATGAGTGGTGAAATCTGCAGTCGTAGATTATTGCAAATCATGAACACATTGAGAAATGAAATATAAATCTAACCATTAAACCCCCTGAGCTGTCATCCCAGCACTGAAAGTAGGCCTGGGCGGAAAACTACGCTACGCTCGCGTAGTTTGCGTAGTTTGTGCAACTACGCGCTACGCGAATTGCACGTAGCACAGTGCAAAAACGCGTAGCGGGCATTTTTTGCTTGCTCGCAGTCCTCAACGTCAAGTTGGCGACCGCGAGCGAGCAAAATGACATCTCAGCGAGACTTTTTCCTCGTTCGCGATCAGCAACACCAAGTTGCCGATCGCGAGCGTAGAAAATAAACCTCCCGGCGAGATTCTCAACGCGGGGAGGTCAGGTTTCTCATTGCGAGTGGTCGCGTATGCTCGCGACCGCTCGCGATGAGAAACTACCAGTCCGCGTTGAGAAAACTGCCGCTCGAGTACAAATCTACTCGAGCGGCAGAAAGCTGATCGCTTGCACTGTGCAAGATGCCGTTTGCAATGATTGCACAGTGCGGACAAGCATCCGGCACTGTGCAATCATTGCGAACAGCATTTTCTACCGCACTACGCAGTTCGCGTAGTGCTACGCGTAGCTCGCGAAGTGCCCTTCGCGTAGCTACGCATCGCACTACTACGCGAACTACGCCCAGGGTTAACTGAAAGCCCTAAACATAGATAAAACACAATTTAAAAGGAGCCTGTGTGTAGGTACATCTCATACATAGATAAATAGTGATGCCAACATATTTTGATGTATTATTTCAGCGTGTGTGCTCCATAGGGATACTATAATACAGTTGTGCAATATAGTGAACGTCAGTGGGCATCATGTTGTATCGAAAGAGCATACGTGACACAACAATGAGGGCAGGGTGGACTTCGTGTGACGTTCACATGAACAGCGGAGGGCTGTATATTTATCGGCAGGGAAGTGAGCCTAAACATAGCTCTCCTCTGGGGATTTAAAAGTTTCAAGCATGTCATTACAAATCTTTGCAATGGGTCGTTTACGCAGGCCATGATATTCTTCTCGGCGCAGGGCACAACTCTCCGCTGTGCCTCAATGTATCACCTCCTCTCTCCATTGAAATATGGTGGGCCCTGAGGCGGACCTCCAATGCATCATCAGAAGGTGCTTCGCTAAGAGGAGCACTAGGTCTGCAAATCTCGCAATAACCTTATCCCGTTTAGGTTTAGGATATACCCCCAACAGGCAGTGTTCAGCTGTTCCCAAGTGGTTAGCTCCAGTGAGTTTGGTTAAAGCATTCTGAATGGCTGAGCAGTAAGAAAGCAACGATGAACAGGTCCAGAACATGCGTCCTCCGTGTGACAATGGGGTCATCTGGAATAGACTGCAAGAAATATTGAGTTAAGTTTCCACGGTGTAAGGTATGCCCTATGTAGAATTGAAAATTGTATAAATTTGAAGCATGAATCATGAGATATCCTATACGGGTATTCTAGGACAAAGTATCATTCTTTGTCATCAAAAACTCGGGACAGATCCTTTTCGCACTTTGCAAGCAGAAACCCCAGTAGAGTAGTTAAGTATGTACGAAGACCTCAGTAGAGTCATTTGATTAAACATCTGCCATGATCCATGATGTATACTGCGTGAATACACTTGTAGGTGGGTGGTTCGGAACCTAAGGGAATCCTGTGTTTGTGGGTGTAGCTGATGATGCTGGTGTGTGTTAGGAAAAGTGACTCTGTTACACCATGGGTTTGTATGAATTCTTGATGAGACATTGATGAGATGTTTTGTCAGTGAAAAGGTCACCCAGTGTCTTTACCCCAACCTGCTCCCAGGATGATAGTCTATCCACCATGAGCGTGACCAGGGATGTGGGCAGACCTCTCAAGGGGATACTTGGGGCATAGTGAGGGGCATGTTTATACATCTGAGGGTGCACTTCCAGTAGTCCAGAATTATGAAGAGCAATATTGGCATCTGGGTTGGTGGTTTTACGCCTGGTAGAAGTAAACGGTGCAATTTGCCCTGTCTAAGTATGTGAGGCGTATATCGGATTTCGTCCAGGTGATGGCCTGCTGACTAGTAGGACAACCACTGCAGCTGCCCTGTCAAACAATAAGCTCTCGAATCTGGTGCACCCATTCCCCCCTTCCCGGAACCCAACATGAGGTCAATTAGCAAGGAATTAAGTGTTTTGAAGACCAAGGCGGGAATAACAACAGAGAGATTAACAAAGTGGTACAATAAATTGGGCAGCATGACCATCTTGGCCAGAGTTATTCGTCCCTCTACCTACAGGAGAAGGGTGACCCAGAACCCAATCTGCAGTGTCAGCAAGGTGATAGTTTTAATGAGGTTACCGTCTAATACGTCTTTAGCTTCCCTATATATCTGTATCCCTCAGTAGTGAAATGTCTGAGGGGCCCACTGTATATTTTAAGGTCCAAAGTGGAAGTGATCCCTATTGGATCCATCTGTAAATGAAAAGGCATAGGACTTGCAATAACTTACCCGGAGGCCCGACAAGCTGCCAACCGACTGGAGTAAGGTAGATATGGGTTTTAGGTCCATGTTAAGGTCACGGATATATAAGACCATGTAGCCGACATACAGGGATAATGCGTGCGTGTTAAGTTCCTGGGGATCCCTCATTCCAGCGCAGATTGCCTGAAGTGTTGCACTAGAGGTTCCATCGCCAGCATAAATAATATCGGCAAAAACGGGCAACCTTGTCTGGTGGCCCGGGACACCAGGTATTGTGCTGAGATGTGTGATCCCGTTTTAGCACGTGCTGTTGGATTGGTGTATAGCAACCTAACCCAGCGCACATAAGTAGGGTGAATGTTGAAACTCTCCAGGACAGAGAACTTATATACTCATCCTATTGTGTCAACGCCTGTTGTAGAGCCAACAAAAGACAACCAGCTGTTGGCCACTTCCCCTGAGCCCCGTCCATGGCCTGGTATAAGCAGCATATGTTTAAAGATGTATTGTGATGCAGGACAAATCCGCACTGGTCCGCATGTATCAATTGTAGCAGCAAAGTGAGCAGACAGCTCACCAATAATTTGCACAAAATTTTATATCCTGGATTTAACAATGATAAGGGTCTGTAGGAGGACATCTCTTATGGGTTTCTGCCCGGTTTCAGCAGAGATGTAACCGAGGCTCAACTCGTGGTGGGTGGTAAAGAGCCAGCCTCAAAAGACACGTAATAAAGTTGCTCTAGTTGTGGTACTAAGCGGGAGGCAAATGTGGCATAGAATTCTATGGGTAACCCATGCAAACCAGGCGTCTGGTTTCTGGCGAGCTCGTCAATAGCATGATGCAACTCGCTCGGTGAAAGTGGGGCACCTAACGCCTCCCTGTCTATAGCAGACACCCTGGATAGCTGTATGCCCGCAAGAAAACAATTAATTTTGGTCGGGTCACAGGGAGGAGGAGCAGAATATAAGTTGGTGTAATATTCTCTAAAGGCCCCAGTAATATCCAGCAGAGTGGTTTCACGGTTATTTGGGGACGAGGTCACTGATAGAATGGGTTTGTGGTGACATCGATTTAATCATTTGCACTAACAATTTTCTGGCCTTATCACCGTCCGTGTGTACTCTCTGTCTGTACGCAGCATAGTCAATAATACGCATTCTTTCAAGGAGCTCTGCATAATAGATTCTGACTTCCTGTAGGTGGTCAGTGAGTGTATTGCCTGGGGCTGCCTCTTGTTCTAAGGATCCTAACCAGTCCTCACTGCGTTTAAGATATTTGACGACTGTTTTGCGGGTACCCACTATAGTATTAATAGACACAATCCTCACTACAACTTTAAATGCTTCCCATTCCACCAAGAGGGATGATGCAGAATTGAAATTTTCTGTAAAGTATGTGTCGATCTTGGTAGCTAGGGTGTCCCTGAACACTATGGGGCCAATTCACAGAACTAATCTGAGATAAAATCCTAAACTTACTACTTTTGGTATTCACAGAAGGCATTTAGTAGTAGTAAAGTTAGGACTCCTAACTTTACTACTACTAAACTGAGACAAAATCCTAACTTTACGACTTTCGGTATTCACAAAAGGCATTTAGTAGTAGTAAAGTTAGGAGTCCTAACTTTACTACTTGTAAATGCCTTCTGTGAATACCAAAAGTAGTAAGTTTAGGATTTTATCTCAGTTTAGTAGTAGTAAAATTAGGAGTCCTAACTTTACTACTACTAAATGCCTTCTGTGAATACCAAAAGTAGTAAGTTTAGGATTTTATCTCAGATTAGTTCTGTGAATCGGCCCCCATGTCTTCTAATAATTGAGGTTGCAATTGCCAAGTTGTGATGGAGTTGGGATGTGAATCCAAGACACATTAAGTTCTAAGGGGTTGTGGTCTGACAGTGTCTTGCACAAATACGTTGCTTGCGTAACATCAACTTGTAGGTAGATACAACTAAGTATTGGATCCAGGCGGACATGCAATTTATCAGGAGGGGAGTAAAAGGAGTATTCAAGCATACCAATATTTCTGCTACGCCAAGCATCACTCAGGGACCATCCCGTCGCCCATTGTTGTAAAGCTTTGGCTTGTTTAAACAAAACTTTGCCAGGTATCGGGGGTAGGAATGGTCCAGATCAACATCAAGGACTGCATTGAAGTCTCCGCAAATCACCCAAGAGTATTGTGCCCAGTCAGCTAAGGTGGTGGATAAGTGCGCTAAAAATACATCCTTCTCAGAATTGGGGGCGTAGACGCTACCAAGCAATACCTGTTTGCCATCCAAAATGCCCCTAACAAAGACATAGCTGCCATGTTTATCAATTTTGATGTCTGCAAATGGTAACCCTGTACACAGCCACACTATCGCCCTCCGTGCAAAAGCGGAGTATGATGTGGCAAATTGTTGTCCCCTCCATTTCTTGCATAGCTTAACTGCTTTATGCGGCAGGACGGTGTGTCTCTTGCAGATATACCACACTTATCTTATGCCTATTAAGTTGAGCTAGGATTCTATGTCGTTTCTCAATGGATCCCATGCCCCTGACATTCCATGTTAGTATATAATACCTACGCTTGACATATGGCATGATTCGAAATAACATTTGCTATACAAACATACTACACACACCATAGGAAGTAACCAGTATAGGACATTCAAGTGCCTGTGATGACAGAAGATGGAGCATTCCCAATACTAGGTCCAACGAAAAAAGGTTGTTTAACCAAAACTGTAGAATTATTGCAACCCGTTAATGCATGAGCAGTCGCTATAGGGGCAAGTGACCAAGAACCTTAAAACAGTCAAAGGCATTTATGCCTCTGACACTGAGACCCCTGTCTCAATCTTGTGATGTACAATATAAATAATCAAGTGTGCATTGGAAAGGAACCCTCTAGGACAGAGAGTGAGTAAACATTCTAATCCTGTATAAAAGCAGCCTCCAATAGGTGTGGGATACTGAGCCATTTCAATAACACTGCTAAGGCATGGAACAAGGAAGGCCACAAGGAGACATTCCAGTGAATCACACCCTTCGGGAATGAGCCTTCAAGTGACCCCAATTCCAATGAGCAGAAACCCTTTTACCGTACCATATGTGTCAGGCATTATGTCCACAGCTGTCTACAGAGGATAGTGTCAGTAGTCAATGACATCTCGGAGGGAACAAACACCACAGAGTCCCTGGAGGTGGAGGATACACCTTCTGTTGCTCAGGAACCGGACCACCAGCAAAGGTCAGAGGATATCATCAGCAGTTTGTGGCATTATTTAGGGGAACAGAGCCACGCTGGTGCTGGAGTCACAATCCATGGCATTGTCTGCTGAGGAGCTGGATTGGAGGATCGGCTGTTGCCTCCTGATGGATGTTGCAGATGCAATTGCTGCCTTTCTACCCTCCAGGGCCTGCTGCAGAGATGGCATAGCTCCAGATGCCAATCAACGGTCAGTTCTTCGGTGGCGCGGTCGGGGAGGCTATTGGGTCATTTGCAACATTGTTCCAGTTGGTGGTGGTCTCCGAGCATTTGGGAAGTGTTGCTCTAAACATTCCTATGCTGCTTCCAGCTCATCAAAGAAGAGGGCACTCTGATTATGAATGACTTTTAACTTTGCCGGGAATAGGAGAGCATAAGGTAGCCCCTCAGATCACAGTTGCTTTTTGACGGCTTAAAAAGAGGATCGTAGGTGCGGGACTGCCAGCATGTAATCCGGAAAGAGTGAAAGAGGTGCATTATCCACAATTGTAGGTGCATTTTCTCTGGTTCTTTGGCGGATGATATTGCGATCTCTGAAGTTCAGGATATGTGCTACAATAGGGCGCATCAGTGTAATGGGGCGTGCGCAGTGTGGAAACTCTGTGCATCCCCTGAACTGCAAACAGCGCAGACCTGTGGTGCCATCTTTGTTTTAAGCCAATTTTCTATGTACAGTGTGGCATTGGAACTCTCCGCATTCTCAGGCATGTCTAAGATGCGTACATTGTTATGGCGTGCCCGCCCTTCTTTATCCTCTGCCTTTTTACGCAATGTTTCAACCTGCCTGTGGAGATTGGTGATAATAGCTGAGTCATCCTCCTGTTGAGGGGTTAGAGAAGACAAGGCAGCTTTGTTAGTTTTGACTTTGTCTGCCAGTTTCCGGTGGTCATCCTTGAGGAGGCCTAATTCTGTGGCGATGGTGCCAATTTGTTGTTCAATGGCCACCCCTGAGTCACAGATCTCTTGAAGAATAACATCCAAGTTATCAACTGGGGAGTTTGCCTTTGTGGGAGATATTCAGTCCTCTGTGGCCAACAGGGAAGAGCTGTAAGATTGCGTAGGCTGCAAAATGCTTATTTCCAGTGATGGCGCTGTTTTAGCTCGCTTAGTGTGGCCCATCGTGGGAGGCGGACAATTGGCGACTGCTAGAAGTACTATTATGCAAGCAGCTTCCACCACGAGCGGGCTGGCCCCTGAAGACTGCACCAGAGTGGCAGTTGGCTCTATTATGTCCCACAGCGGCAGGTCTTTTCAGTCACTAGGCTGTGCTGGTGACCGCAAGCAGCCCTCAGGCGACACACCCATCTTGTCAGCGAGATGCAGAGGCTTGATCTGGACGCTCCGTGCTCCTCACCGCCTTGCCATCCGCAATTCGATCCTAGGCCACAGCACAGTAAAAATGAGTGAGTGCAAGGTTTACTTTGATTCCACCGGGGCTGTCATCCAATCTGGTGCACAGCCATAGTGGCGATATTGCCCTCTGTTTCAGGAGAGATTTCAGGAGTTTTTATAGCCGCCAGGGTGCCCTCATCAGCTCATATGAGGGCACCCTTACTCTGAGAGTCAGAATAGTTCCTTGCGGCTGCCCAGGGTACTCACTGTTAATGGCCCTTGCTCCAGCCAGTTTCGCCGTGCATATTTAGGTGCGGCAGCCGGACTCAATGATCCTAGTCGCTGCCATTATTTGGGTTGCCTGCTCCGCTCACAATGGGCAGGTCCATGGAAGGGTGCACCACACGTCATTTTCTAGGTCGGGCCACCTCCGTCCACCTCCTCAATAGTCCTCCTACTGGCCTCAGCTTGGTGCCAGTCTCACGCTCTGGGGAGCCACAGCCGCACGTTATCTTCTGCCACAGCCTTACCACATCCCCTGGCATGCAGCTGCTCAGTCCGACGTAGGAATGGCAGGGCTCCGGGTCGGTCCTGTGTCTTAGTCTGTGCCGCAGCTGAGGGTGGAATGCCCAGCACAGTTTTGCGGCCTCCAACCCTCCAGGAGGACAGGGCCACCGCAGCTGAGCTCACTGCATGATGATGCTCGGATCACCAGTCGCAAGGCCTCAGTGAGCCGCACCACTCTGAGCTCCACCGCAGGCATTCAGGGCCTGAAAAAAGGCCTAGAGAAGGTGGGGGCAGTGGATGTCACTAGATACGTGACGATACCGGGGCTCATAGCAGGAGAGACAGGAAAGTCCAATGCCATCTTCGGCAGGTAGTCACGCCCACACATGCAAACTCCTGTTAGGGTACAGCATCAATTTGTTAAAACCACTGATGGAGCAGGGAAAAGAAAATTTTTTAACCCCTAACAAATTTTATAATTAATTAAATAAAATGTTTGTTTAAATGTATTAATCAACACTGTATGTGTGGGAATGGTAACATGCCAATGTGTGTGCTAAATAATCTATTAATGGATGTCCGTGTGTCTAATTATAACATAAAATTAAATGCGTACTAATAAAAAATAAATGCATGTTTGTGCTTCATAGAAATAAAACGTGTCGTT
Organism: Calotriton arnoldi; assembly: GCA_963921515.1. Taxonomy (NCBI): domain Eukaryota; kingdom Metazoa; phylum Chordata; class Amphibia; order Caudata; family Salamandridae; genus Calotriton; species Calotriton arnoldi. Next base: position 84,626 of record CAWUFW010012883.1, read on the forward strand.
GCAAAAACAATAGTGATGGTAAGTAAGGAACAGCTTAAATGTTGCTTTCTGCTAGGTAATAACTAATTGGGGTACGTAGATGACGGGAGGGAAACGAAAGGGCTATTTTTCTCTATTTTAATTATGTTTTGTTTGCCTCAAATTAGTGCTACTAAAGTATAACCGAGTGGCGATAAAAAATGGCCGCCAGTGGGAAGATGTGCGCAGGCGCAAGGGGACACGTGATACGGGATGAAATCGGAGAAAAAACTAAACCTCGTGAGGTTACTGAGACGCTAGGATGCAAGAAATGGTCAAGGCTGATGTGACCTAATTGAACTGATAGTGTGCCGTGATGATCAGCAGAAGACCCGTGGGAAACAAGTTTAAGAGAAAGGACAATGACTGCGGAGTTCTCGAATGTATCGAAAGAAGTTACAAATGTACTGATCGAAACGGATGAAAATATGTTTGAGCGTATGGGAAAGGAAATGATCCAAGGACCCTTGAATCCAAGAGAACTTGATTAAAAGAATGAATAAGATGACATGCATGGACCAATGAAAGAAAAGCGTGTTATTAATGTTGCAACAGTTAGTTAGCAAAGTTAGAATTAGGGTATAAGAGGGCCTACTCTTAGTGGGAGGGGGTCAGTCGCGGTTGCAGTCACAGTCAGGAGAGGAGTTGGAGAGTCGTGTTGGTGGCTTCCAGTGCTGGGTGGTCCTGATCGATCCCTTACTGAGCGGGAGATGCTGAAAGACTGTTAGATGAGACGGGTTGCAGGTAGCTGATGCTGACGAGCTGAAGTTGCTGTCTTAATTTTCCAGTTGAGTATGAGAATCAGGCTATTTCTAATTCTTAACTTAGGTTAGAAATCATTAGGCTAAATTAGGAAGGTAGGCAGGTAATTAGGGTTTTGGCTTCAAGACAAAAATTTCCTTTCTGCAATAAATTGATTATGCTTAATAAATATTTGAATTTAAGAATGAATAATTGAATAAAGTTTTAAATTCTTTCTCATGCTTTTAAAAATTATATAAAATTTAAGATTCTTTAAACCCAAAATGACTCAGTGGTTATTTTCCTAAATGATTGTGACATCAGTAATTGGTTATTGTGATTCAGCTGGTCTTAATCACTATGAACTAATTTTTACATGAATGATTCATCGACAAAACAATGAGCAGGAATATCTTAAGAAATAACTAAAAGAAAGTGACAAATTAAGGTAATAAGATATCCCGGCTCTTCCAGCGGTACATAAATGGTGTTCTCCATTTAGTTCTCATGCTTCTCCTAGGAGTACAGACTTTCATAAAGGTGTAAAGGAAATCCAGGAGTGTGCGTGTGTGTTAGGCGATGTTTATGGGCCCCATCGTCATGTGGATATGAGAAATATAGTTCGCCCCTGGATGACCTATAAGTGACCTGGGAGGAGAATAGTTTTATTGTACGCGCTGCATCAGATTTCTTGGTAGCAGAGTTATGGTTTTCTATAGATTAGTTTAGTGATTATTGTTTATTGATTATTGATTATTTTGATGACTAACACTATATGTTGAGTTGCGTTATGTTATATGTGAGTTTTCACGCTTCTGGGATGTAGGAAGTGGAACACGTGTGGCAAGAGAAGTCACATGAAATTTGGTACATGGTCTGAATTCATTTTGGTAATAACGCAGGTTGTGTTATGTTAGGGATTTTCTGTACGAAAAGTGTGTAATTGAAATAGCAAATCACGTTTACTTGTGAAACTTTGGCCTTAATTCTCAGGAGCCTAGTCTCCACATGTGTCTTATCCCCAGAGAAACGAGTAAATTGTTTGTTTGAAAGAAGGGTAAGGTAGAGGGAAGTGCTACTTTATCAGCGAGAGTACATAATTCTGTGGTAGGGTAGAGGTAAGCGCTGCCTACTGGAAATACAGGATTCTTGTGTAAAAGGACAAAGCTGTCACTTTTGTTTAGCGAATCAGACTATGGAATTGTTTTAATTGTTGTAACTAATAAAGAAAACAGCAAAAAGAAAAATTGCCGATAAATTTTGTAAAGGAGGGGTAAAGAGTAGAAGTGACGTGGAACAGTGCTGCGCTAGGATTGGATAGTGCGCTAGTCACGTGAACACAGAGCAGGAGTGACGTGGAAAAGTGCCGCGCTAGGATTGGTTGGTTTGCGGACGGAGGGAATTGTTCTGATTGGTACATTAGTGTGAGTCGCGCTGTAATTGGTCGAAGTTCCGTACACAGAACAGCGTTAGTGTAAAGAGAAAACAAATAGAAAACATGCCGTATTACGAGTATGAAAGGGAGAGAACGTCATGGACGACGAAATTGAAGAATTTCTTTAAGAAAGACAAAAAGGTAGTGACTAGAGAGGGACAAGTAATTCCTCCGCCGAAATCAGCAGCTTCACATATGATGCTGAAATATGGATATCATACGTGCATATGGTTGGAAAATTGGGCAAAATATACGAAGAATGATGGTGCTTTAGCTTTCCCTGAGAATGGTTCATTTAGTGTAGCGGTTTTGCGAAATTTGCGAGAAAAAATGTGTAAGTTGGAACCTAGACCTAGACCAACACAGTTTGAGGCTTTGACGGAATGGGAAGATGAGATGTATGAACGAGAGAGATGCAGAGGAATGAGAGATCATGAGTTTATGCCTGGAAGATTGTGGGGAGTAAATCATGAGGACAGATTAAAACAATGGAGATGTGCTAACATGACAGGAGGTTTGTTTCCAGCTTTTACAGTTGAGGAAGGGACTAAGAAAAAGCGGACTGAGAAAAAGAAACATATAGAGAGAGAAAAGTATATGCATGAGAGCGAAACGGATGACGAGTTGCTGGAAGATATTTTAAATAGAAATCCCCCTCCGTATCAGCAGAGTTCTACAGTGGTGACACCAAATGCGCCGCTAATAGAGACTATGCAAAATAAAAGCCCGGAAAAGAGAATTGAAGTAAATAGGTCACAAGAACAAATGAGAACTTCTCAAAATGAAGGAATAGAAAGCGACAATGCAAGCGAATTGGCAAGGACAACAAAAGAACTAACTGAGAAGATTAGAGAATTAACGAAAAATATGGAAGCAGTTACTGTGCCTGTAACAATAGGTCCAGTAATACCCGTTTTGAGAATCAGAAAATTGATGAACGATCTTTGGTGATTCCCATGAGTTCACAATTTCAGAGAGAAAAAGAAAGGATGGAACAAAGTGCAAGTACAAGTAATTTGGCTAGTGCTTACAGACCAAGTCCACCTACAAATTTGACGGTGAATGAGTGCAATGGTAGGAAAATGCATATGGTAACAGAATCTGCAACAGAAACCCCTGAAAAGAGTGGTAATTGGATAGAACTAAATAATACACCCATAGGTCCGACTCCTGATGAGTTAAATGAGTGGATGAAGGCATTTAAAATAAAGGAACCAGAAGAAAAACCATTAGATGTAATCAGATTAAAAATAGACATGGAAGAATTAATTCTAGGAACGATTGGTACCGAAAAGATAAAAAATTATCAGGATGATGAAATAATGTTTCTGTGCAAAAGTATTACATGGAGGGCAAAGAATTTACATGACAAACTAGAAGAAGTGGCCAGTGAGATTGGAATAGACTTTGCGAAAGTGAAAACGTTGCAGAAACCATACAGAGTAGACTTTTGTGAAAAGGATATTGAAAATTTGAACACAGCAGGAAGGCTGACACAGATAAAGGAGTTAATTGTGTTGTTGAGAAAATGGGGTGATGTGGACAGATGGAAGGTTAGATGGACAAAGAAGAATGAGAAAACTACAGACAAAGGTTCATTGGCTTTTATGATAACTGAAAAAGAATCTGTTATCAAAGAATACCCCATGAGAGAAACTCCAGGTGGTAGTTACGTGCATGTTCCCTGGACTAGGCAGGACATACTGTCATTTACCAATGACTTTCCAAAGTTAAGAGAGAAGCCAGTTGAGTGGTACCGACAAGTAGAGAGGTTTGTAAAAGTCTCAAAAGTGTTGTGGATAGATTTAGATGGATTGTTTGACATAGTGGTACCAACAGATTTGTGGTCAGAATGTAAGATTACAGTTGACTGGCCAACTACAGAATATCCAAGAGATCCTAAGACAGGAGCTCCAGGTCCTGATGTGATGAAGAAGTACGATAAGGTGATTACCTTTTTGAAGAATAAAATTCCTCCTAAAGAAACAGATTGGGTAAAAATTGATAGAACTACACAGGAAAGTAAGGAGTTTGTACATGCATATTATGAGCGATTGTTATTGGTTTTCAAGCAGTATAGTGGTTATGAAGAATTAAGTGAAAAAGACATGAGTCATTTTGTATACCGATTTGTGTTTGGCCTGAAACAAGAAATAAGTGATATGATTAAGCAACACATGATAAACTGGCAGAATGGAAGTGTAGATGAGGTACTGAGATATGCTAAGTATTGTAGTGATGAAATAGAGAGTAAACAGCGTAAGTTGAAAGAGAAGGCAATGTGGGCACAAGTGAAGGTGGCAGAAAAACAAGAAGCTCAATTGGACAATAATAATGGAAATGAATCAGGACAGAATAAAATGCGACCAAACATAGGTAAAGGAAAGGGTCAAGTGAGTCTAGAAGAGGCAAAGAAGAAATGGCCATGTCATAATTGTGGAAAATTAGGGCATTGGAGAAACGCAGTGTAAGTTCCCACCTAAACCTAATCCGGAACATCAATCATTAACTCCACAGGTGCAGAATGAGGTAGTTGTTCAACAAAGTCAGGTGCCACAACCACCACTTCCCAACACTGTTAACCAGCAAAGATACAGTACAGAAACAGGATTCTACGGAGGAGAGCAGGTAACACAGTTGCCGCGAGCAGCTAACATTTCTCAGTATTTGTTGCGTCAGAGTGAGGATGACCCGGATGAAAGATTCTGACGGTGCGCAGGAGAGGGGAAAGAGTGCGTGCTTGGCGCAACTCTAGAGGTAGATCAGTCTGGTCCCTTTGTGGATGGAGAAGTGAATGGTGCAAACGTAACATTCCTTGTCGATACTGGAGCTACCCGTTCTACTGTTAGATCAGTGGAAATTCCAAACCTTCCTCTCTCAGGTGAATACATCCAAGTAGTAGGAATAGCCAATCAGCAGATTAAAACCCCACTTACTGAATTGGTGGAAGTAAAAATTGGTTCTTTTAGCAAAATGCATAAATTTGTAGTGTGCGATTGTAGTCCTGTAAATCTTTTAGGTCGTGACCTTTTATGCAAGATGAATTGCACAATTTATTGTACGCCAGATGGAATCGGTTTTCAGACTTCAGATGAAGATGTTTTGTATAAGGTAACTTTGATGAATCAGGAACCTGAAACGAATGGTTTGTTTCCTGCATTTGATGCAGAAAAACTTCTAGAAGAACTAAAAAGTGCAGTAAAAGAAAGTGTGTGGGATTTTACAGGAGAAGACATTGGATTAATGAGAGAAGTTGATCCCGTAAAAGTGACAGTGAAAGAAGGGACAACTTACCCGAATACGCCACAGTACAAATTAACTCCAGAAATAATTGAAGGAATAACTCCTGTGATAAATAAGATGATTGAACAGGGAATTCTAAAAGAAATCATGAGCAGTCCATGTAATTCACCTATTATGGGACTGAAAAAGCCAAATGGAACATATAGAATAGTACAGGATCTGAGAAAGATCAACAAAATAGTTGTACCCTGTTGTCCAATAGTGCCAAACCCTGCAGTAATTCTATATCAAATTCCACATGAAGCTGAGTGGTACACTGTGATAGATTTGTGTCACGCATTTTTCTCTATTCCTTTGCATCCAGATAGCCAGCCATTATTTGCGTTCCGGTTTGGAGAGCGTATTTTGGCATGGTGCCGAATTCCTCAGGGGTATACAGAAAGCCCCTCAATCTTTAATCAGATTCTAAAGAAATCTCTGGAAGATTTGAAAATGCCAGAAAAATCAGTGATGGTGCAGTATATCGATGACCTATTGGTGGCATCGAAAACCAAAGAAGCATGTGTAAGTGACACAATTGCTTTACTGAACCATTTAGAGAAAAGAGGACATAAAGTGTCTCCTTCAAAATTACAGTTTTGTCAGAAAGAAGTCCAGTATTTAGGGCATAAAATTGAGAAAGGAGTGCGAAAAATAGCGACAGAAAGAGTAAGAATGATTCAAGGAATGAGAGCACCAATGACTCAGAGAGAGGTAAGAATGTTTTTGGGAATGGTTGGATATTGTCGACAGTGGATAAGTGGTTTCTCTTTGATTGCAAAACCATTACAAAAATTGACCAAGAAAGATGTAAAAGACCCTTTTGAGTTAAACAAAGAAGAAATGAAATCTTTCAAAGAATTGAAAAAGAAACTGTGTGAGGCCCCTGCTTTAGGCATGCCTGAGTATGAGAAGGATTTTGAGTTGTACTGCAGTGAAAGAGATGGATGTGCATTTTCAGTACTGGTACAAAAACATGGCACAATGAAAAGACCAATCGCTTATTTTTCAGCTGTTTTAGATCCTATAGCAAAAGCATTGCCTGGATGTCTGAAAGCAGTTGCTGCTACTTGTGTAAGTCTGGAACCAAGTGAAGGTATAGTGATGGGGTATCCACTGAGAGTATATGTTCCCCATTCAGTAGAAATTCTTTTGACAAGAACAAAAACACAGTACATGACACATAGTCGGCTGACTAAGTACGAAAAAGTCATCTTGAGTGCTGAAAATGTGACCATAGATAGATGCATGAATGTAAATCCTTCTACATCATTGCCAGATGAGGAAAATATAATTGAACAGGACGAAGTAGATCATGATTGTCTGAACGTGCTGGAATATTGCACGAAACCAAGAGCTGACATAAAAGATGAACCGTTAAAGGAATATGATTATGTCATGTTTGTGGATGGCTCATGCTTGAGAACAAAAGAAGGAGTTTTAAGCGCAGCTTACGCAGTATGCACAGTGGCAACTGTGATGGAAGCGTCTTGTCTGAAAGGAGTTAGGTCTGCACAAGTTGCGGAACTGATTGCTTTGATTCAAGCATGTAAATTGGGAAGAAATGTACGAGTCACGATTGTGACCGATAGCCAATATGGTTTCGGCATCGTACATGATTTTGGTCAGATTTGGTCACAAAGAGGATTTTTGACATCTGCAGGAACACCTATCAGAAATGGAGATTATGTTAAAAAACTGCTTGAGGCGATACAGTTGCCTAAACAAATAGCTGTAGTGAAGTGCAAAGCGCATAAGAAAAACGAAGATTACATAGCGGTCGGCAATAATTATGCTGATGAGATCGCTAAATATTGTGCAGAGAACATGGCGTCCATGAACAAAAATAGAGAAAGGGAGCATGTCTCTTGTCCTTTGCTTTTCACTAATACTGTCGAGACATGGGATGAAGTAAGGCAGTTACAAGAAACTGCAAGAGATGAGGAAAAAGATTACTGGATAAAAGCAGGATGTAGAAGACAGGAAAATAATGGTGTGTGGGTATACAGAGATGAAAGACCAGTTATGCCTGATAGCATGATTGCAGACATGGCACGGATGTACCATGGACAAGCTCATATTGGGAGAGATGCAATGATCAGACTTTTTAGACAAACCTGGTATAACCCAAAATTCAGAGCCATTGCTGAAAGTCTTTGTCAAAGATGTCTTATTTGTCAGCAGTTTAACCCAGGAAGAAAAACAGTAGTGAGTCTAGGAACAATAGGACGAGAAGGAGGTCCATTCACTAGAATGCAGTTAGACTTTATCGAGATGCCCCCTAGTAACAGATTACGATATGTTCTAGTGGTCGTCTGTTTGTTCTCTCGTTGGGTGGAGGCATACCCCACAAGAAGGAATGATGGAACAACAGTGGCAAAACTTATGCTGCGAGAGTTCATTCCAAGGTATGGTTTTCCAGTCACGGTTGAGACAGATAGAGGAACACATTTTCAAAATGAGTTGATCCAATTGATTTGTGAAGCATTGAGTATTAAACAAAAACTACATTGTGCTTACAGACCAGAGGCTTCTGGGGTAGTAGAGCAGATTAATGGAACAATTAAAAACAGATTGGGAAAAATGTGTCAAGCTACAGGACTCAAATGGCCGGATGCACTGCCTCTTGTACTGATGACCATCAGAAGCATCCCTGAAAAGAAAACTGGACTCAGTCCTCATGAGATGATCATGGGACGAGCAATGAGACAAGCACACGTACCTGTCAACAAGTTATTAACTATAACTGATGATCTAGTACTGGATTATTGCAAAGGACTGGCTGATGTGGTGCGTTCTGTGTTTCATCAGGTTGGACCGGATGCGACCACTCTTGAAAGAAAACCAGCCCACGACTTGAATCCAGGAGACTGGGTCCGCATAAAAGTCCACAGGAGAAGAAACTGTCTAGTTCCTCGTTGGGACGAGCCATGACAGGTAATCCTGGTGACAACGACTGCCGTCAAGTGTGCAGGAGTGAAAAACTGGGTTCATGCCAGCCACACAATCAGAGTTCAAGAACCTACTGATCGACATGTGAGTCGACGTCTGGAAGTGTGGGATAAAAGTTTAACGGCTGGGACAACAAAGATAGGAGAAAGGGTGCCAGAACTTGAAGATCGACCTGAAAGTCGACATCTGGAAACCCCAACTGCGAGTACCTCTAGAGAGGAAGAGGAAGAAGAAGAAGAAGAAAGAAATTCAGAAATTCCAGAACTTGAAGATCGACCTGTAAGTCGACATCTGGAAATATCTGACACAACTTCAGAATCTGATGATTCAGTTGAAAACCGTGAAGAATTCCTAAGGAAAACTTGGGGTTATAAACCAATTAGAGAAGAAACTGAGCAAGAAATTGAGTTAGATGAACAACCAAGTACAAGTTATGGTGGAAATCCTTCAGAAACAATATTAATAGATGAAGTAGGGAAAGAAGTACACAAAAAGTTAGAAAATCGAGAAGAACCCCGAGGAGCAATAGGGACAGATAGAGAAACAGAAGAACAGGGAAATTTAGAAGCAGAAAGGGAGAAAAACACCAAATCGGAAGAACACCGAGGAGGGACAGCAATAAGGGAAAACAAGAAGGAGAAGACAGATCCACCAATAGGAGATGACGAGATCATAAGTTTCAAAATAAGAGACAATAGTGAAACAGTTGAAACAGAAACAGAAGAAAGTGGAGAAGAGGAAAAAGCAAAAACTGAATCAAGAAAAAGAAATTGGAAATCAGAAAGAGAAGAAAGAGAAGGTGAAGCCAAAAGGCCAAGAAAAGGAGATAATTGGCCCAACAGCTATATAAGAAAATTGAGATATAGAATAATAAGAGCGGGAGACGAAGGTGCTGAACAAGTAAATGAAGTAACAAGTCAAAAGGGACAAGAAAAACCAAGTGGAAAAAGATTACAAAAGTCCAAAAGGACAAAGAAAGTGAATGCAAAGTATCAGTCACCTGAGTGGCTGTATATTGCACTAACAGATTACAAAGAAGAAGAAAACACTCACGAGAACCAGAGACTGAGAAGTCGGATGGGAAAGGGTGAGATGCAACAAACTTAAAGTGAAGACTTATAGTGCTTCTGCCGGACATGACAATTTTACTGGATGTGACAAATCACCGGATGTGACAACGAAAGAATTCTGGAGAGAATTAAAGAAAGTACCAAGCAAAGACTTTTGAGAGCAGAGTGGCATCTAAGTTATTTCTGAGGTGTAGTGACACAATTTTCTGAAACTTAACAAATAGAAAAAGAAAAATGGAAAATAATAGGGATGGAAGAGATAAATGTGAGTTTATAAAAAGATGGTGCAAAATGTGCTGCTTTTGTACAGGGTTATTAATGACCATATGGATAGTTTTAGCAATCACAATTCCTATTAGTATAGCTGTGATAGAAGCAAAAAATGATACTAAACCAGAAAAAGAAACTAATATTAAAGAACCAGTTATTTTAAGAAGTAGTGCAGAGTTGCATAAGGATAAGTCAGTAACAGATTTTTCAAAGAATGTTTTTACAAAATTGTTGTATGAATATGTAGAGACAATGGATGTGAGAGATTGTTATGTTTGTATGCAGTTGCCTGCATCAGTGTCAGAAGGTGTGACTTATCATCACCTACCTTTAACTTATGGAATAACATGTAGTGTAATAGCAAGTTTATTTTTATAAAACAGGTAGATTAGAATCTTATTATACTGATATAGATAAGATCTTTGCAAACATTCCAGTAGTACCAGAACTTAACAAAGTAAAACCAGCAAAAGTTTTAGGGGAATTCTTTTTAGAACATAGAAAATTAACGTTAGAAGAAATAGTTAGTAACAACCTTACCTGTGAGTTAAAGAAAGAAGAAAAAGTATTTTTAGAAATGGTTGAAGAAAGAAGAATGAAATTTCAAAAAGAAGCAATAAAAGAGGAAGGAAAACGCTTATGGACGTTTGAGGAAGGAAATCATGAAGGGAAAAAGATAAATGCAGCAATGACATTAGATTGGCCGCAAACAGGAAAGTTGTGTATTAGGAGAAATAAGACAGTCTATGACAATTACTTTGTAGGTTCCAGTATCTGCCATGACAATTATCAAATTCTGGGAGGTTGGGGATTCAAAGGTGGAAAAGATCCAATATTTCCAGGTATCTATTATATTTGTGGGAATAGAGCTTATTACAGGTTACCGGACCATTGGTATGGAACTTGCTATGTAGGCCTGGTCTTTCCAAAAAAATTCACATGGACAGAGAAGAAAAGGGAACATACAAGATGATTAATAGATTTACACGTAGAAAGAGGGAAAGTTTTTCAGAAATTGTAGGTGATATTTTTGGAGCATTGATACCAGCAGTGGGAATATCTTTGAATGCATTTAAAATTCGGAAGTTATCCACAGTAGTAGATCGTTTGTCTACAGATACTGCGGGAGGGTTCTTAATGGTAAATACTGAAATGGTTGCCATGAGAGCTATGGTGATGCAAAATCGGCTTGCCCTTGATATTCTTTTGGCAAAAGAGGGTGGAGTCTGTGGAATGTTGAAAGTCCAACATTGTTGTACTTACATTCCTGATAAAAGTGAAAATATACAGAAGTATATTACAAATATTACAAATTTGCACAAAGAACTAGTTCCACTGGAGGTTGAAAGTGTTTTGGGAAAACTTGGTAGAGGGTTTTCTTCAGTAGCAAATTGGTTGACCAGAATGAGTAGACTAATGATAGGGAAAGTTATAATAATAGCAACTGTAGTAATACTGTTAGCCATGGTATTGAAAATAGTAATAACATGTATAAAAAGAAAAGTAAGACAAAATAAGATAAAAAGAAATAACAGAATAATGAAAGAGAGAGAGAGAGAAATGGGTGAAATTGAATTGGAGAAAATGAAAGAAAGCATGTATAAGGAGACTAAAAGGCAAGATGAAGAAGAAACAGATGTGTAGATAACAGAAAGCAAAGGATGAAAGACATGCTGCCTGAAAAGAAGTATGACTTGGGTTTTATGTGGTGATTTAAAAATCACCAAAGGGGGAGTTGATGGAGCAGGGAAAATAATTTTTTTAACCCCTAACAAATTTTATAATTAATTAAATAAAATGTTCGTTTAAATGTATTAATCAACACTGTATGTGTGGGAATGGTAACATGCCAATGTGTGTGCTAAATAATCTATTAATGGATGTCCGTGTGTCTAATTATAACATAAAAATAAATGCGTACTAATTAAAAATAAATGCATGTTTGTGCTTCATAGAAATAAAACGTGTCGTTGCAAAAACAATAGTGATGGTAAGTAAGGAACAGCTTAAATGTTGCTTTCTGCTAGGTAATAACTAATTGGGGTACGTAGATGACGGGAGGGAAACGAAAGGGCTATTTTTCTCTATTTTAATTATGTTTTGTTTGCCTCAAATTAGTGCTACTAAAGTATAACCGAGTGGCGATATAAAATGGCCGCCAGTGGGAAGATGTGCGCAGGCGCAAGGGGACACGTGATACGGGATGAAATCGGAGAAAAAAACTAAACCTCGTGAGGTTACTGAGGCAGCTAGGATGCAAGAAATGGTCAAGGCTGATGTGACCTAATTGAACTGATAGTGTGCCGTGATGATCAGCAGAAGACCCGTGGGAAACAAGTTTAAGAGAAAGGACAATGACTGCGGAGTTCTCGAATGTATCGAAAGAAGTTACAAATGTACTGATCGAAACGGATGAAAATATGTTTGAGCGTATGGGAAAGGAAATGATCCAAGGACCCTTGAATCCAAGAGAACTTGATTAAAAGAATGAATAAGATGACATGCATGGACCAATGAAAGAAAAGCGTGTTATTAATGTTGCAACAGTTAGTTAGCAAAGTTAGAATTAGGGTATAAGAGGGCCTACTCTTAGTGGGAGGGGGTCAGTCGCGGTTGCAGTCACAGTCAGGAGAGGAGTTGGAGAGTCGTGTTGGTGGCTTCCAGTGCTGGGTGGTCCTGATCGATCCCTTACTGAGCGGGAGATGCTGAAAGACTGTTAGATGAGACGGGTTGCAGGTAGCTGATGCTGACGAGCTGAAGTTGCTGTTGCTGTCTTAATTTTCCAGTTGAGTATGAGAATCAGGCTATTTCTAATTCTTAACTTAGGTTAGAAATCATTAGGCTAAATTAGGAAGGTAGGCAGGTAATTAGGGTTTTGGCTTCATGACAAAAATTTCCTTTCTGCAATAAATTGATTATGCTTAATAAATATTTGAATTTAAGAATGAATAATTGAATAAAGTTTTAAATTCTTTCTCATGCTTTTAAAAATTATATAAAATTTAAGATTCTTTAAACCCAAAATGACTCAGTGGTTATTTTCCTAAATGATTGTGACATCAGTAATTGGTTATTGTGATTCAGCTGGTCTTAATCACTATGAACTAATTTTTTACATGAATGATTCATCGACAAAACAATGAGCAGGAATATCTTAAGAAATAACTAAAAGAAAGTGACAAATTAAGGTAATAAGATATCCCGGCTCTTCCAGCGGTACATAAATGGTGTTCTCCATTTAGTTCTCATGCTTCTCCTAGGAGTACAGACTTTCATAAAGGTGTAAAGGAAATCCAGGAGTGTGCGTGTGTGTTAGGCGATGTTTATGGGCCCCATCGTCATGTGGATATGAGAAATATAGTTCGCCCCTGGATGACCTATAAGTGACCTGGGAGGAGAATAGTTTTATTGTACGCACTGCATCACCACCAAGCACTTTAAGAAACCCTCATTACTAAACTAAAGTACCATGATGATATTTGTTGTTAACAGTCTACCAGAGTCAGATAAACCAATACAACCTGATTATGACTTAAATAAAAAGTATTTCCATATCGCAAGCACTCAAAACAGGACGACCCCCCAATAAAGGTTTGAGGGAGCTCCACCAAAACAAAGTGATTCTCAAAAATACTGAAAAAGGAAACTCTTGCTTTAAACAAGCATTGGCATATCCAATAGGTCTCGCCTTTGGGACCTTATAAGTATTTAGTTATGCAGCACAATATCCTTGGTGCAACAACATCAACTGTTGCATGGTTAAACACTTATAAGGGCCCAAAGGCGAGACCTATTGGCTATGCCAATGCTTGTTTTCTTTGCATTTAGTGAGGTTTTTGTATTTGTATTAAGCTGTATTACCACACTGAAAATGCAGTAAAGGGATATCTGTGCCCACCCAGTCCCGGTGTTGCACTAATAAATGAGGATAAACCTGTAGAAAAAATCCACAGCACTTTATTCACCATTTATGCCTAAAATTGCATGAACTTCACGATTCCTGGTTGGAGTAACGCTGTTACCAGAATCGTAAATTGACCACATTTTGGACTACAAACTGTAAGTGAGAAAGACCACGAGTACCACCCACACCAAATGGCAAAGAGATAAGAATAAAGATGCAGAGTGACAGAGGCATTTGGGCCCCCAATAGAGGTAGACACCACCCGCAACCTCCGAAAAAAGGTCAAGGGGTGCTAATGGTTCTTGTTACACTGGCCGGTTTCTCCAATCATACCACCCGAAAAATGACAGTGAGGGTCCAAACATCTCCTTACCTTCAATTTCATCTGTACCCAGCTCCCGGTACTGGAAAAGACGTAAAAGGGAGAGTGTAAGGAAATATGGGTGAGAATAAATACAAGACAGAGAGTGGGAATAAAAAGTGGTGGGGGGATAGGAGCTTAGTGAAGTGAAAGGAAATGTGAAGAGGAGGTCGAAATATATAGGAGAAGGTAAGAGTGGGGAAACGAAAGGGTGGAAAGGAGAAGAGGGGTAAAGGTGGGTAGACGGAGAGAGCAGTGAAAATGGGAAAGAAGTAGAGAGGATGGGGGTGGTGGATAGGGAGGACCACGTGTGAGTGCGGGAAGAGGAGAATGGCAAAGGGAGGAAAAGGGGAAAGTGGGAGAGACGAGATATTAGGCAGTCAGTGTAACAGGAGGCGGAAGGGGACGTCATAGACATGATATGGAATCAATGGCTAGAAAAGGTGTGGAAAGAACACGGGAAGAGGATGGAAAGATGTGTCGGCGAGCATAGAGAGGAGAGAGATGAGAGGGGAAATGAATATATGGGGGGGTGAATTAGGAATGGCGAAAAGACATTGGAGGGAAAAGAGGAGTAGGGCATGCGGAGATGCTTGATAGGAAGAGGGAAGAAATAGGAGCGAGAAGGAGAACAAGCATTGGCCGCGCGGCGTAAAAGTAACGCCGCGCGGCCGTGGAAGCGAAAGTCATCGCGATCGCGATGACGCGTTCTGTGCTGAGGATGCGAGGGATGCGCGCGCAGCAATGATTAGAAGAGGCGGAGCGAGGCGCGCGCGCTTGTGCGCGTAACCGCACGTTGGTGGCCGCTTTGGGAGCACTTTTAAAAGCCCCTTACTAAAGTCTCGCAGAGCAGCGCATGCGCGTTGGCTCAGCGAGACCTAAAAAGGACTGCCAGAACAAGAAATTCAATGACTAGCACACCCTTGAAATATGTAGTGGGCACCTGATCAGGTCCCTGCAGAAGACGCAGAAAGCACATGAGGTTCATTAATTAATTTAACATGAGCATGCTGACATTTCAAACAGAAATGCCTTACATAAGCTGTATATAGCATAAACATAGTTACGTTAGGGAATATGAACCAGACAAGTTGACTGGAGAATTATGAAATGTTGATTGGTTTGTGGGATATTATGAACAAACTAACAGCTTACTTGATGGACTTGTCACAGTAAGGGTGTGATATACAGCTTTATGCATTCTTCCTATCTAGTTTTGTGAGAAGGCACTTTAGAGTGGGTTTAAAGTTGTTAAGTGTGGGGCTGACATGGAGGTCGGAAGGCAGGGCATTCCAGTGATGGGAGCCTAGCAGATGAAGAGACCAGAAGATAGAAGCTTCACATAGGGGTTTAGGTATGACAAGTAAGTTGTGGTGTGAGAGATGTGAGGGACACAGATATCTGGCGGTAGTGTAGCAATTCATGGTGTCATTGAGCAATGCCCACTAGCAGACTGTTGCAATAGTCAAGTTTCCTAAGTGCTAGGGAATTAATTAGTGCCTAATGATGCATGGAATGGAGGCATGTTCATACTTTTTTTATGCTCATAATCTGCTAATGTGATACTGTGGTGTTGGTGGTGGTAATTAACTCTTCCGAGCACATAGGTTGCATTGTACACCTTGATTCCTAGATAAGGAAGCAAAGGTCAAACTCTTGTGAGAGATACGAATAGAGGTTAGATATGTGATTGGAGTGGAGGAAGAGCAAAATTAGAGAACTTTCATCTTCACAGAGTAAATCCTAACGGTCAATAGGGTAATCCAATGTCAAATTGCAATGAAACAGTCAGAGATACACGATTGAAGGTTGGAAGTGAAGACTGGAAAAGAGAAGAAGATTTGTGTATTTGGCATAAGAATGACATAAGAAATCAAAAGAGAAGGCAACACCACCAAATTATATGGTATAGAGAGAATAAGAAATGCCTTAGAACTGATTTTTTTTTTAAAATATATCTTTATTGGCATTTATAGATATGCACAGTTGTTGTTTAAGCTTTAGTTACATTCAGGAGATAGCATAGTTTTGGGGGGAGGTTCCCCCTCCCTGTCTACAGCCCTTATGAGCTGATAACAGCAACTGAACTAAACAATTTAATACATTCATCTCATAAATCTAATGCCAAGAGAACTCTTAAACTTCCCAACCTCCCCTCCCACCCCTCCCCCTCCCCCTTCCGTGTCAGAGTGGCAGTGTTACTTCCCCTAGAACATTCCGGTAGTGCCTATCGGTTATTGTCTCTCATCGTTCCCCTCTGTCGGTCTCCGTCACATATGGTATCTGGGGCCAGTTTTGCTTGTCATGTTCTACTCAGTCGGGTGCCATGGGTGTCTGTGGGCCCCTCGTGTCTGCTATCATTGTTGCTCAGGGTCACAGATCATCCTCCAACTTATCATCTCATCTAATCTGTTTCATTCAAACCACCTCTGCAGTTGCCCATTCACATACCTCTTTCGTCCATGCCTCAGTCTGCGGTGAGGTGGCGCTCAGCCATGATATGTCAATTCTACGTTTTGCTAGTACGAGCCCTAAAATGCAAACTTCCTGATTAGTTTATTATTTTTGGCAGCAGGTAGCAATCCCAGTAACACTGTATGAATTTCCTAGGCACTTCCCATCCTGTGGTGTCTTTTATTTTGGTTAGTATTTCGACCCAGTAAAGGGCTAGAACTGGGCATGTCCATACCATATGCAAGAATGCCGTCTCCGGCTCCTTACAACGGAGGCACTCACTTGAGCAGGTCGGATATATTGTGCTTAGTGTTTTGGGGGTGAGGTAGGTTTGGTGTATGAAGTTATATTGGACTAGTTTGAACTGCGCATTCGAGCTCAACCTCTTAACTCCCTCATGACTTTTCGTCCATTCCTATTTCATCAAAGGATCTCCTTTGGAATCATCCCAACGTGTTTGTATGGGGAGAACTTTATCTGACAAATCATTATGGATTGCCCGATATAAATGGGAGATGAAGCACTGTCCCTGGGCCATATAATGCAATACTTGGAGAACGTTAGTTGTGGGGGGCTCCTCCGGGAAGGATGACCAAATCTCTCCGGTAACCTACGAGATCTTCCCGTATTGTAGAAACTGCCCCTTCCCCAGTTCAAAGGCGGTCCCTGTGTTTTCTCGTGTGATAAACTGACTGTTTTCATAGAGATCACCCATTGTAAGGCAACCCCCTTCTTTCCATTTTCGTACTGAAATAGAATCTGCTATTTTGGAAAAGGGTTGTACCACCCATAATGCATCACCTTTTTGACAGTGGGCTCCCACACTTCCGCTACGTGTTGAATTATGTATGGGCAAGAGGGGGGAACTCTTGTGCAGAGCATCAGGAGTTCTGATAGGATATTCCCACATGTGTGCCCACAAGGAGCTGCTTTTCTCAACTGTCATGTTCATCAAGCCAATGAATTGCATGTTGCAATTGGTAAGCCATATAATAAAATTCCAAGTATGGTACCTCCAGGCCTCCCTTCTGCCATGTTCTCTGTAATGTCGTCAGGCGAACACGTTTACGTTTGGAACCCCATAAGAGTTCTATCAACAAGCCGTTCAGTGCTTTAGAAAATGATTGGGAATTTTATAAAGTGAGTGTTGTAAAGCATAGAGGCAACAAGGCAGGATAATCATATTTGTGATAGCAATCCAGCCCATAAGGGACAGTGGCAACTCATTTGAAAAACGCACCGAGCTGCGTATACCCTCTACCACCCTTCCTATATTGAGCTCCACAATGAGGGTGTATGTGTCAATCTAATCTCAAAATATTTAGGTTCGGAGCTGCCCATTGAAGCCCCACTTACGGTAGTGTATCCCTTGGCCCTCTTGCCAATCATCCGAGTGGGACCAGCTTGGACTTTCCGGGGTCTGTTCTCAGACAGGATACCTCTCCAAACCTTTGCAGCATGTCCATCAGTATGGGGACAGCCTGCGTCTGTTGCCCGGTATACACCAATGTATCGTCGGCATACAGGGAAACCACGTGGTTAGTGTCTCCCAGTGGAATCCCCCACACACCCATCCACTCCCTCAATGACCCCGCCAGGGGCTCCATCGCTGCTGCACATAGGAGCAGCGATAGTGGGCACCCCTGCCGAGTACCCCAGTTAAGTGCAAAGGTCTCTGAGAACATACCCCCAACTCGGACCTAGGCATGAGGGGCCATTACAACAATTGTACCCATTTAATAAACCCCAGCCCCACTCCCTTTTATTGTAAGACTGCCCAAGTGAAGGACCAGTCCACTGAATCAAAGGCTAACGGGTGACTCTTGGTCAGCTTATAGCGGTATCTCAACGAATGTCCACCGCTTCTCAGCTACATATTGCTATGCGTGTCCGCTTGTGTTTAGGTTCTCACACACCGTCCCCCAGTAGTTCTAATTCCTCATATCCGTTTTCAGGGAGACTGCAGTTCTCCTCCCTTGTCTCCCTCCTCGGCACCAGGGGTGTTCGGTCTATGAAACGCTGGACATTTGTCCTTTCTGGTCTCAGGGATCAGGCACCCCCATCCCTACACTCTCCTCTCCTCTCCTCTTCTCCTTGGCAGCCCTCCTTACTCACTCCCAGGCCATGGCCTAAGTATCTTGAAACATCTATTCATTTCATCCATGGCATCACAGTCCTACTTTTCTTCTGAGTTCTCCCTTTAGTGGTCGGATGTGAGCTGGAGCATTTCACTTGGCTTTGAGGAAACCGCATACAGGGCCGCCCGCCACTGCAGAGCCTTCTCCAGTGCATGTGTCTTGTGCAGCAACTGGCTTTTACGGCCTCACCTCCTAAGCGACTTCTTGGTCTCTCCCTGCTAATTTGGGGGAGCCGCCGTCTCTGTCCACCTCAGGCCCGACCGTTGTTGTCTTTCCTCCGATCTACCCTTAATCAGGCTTGCCTCTACAGTCCTGGCCAGCCTAGACATGTTCTTCCTGTGGGGTGCCACCAGGCCCCCCTGGTGGTTTTTTACAGCAGGCTCGGTGCCCTCCCACTGCATTCGCAATAGTAGGCTGCACACACCTCGACTCCTCCCGTCTTTCTGGTCCTGGGCGGTGTCATTTAAATGGTAGCCCGTTCCCCGCTGCCCACAGGCCTTACTGGGCTGACGTCTGTATCTCTATGGGGCTAGAACGACCTTGTGGCATGAAATCCTGGTGTGCGCCTCTTCCAGAGAGGTCTCTTCCTCTCAGCCCTCGGTCTCCCGGGATCTTCTGTTGCTCACCCTCTCTGTATTTCAGCTGCCCGGGAGCCGCAGTCCTTCTTCGCCATGGGTCGTCACTGCACAGAGCTCCGGGGCCCCACATTTCCAAAGGAGCTCCCCTTTGCACTATTCGGGATGCAGCCAGCCCATCCAAGACCTACCTCAACGCCCAGAGCTCCACCCAGGAAACAATTGGGTCACGGGCTCTCACCTCTTCGACCACCGCCTCGGGTTCACTGCAGCCCGATGTCCTCCGGCCCGGCTCATCATCGGCGTCCCCTAGGAGGACCCCTGGGGACACCGGCAGATCCACCGCGGTTGCTCAGCTTTACACCGCTCCTCACCATGGGATGTCATTTACACCCCGGAGAAGTCCCAGGTTGCCGCGATGCTCGGCCGTACCAATCTTCAGAGTCCTTCTCTCGGCCTTCCCAAGATGGTGTCGGTGGTTCGCAGGGCTTTCGTTTTAATTTCCCCCTCGGAGCTCGCCCGCATGTCTCAATGGCCTTCAGGTCTGCTGCTGGCCCCTCGGGTAGGAGTTACCAGATTCCGGTCATAATTGTGGGGTTGGTGTTCACAGTGCACCACAGGATTCCATCGGATTTCTTTGCCGCCAGCGGGAGCGTCAGGAGACACTTCTACTCGGCCATCTTAGCAGGCCACCCTGGTCCTAGAACTGATGTTTTGGGGACACTTTCAGAAAGAGGTGTTAGAACTGTTGGAGTACCACTCCACTCAGAATGCACGGTCAGATAGGTAGAAAGAAAACCACTGAAGCTGTGTCATGATACAAATGGTTTGGCAGGGTCAGAGTAGTGTTGGAGTGATTTACAGTCTCAAAAACTGCAGATAGGTTTAGAAGAATGAGGATGGAAGATAGGTGATTGTTGTGAGCAGAAGAAATGAAGAAGGCAGAGTAGGAGAGTGATGTTTCTTTTGAATGAAGGGCATGTAAGCCTTATTGGGAGGAGTTCAGAAGGCTGTTGGATGAGAGTTATAGAGTGAGTTTGATAATTTGGTGTATTATTTTTAAGAAAGTAGAAAATTTATAGATCCTTTGATAACACTCTGAACTCTCCACACAATCATAACGTTCCCAGGGAGACCAATGATAGGGATGGTTTAAGCCTCAGATCAATTTTGGCAATGCAATATGATTAGGGACAACTTAAGCAGAGGGGAACACAGTGCCCTCAAGCAGCTACAATTGAACAGTAGTCTTATCATACGAGAAGCAGACAAAGGGGGTAACATCGTTATAATGAATCGCTTAGACTATAATAATGAAATACTGTCACAACTTAACAATACGTTATGTTATGAGAAACTGAATGGTAACCACATGTTTGAGTTGAGCAAAATGATCAATCTTCAATTGAAATGTAGGTATGATAAATGTCTTTTGACCATGGATGAATATTATTATTAGGCTTTCCTGTTTTCAGTTTCTATTTTTGGTAAATTCTGGTGGGGTTTTTCAGTCTTTTCAAGTGATTTTAATGCCTTAAAAAAACAGTGGTTATCAGTCGTTACAAATTTTCGCACCATTAAAAACAACAGAAACAGTGTTTTTCCGGTGTTTATGAAACGTTTTGCTTTTATTATTGCTTGCTTTCTGCACTGATGGTGCATGGTCTATAGACAGTGTACGTACAGTGTATATGAGGTCCAAATACATTTTTGCAAATCAAACTTATTGTAGTATTGTAGTGTAGCTCCTATTTCCCTAATAGGCTCTGCGCATTGGAATAATATCCCCTATAGGTTTGACATATGACTAAGGTCAGTATGTCCCTATCGAGTATATTAAACTTAATTACTTGTGCCAGCTAGCTCAGAGGCCACTAGAAACTCCTTGACAAACAAGAAGGGAGTAGTTTCTGGCAGCCGCAAAACATGACCACTTTGTTTCCCTTTAGAATCAGAACGTGTCCCAGAGTCGTAGAAACAATAGATAACTATTTCACTCAGCTCAATCGTGCATACTTAGTTTTCCTCAAAGTTACACAGAAAGAATAGACGGGCGTTTCAATAAAGATTTATTGAACAGTCTTGTTTCTCGTGTAAGTAAAATGTGCTGTTATGATCACAAGACAGTATGCAAGATAAATAATGTACAGCGTAAGCAGTAGAAATAAATAATACTGCGCTAGCATGATCTTTAGTAGATATTCATTTACAGAAATAACACAGACTAAAAATGCGAGTACTCATACGATGCATTGCTAAGCTAGTTCTACCCCAATGTTCCTAACCTAACCTAGGTGTAGGGAGAGGTATGAAGTAGGTGAAGTATTCCTTACTATGGTATACTAAGAGTATGTTAAGTCTAGTATGCCTAGTATGCCTAGTATGCCAAGAGTCCCTCTAGGTTCTAGTCAGCCCCATACCTTAAGAATGAGAGAGGTAGGAATCTCTTGCCAGACTCGAACTCCAACACCCCGCGAGGAAGTCAGATCACTGGAAGCTGGACTCTCTGCGTGCAGGGATGACAGCGTCTTCTCAGTGCGTCAGGCAGGAAACGGGCTCCTCTGAAGTCGAGGTCTCCTCTAGTTTACAAGGGCTAGGGAAGGTATATTTATACCTGAGAGGTACCTCAGAATGTTAGCATTGACGTGAATCGGACAGCGGAAGACGTCATGAATGAACCCCTAAGGTATAACGGTTCATGCATAATAGATGAGTCCTTGAAGAAATCAATAGTCCTGTGCTAGGAAACTCCCTAAGCCTAAGGGTCTGTTCTTCAAGAACTCGTTGTGACGTTAGGGTGGACGGATGTCGGAGACCATGCCTGTATTTGGAGTGCACGGTTTAATGCCTAAATAAGGACTGGGATTTTATGCCTATATAAGGGCAGGAGTGGATTGTGCCTATATAAGGACATGATACAGGAAAACCCGTGTATGGACACCCTAAGAGGAATACAACACCCACTCCACTTTCGTGTGTACGATAATACTAAAATGCTAAACATTTAAAATGCTAAACATTAAATGGAGTACCGCATATTGCTAAAATATTTCATAAAACCATTTAAAAGGCATTTAAAAACCTATTAGAATGCAAAAGGTACTGTACATTTGAAGCATTGCTTTTCATTTCAGGCATATATTTAAAATAAAATGCAATATGAATGAAATAAGCAGTAATATTTACATGTGACACAAAAAAAAAAATGATCGATAAGTTGTTCAAAATGTCATTTCATGTCATGAAAATTAATGAACTTTATAGACAAAATAAGATGACAAAGTGTCTGAGGAAGTACCGCGAAGTCTGTACTATAAGGCTAGTTCTACTTTAAGCAGATTGAAGTGCCATTTTAGTTCGAAAAATGGGAAAAGGTTCAATTTTGGAAGAATTCCAAGGTTTTGAAATATGAAGGCCAAATTGTTACTGCATCTCTGGAACACTGTGGGTTGAATCAGAGTCAGTTTACGGGTCTGGTGTAAACATGAGATCATCTATTTCTGTAGACAAAATATCGTCCACTGAAGTTGGTGTCAGTTGGAACACCTCGTGTAGTAGATTAATTGCACAGAGATGTGAAGCATCGCTTTCAGCATAGGTTGCCGCAGCAATGTTCGCGTCCGTTGTTACCTGTGTGCCTGTAGATCTTTCTCGTACCTCAGCAGCAGGCGGAGCGTCTGTGAGATCTCAATGAACGCTGACATCAGGATTGGTAGCCTCTGGGGACAACACAGAGCATGGGCCGTTATCGGGACCAGCAGAGTATCGACATCCGTTGGCGTTGCTGATGGAAATGTTAGACAGGTGTCCAACACGCATTCTTCACCGCATAGCAGGCATCGTAGAACAGGTAAGATGCAATCTTGCCAGATTGGTCTGAATGACAGGAACCACGTGGTATTAAGGTCCCGTAGACGAGTCATTCCCAAAAGCTGTACTATTCACTCACGGCACTTTCGTTCAAGGAGAGCTTTCTCCATTTCGCTCGGAGTGATGCTGCGAATAGGCTGGCCATAGCGTAATAGCAGGAAGAGAAATAGAATTCCGGCAACAAGTGCTAGAATTAATGGTATGCCACCAAACACCGAATGTGCAAAGTTCAGGATGATTCCGAGTATTGCCTGGAAAGGTGCTAACAGACCGGAGCAGATGCTCTTCAATACATGTACAATTCCGGTTGTATCAGACATGTTAAAGATACGTCCTATCATTTCCACGAAATGTATAGGGCAGTTTGTACGTATTAAAGTCTGTATCTCAGCCGAAGTCCTTGCTACTTGTAGATCATAGGTTTCTTTGGCCGAGGTCAAAGGCACTGTTTGCTTTTGTAACCGCTTCTAAAGCTGGTACTGGGGTTACGACAATAATGCGTTTCCCTTGGGCTAAGTCTCTTTCTTTTGCTACAGCGGTTTGAACTGCTGTCAGAATTTTTTCAGTTGAAGTGAAGCGCATTTCCGCTTGTGTATACAAATGAGATTTGTATGTGATTGGTATTTTTCACCCTCATTAAATGTTAAGTAGGTGAATCCGCATTGACCGAAATTATTCGGATCACCAAATTGCGTTGACTTACGCGTGTTTGTAAGTGATTTGTTGCTAACATGTTAGCCTGGAGTGAGCATAAGATTTCTATGTGTTCGTTTGTCCAATTTTTGATTGAAAAATCAGGTTTGATTAATGCGTAGAGAGGTTTAACCCTTTCTGCATAATTTAGAATGTATGTTCTTCCAAAATTTAGGAAACCCAGGATGGATTGTAAGTTTTTTTGCGTTTTTGGAGGTTGGAGCAGCGCACACTTTTCTAGAAAGTTAGCTGCCAAGCTCTTGCCTTCACTTGAAAGCTCATATCCTAGAAATAGGACATTGAGATGGGCAATTCTGGACTTTTGAAAGTTGAACTTGTAGCCCTCAGGGGCGAAGCCCAGTATAATGGTACTCACCCTGTTCAAGTGTTTATCCAGGTCATCGTCTGTCAGATAGATGTCATCGACATAGGACAATGCCTCATTGTCATAAATTTGTAGTAACTCCGTTACTCTCGCTGAGAAATAAACCTGGGCTGTTCTTGAACCCTTGTGGAGTCGACAAAATTGACGCTGGGTCCCCATTATTGAGAATGCTGTTAAGTACCTGCTTTCAGGTGCTATGTTTTGACAAAAGAAACCATTTGAGATGTCTAATGTTGTTTTGTATTTTTACGCACAATGTTATTCATTAATGCTGTGCTATGTGCATTTTGCACTGCAAAGGTTTTAGAACAAGTGTTTAGGTGTCTGTAATCCAAAACTAAACGATATGTATTGTCTGGTTTGGAGACAGGAAACAAAGGATTGTTCATTGAGGAGGTGCATGTTTCAATCACCCCTTGGTATTCAAGTTGATCTAAGATCTCCCTGACCTGTTTTTAGCTTCTTGCTTTACTGGATACTGCCTCTGTGCAGTTGGTTCATGTTTCAGATGTATTTTTATGGTGAGGGAGTCCTCATCCCATCCTACATGATTTTTATATAATGCTGGGGCCTGGGCTACTGCCCATTTCCTGGCATATGTATATTTTAGGTGAATTGGAATATGGTTGGAGAAGGCAGGCATAATAACAATACAATACAATACTTCTTCATGTGAGTCTTTGGTCATGTGTGCTTGTATTTTCCTTCCCATGTAAAATCTTTTCTGTGAAAAGGCCCTCTCAACATTGGCACTTGAGTTGGGCAACGCCAAAACAGCCAGTACACAATTTGCTAACTCTGGCCACTGACATAGCTCTCCATGCCAATACTGGTGCACTTGAAGATTGCGATTCTCTGGGCAGGTTCTGCAACATTTGCATTGAACTGGGCGCTTATACTCTCAGAGTTATTGAAGTGGTCAAAAATGAAGCAGCACTTTTGAAACTATGGAGAAAATTCCCATTTACGGAAGGGATCTAGAACTTGTACAGAGTAGAATAGTGAGGTTTCATTGACTTCAAATGCCACGGTTGGTGAAGGGACATTTCTATGCATCATTGCAAGCCATTTCTCATACATTGTAAAATAAAAGTTCCTGAATTGCTCTTCAACATTGCTTTGCTTACCAAGTGGCAAGCACTTTAACATGGAACATGTTGCAGTGCCAAAGTCACTAAAGGTGTTTTCCCAGCCTACTCTCAAGGAGATGTCTCACATCTACACCAATTATGCTGAACACTTGGCAGACCAGGGTGTTGGCAGACTCTAGTTTTTTTTATTATGTCCACTACAGCAGTTATGTTTTCTTGTAAAAATCTAAGAATGCAGTAGAGTGTACTTTTTTCACATCACTATCAATATGCGACCAAAGATCCTCACATTTCTTGCCTTTGTCATCATCACTCAGCAAAAATTCTGTAAACGGTTGCCACATGAATAATATAGTATTCACAGCCCCTTGGACCATCAGCTAAGTGACACAGTTGGGATAACTCTTTCTTTGATGCCACACAAAGCACAAAATGAGAAATATTTGCGTTTTAGTTCCCACGCATAACAAAACAGTGCACCAGAATGGACTTAAAAGTCAATAGCATTCTTCATTAACTCTGAAGATTGTAAAGATGCTTTCAGCATACCATCTAACACGTGGCAAGGATCTCTTACAGGGAAGCACTTCAGCTCAGGTATCGAGTTTGACAGGCCATCACACAACTTTTTCATATACGTAGCTGAATCACTGCAAATACAAACAATATCACTCCAATCTTTGTTGAACTCGCAAAGAACCTTTTTGCAGCAGCATTCCAAGTGACACTGCGTTCCATGTTTTCCAAAAGTCTGGTGTCATGTTTTCACCACTATCCCAGATGCTTTGTGATAGCACTCTTTTCACATATACTTGTCACTATACCTTGCATTGAATGTTTAAAGCCTGAGGTGTTGGCAATTCACCTACTATCAATACTGACTCACTAGAAAATGGGGGCTGATGCATCAAGGGTTTTACCCATTCTCTGTGGGTAAATGTGATGGCACATATTGGGAAAGATTCTTATGAAACCAGCCATTTTACCTATCAGTGAAAGAATCAAAGCGCAACCAAAATATCAAATATAATTTTGATATTTCCTGATTCTCTACAGTTTATAAAATAATTAAACAAGACCTAAAACATCCTTCTAAACCCTGCATCTTTAGAACAAAGACCACAAAACTGAAAAAAGCAAAAGGAAGAAGAAACAATATTTTAGTGACATCCATAAACAACAAAACTCAAGCAGAATAATGTTAGCCCAGTCGTTCTTGCTGCTAGCTTGTATAACAAAGTTACATTGTATTGGCCCCTTCAGGAAGAAAAAAAATGACTCCTTCACTCTCCTTTTCCTTTCTTTGAAAGGCATTTAGTTTGTGGTTGTGCAGGTGTTTTTTCAGTGTTTATATGTTTACACTGGTGAAGGCTAGTTCCCTTTCGGTGGGGTTTTAGCAGTTATTATAGGTTTAAACCTAAAACCAGACTGCCTAATTATTATCTATGTATTGAACGTCCTAGATACCCATGTCTCTATACCCTCCCTAAAATTCATAAAGAGGCTGCCTTCCCGTCTGGGGGGCCGATTGTATCAGGAATTGGGGGACCTTCAGAAAGGATTTCTAAATATGTTGATTTGTTTTTACAGCCATATGTGGAAAAGCTTCCCTCACACATCAGGGACTCCAAACATGTTTTGAATATATCAGGGGATATATAGTAGGAGTCTGGTATGTGGTTAGTCACACTGGATGTGACATCTCTTTACACTAGTATCTCACATGAGAAAGGTATATCAGCATTGAAACATATCCTAAACACTAGCTCGGTGACATATTTTGAACACACACAGATGTTATTATCAATTACCAGGATCATTTTGGAAAATAATGTGTTCATGTTTGAACAGTGTTGGTACCGGCAGCTGCAAGGGACTGCGATGGGCTCCAGATTTGCCCCTTCTTACGCAAACATCTTTATGGGGATGTTTGAGGAGGGGCATATCTGGGGGTAAGGTGGATCACAATGGATTGAGAATATACTCTATTGGGGGCGGTACATCGATAACTGCCTGTTGATTTGGACAGGCAATGAGACACAGTTGAATGATTTCCTTGTCTACCTTAATACTAATGATGCTAATATAAGATTTACCACCAAGTATAGCAAGGATTGCATTGAATTTTTAGACTTAGAACTATATGTTAAGGATGACTAACTACACAGTAGACTCTTTCGGAAACCTAACTCATATAACGCAACCCTACATGCCTCTAGCTCTCACCCTAAAAGTCAGATCAATTCCATACCTTTCGGAGAGATGATGAGAGCTAGAAGGAACTGTAGTGAGGAGCATGAATATCAGAAATGCATACATGACATGGAGGGGCATTTTATAGAAAGAGGATACAGCACACATGTGGTTAGGACAGCTAGAAGCAGAATGACAAGTATAGACAGACAATACACATTGGATACTTATCATAATGAGAGACAGGACTCCAAGCGAATACATCATATTGCTGATTATAACTAAGGCTCCATGTTTTCCGTTTTTACTTATTTTTACAGATAAATACAGACAGAAAACCATTTATTTTCTTGTCTGTATTTATTTTTAAATGTGGATAAAAACGGAAAGTGGGTGTTTTTTGAGTGATTCTGCATACACTTTGCCATGACTTCCAGGCCAATAACTGTGTGGATTGATAGGTAAGAGGGTTAAAAAAAAAGAAATCTCAGTAAAGAGGCTTAAACAGCGGTAGATATGCACAAGGCTGATACTGCAATGTGCATATTTTTATATAAGTGCATTGATTTATCTTCTGCGGGTGTTCATATCACTGAAACCTGGCAGGCATTCAAGAATGACTGCATATTTATTGGTTAAATAAATGTGGAAATAGATCAGTTTCAGCTTTATTTTTTTCACAAAACCCATAATAAATATGGATAAATACAGATAAAGTTAACAAAAAATAAATATGGATAAATACAGATGGAAATTTCCCAAAAATAAATACCATAAAACCGGGAGCCCTAATTATAACAGGATGTCAGTCAAATACCGTAAATATTTGAATAAATATTGGCATCTGTTAAAGAGTAATAAAATGCTGGAAGAGTACATATCAGAATATCCATCGGTTACATACCGCAGAGGTCGTACATTACGGACAATCTATGTCCTAGTTATCCAAGGAAAGAACAACAGGACAATTGGTTAACCAGACAGACATTGGGCTTCTATCAGTGTGGATTCTGCATGATGTGCAGATGGGCCAAGGACAAAATGAAATGTTTTACAGATACAAGAATGAGAAAATACACCATACGTAACAATATTACATACCAGACTAAGTTTGTAGTCTATGTTATAATGTGTAAATGTGGACGCATGTATGTGGGGAGCACGGTTCGGACTCTCAAGGACAGAATAAGGGAACACATGAGAGTGGTAAAAACATTGGATCCTAAATACCCTGTAGCGGTCCATATAAATGAGTGTAGATCACAGGGACCTCATTAAAGTTTTGAGTTTTTTGGTATTAATCACATATCAAGAGACCCCAGGGGTGGGAATAGAGAATTAACGCTAAGAAGATGTGAGGCTAAGTGGATTTTACGACTACAGACAGTTGAAACTGGCCTCAATACGGATCAGGAATTGCATTATTTCCTAGGAGATAGGTAGATCAGATAACAGGAAGTGATTTGTGGCTATAGATGCAAAAAGGTATCAAAATTCATAGCTACAGTACTGTATTATAGACATCGAATCATTAATGTAAAGAATTTAAGCCTTCATTTATTTTGGTGTTTCAGCTTATACTATTGTCTTGCAACTTGAACACTCTTTGTGTCAATACAATAACCACTGGGAACAAGACCATTTAGCTTTTAGCACAGTTAGTTTCACCCTATCAATCCTTCAATGGGACGTCATTTTATTTTGGAAATAACTTTCTTTTTGTTGGGAGTTTTTTGCAATAGTGTCAAAATATAAATGAATTATAGAATATGTAACTTATTTATTTATATTGTACTCAATTGCCACTACTTACCTTGAAAGATTAGATAATTTTGGGATTAAGAATATATTACAGTCAGATTAGCACTATTATGCCTGCTTCTTTTTTGTACACAAATGTGATTCTTCTTGAATAACACCAGACTTTACTATTTTTTGTCATTTTAAGATGGGGGACGTTTTAGTTGTAGAACTCAATATACTATACATTCTACCTTTAGGTCTTATATTATACGGAAATACCCTTCCTTTAGTGGGGCAATTCAGTGCTTATAAATACTTTGGACGAATTTCCATTATAGTTGGTTTGTTCTATACTACTAGTTATACTCATATTTGGAATTTGAATTGGTGCTTTGGTGCTTAAGGAAGAGTACAATTGAAATATTTCTATTTCAAACAGTTAGAGATAGTGCTGTTCTAAGATGGCGGGTCCGGTTTGGGTCCCACGTACGTCACGTGCACCATGACGTGTTATATACACGCTTCCTTCCAGCATGACGCTTATTTCGTTAGAATTACGCAGTTCCACACGTTCTGGGGGAATCGGAGACGCCCGCCTACACTCGGGTAAGTCCTAGAGATTTTGTGTTAGAGATATCATGTACGTGGTGGCTCTATTCACAAGTAAGCTGAGTATGGATGGCATTTGATCACACTCCGTAGTGTTTTGATTATGGGCTGGTTAGTTTCACACACACAGTGGCTACATTATGCTGTCAGCTGCAATTTTGCCGATATTACGAAGAATTCAACATTGTTCCTAAGTACTGATTTTATTTAGTTTTGTTGATAATACGAACAACTTTACATAGTTGTTATGTACTTTGTTTTAGTTTTAGTTTTGTTTAGAAGACTGATTAATTTTGCTGCCAGATTACAGTAAAAATAACTTTATTTAGCCTGAACTTGTGTTAGAGATAGAGATTAATAGATGTTGCCCCGAGTAGATGATCGATTGGAGACATATTTACATATAATTTGCTCACTTGTTATTATTGAGTGTACAGTTGGAACTTCAATGGCCGTTCTTTATTGGTTATAGGAGGCGCGAGCTAGATTTTATTGAAACCGATAATGCCTAGAAATTACATCTGATAGTGAGACGTTCATCACACCTGTAAATAGCAACAATATGGCACATATGATTCAGAGATATACTTTGTGAAGGTATGTGGTTTTGGTATAATTCGTTTTTTGATACTTTTTTTATGTGATCTTTACACTGGACACATTTTTACTCAAGTGGGGTTTTAATTTTGAGTTCTACTTTCTTTTCATCAGACTGAAGAATCTTGAGATTACAGGTAATCTTATGACTATAGGTGACTTTAAGTGCTTCAGAGCATGACCTTACTTGGGTTACACTGCATTGGTTAAGTTTTGCTTATACACATGGCTATATTCACGACATACTTCACAATATCTTGTGGTGGTGATGGCAATTGTTCTGTTACTGATGGTTTAAGTCAGCATTATTTTCAAGCTCGAAATCATTGTTTTCTCCTATGGTTTACAGTGTGGGGAGCACTAGTTTTAGGTTTTTTCCAAAAGGCACCTGAGTAAAGTCTTTACACACAACTGTAATTTCAGGATGTAACCTTAAGACAATCCTATGTTAATTAACATTCTAGCCCTGAGGAAGTCGTAGGGCGATTTACCTAAAGACGAAACACATGTTGGCCGGTGCGAGAGGTGCTAATCGATTAAAGACAAGATTTGATAAACCTGAAGACTGCTGGAGTCCTTTCTTTTGGTCTAAAGATCGCATGTGCTCAGAGCTATGGTTCCAATTGATGTTTACTTGGTGATGTGGGTTGACATCCCTACTCTTTGGAGCACTGCATTAATTGTTTACATTTAAATTATTATGGATACTATGTTCCAGTGCACCTGACTTCCCTTATTCACCCATATCAGTTTAATCAGGGTCAGAGTAGTGTTGGAGTGATTCACATTGTCAAAAGCTGCAGATAGGTTAAGAAGAATGAGGATGGAAGATAGGTGATTGTTGTGAGCAGAAGAAATGAAGTAGGCAGAGTGGGAGAGTGATGTTTCTTTTGAATGAAGGGCATGTAAGCCTTATTGGGAGGGGTTCAGAAGGCTGTTGGCTGAGAGTTATAGAGTGAGTTTGATAATTTGGTGTATTATTTTTATGAGAGAGTAGAAAATCTCTAGATCCTTTGATAACACTCCGAACTCTCCACACAATCATAACGTTCCCAGGGAGACCGATGATAGAAATGGTTTAAGCCTCAGTGTTTTTGAAAACATTTTGCTGACAGAATCTGCCCAAGCACTTCAATCATGTAGTTTGGGTTCTCTTATTATCTCCTGCCTGCCTTAGATCCTAAAATTAGCATTACCCACTGTAAACCCTATGGTCAACACATTATTCAATCAATCCTTAGAAACAGGCTGTGTTACAACCTACTGGAAGATGGCAGAGGATCTTCCCCTTTTAAAGAAGCGCAATGATGACCCCACGAGCGCAAGCAATTTTAGACCAATTTCTTTACTGCTGGTTCTTTCCAAAATGCTGGAGGAACTAGTGACTAGGCAGGTGTCACACTACTTAGAAGACAACTCGCTTCTCCACTGGTCACAATCAAGTTTGTGTTCACATTTTGGAAAAGAGGTTACCCTGTTGGAAGTAGCTGAATTCATAAAAAGGAATCAAGACCAGGGCCTGAAAGGTATTGTATTGTAGTGTAATTGTATTTATTTAGAAATCCTTTTGGACCTGTTGGCAGCCTTCAACACCTTGTTTTGTCTACCTGCTTTGCGCTTCTAAAAGCTCTAAAATACCTTCCAGTCAGCACTCGGAAAACAATAGTACATGCCCTAGTAACATCTATATTGGATTATTCCAACTGCCTTTATCTGAGAGTCCCAGTTGGCCTCATTCGTACGTTTCAGAGAGTACAGAATGAGGCCGCCATGTTGGTTTTAACCCTAGCCAACAGACACTCTATCATCTGGCATCTAAAATCTCCACAAGGGTCCTGCCTACCTCAGGGATAGATTTAGGGAATACCTCCCCACCAGAACACTTGGTTTATCTAATCGGCCTGTTAGCTATCTCCAGAATAAGAAAAGCCAGGAGGGGTGGTCGCTCCTTTACTTATCTAGCAGCAAAAATGTGGGATGTTCTGCCGGCCAGCCTAAGAAACTATAGCTCGGAAAACCTTTTCAGGTGAGGCCTTAAAACCTTACTCTTAAGGATTAAACTAAAGTTGACAGTCTGGTGTGGTTGCTGCGATTTCACATGCTGATAGCACAGGGACGCTCCTTTTGGAGCAGTTGTTTGCACTATACAAATAGAAATTAATTCATTCATTCAATATACATAGTTGAATATTTATTAAGCTATTGTGGCGTTCATATCTCATGATGTAATTAAATTGTTCCATATGTTATGACAATTATTAGCTTTACTAGATATACATAGATTCAATCTCCCCAGAAGCATCAGAATTAATTAGTTCTCTTATTATGGATGACACCCAATTCCTATTTCTATCCATAAATAGAAGGATTGCATATGTTGATGTTTTTTTAAGAAACCGAAGGATGAAGGAGAAACATCAAGAGTCAGTGGTTGGCTCAAACACATTGCACTTACTGAGCACGTTTGCACATTGAAGGAGCCCAGATTAATAAAGAATATTTTTACACTTTTGCACTTTTTTTTAGCACTGGAGCTCATATTTGAGAGGAGTTGAATAGGCTACGAATGGAGACTACTTTTACATTTTAAATATCGGCGTGGCAGCCCATATTTGGATTGTACAACTTTACAAACATTGTTCATACTTTTGTTTCTGGATATGAGACTCACATGCCTTGGCATGGGTCAGTGGATTCAGACTGGCACTTGTTTCTAGCTCTGTAAATACTGGAGCATTTATTATGTCAGCAGCATGTGTTTACAGAAAGTGATCATGCGAATAATCTCAGTTAATGAAACAGTGATTGCTAGGAAATTGGGCACTGCAGTAAATTATAACATTTGTCTATGGTTATAATCATGAAAACATTGTTTCCCAATGATTATCATCTTGTTTGTCTGGACAGAAAAAGGATATTGTATTTTTTTGCATTTGTATAGCATTTCATATCCAAATGAGGGGTGTTGAAGATGATTAGCAGTATACATTGTGGGGCAGTGCGTGGTTGGCACAGTATTGTATTCGCTGTGATCTTATGTGGGTAGTGTTTTGGAGCCATGCATAAGTGGAGAGTGGCACATAGAAGTGTGATGGAGGAGAAGGTGTGAGAGATAGCGCATAGAAGATAATTATATTTAACTAGTGGTTATTATTTACTCTGCAGGTACAATATTATGTTTCATGTTATTTTTCATGGTTTCAAGTATGCTAAGGGTAGCAGAAAAAGGCACGAATATATCTGGATGTTTTTTGATAGAGACAGTCCAGTTTGAGGTGGAGAAGGAACAGTGGGACTTAAACATACAGGAAGTAACATAGAGCTTGATTTAGAGTGCAGTGGAAAAGGGGCTCAATCACGACGGAGTACCTTTTCTGACGTAATGAAGGTCCGCCAGCCTCATTTAGAGTCGTACGGACCTTCATTATATCTGTGGCGGAAACTACTTTGTCTCCAATGCTGACATACACATATGAAGGTTTTGCCATTTGTCTGCTCAACGTATTTAGAGTGGTTGATCAAATTGCAAGTTTTACTTTTGCTTACCGCCATCTAAAATGTGGCAGTAAGTGTAAGTAAAAACATTTTGATGGCCCCCATGCCATGGGAGGATTTGGGATTTAATTGAAAGTGTGCGATACAGCTCTGTCATTTGACCGAGCCATACGGCACACTTTCAATTCATTGATAAGAACTGCTGATACGGTGGTCTCTGCCAATGTAAGAGGTGTCTGCAGGGGCAGCGGACATTTCTAAATTTGGGCTACATTTACTCCATCGGGGCACCGGTGTAAAATTTACAATTTCTTATTCGGAATATTATTACCTGAGTCATACTAATTTTTTCAGATATGATGGAGCCTTTCAGGGGTCCAATCTGAAATCAATCCGATGCCATGGAAGTACTTTTTTGTTGTAGGTCCCCTTGGCTCTGGAGAAAAAGTTTTCAAAAGTTTCTATTCTTTAGCCTGGTGCCAGTGCAACCACAGGAGTCCAATTCTCAGCACCCCAGGGCCTCTGGGGGGCAGTTAGAAACTCTCAGGGTGCCAGGTAGAGGACACCAGCAGCGTCCAGTCCAAGTTCCAGTTGCCACTGGCCAGCTTGGAACTGTAGGGAAAAGGACTCTTGCAGCTTTTTGTGTCCCTATAGCCACACAAGAGGTTAGCCAACTGACCTTTTCAGTCCATTTCATTGTCCTCTGTAAAAGAGGGGCAAATATACAAAAAGCCGCAAGCCAGGCAATACGAGAGTACGGCAGATCCATGAGTATCAAGCCCAGAAAAAAGCCTATAATTCAGTGCTTGCCATGATTGCTTCTATCACAAAATTTGAAATCCCTATTTTGTTGCTCCTCATTGCACCATGTTTTTCTGCATTGAGAAAGAAATACATAAAATAGAATATAGTTGCAATTTCTGATCCATGATTGGTCACCAATTCCTTCAGCCTTCTTATAACACACCATATAACCTCTTGATGATTACATGTTCCACAGTTCTTGGATGGGAAACCTAGCACAAATTTTGGCAATCCCTCCCATGTAAGAATGTTTAAAAGCACTGGCTCCATGGCCAGATGTGTTGCCTAAGATATGTTCAATTTTCCTGGCCTCGTAGGTGCTGGTGGTCCTTCGTGAGAAATATCTGTTCTGTCCATCTTTATTGCAAGATGAGAAACTCTTTGTAGCCCTAGTGCATGTCACCTGAGATTTCACCACAGCTATGAAATTCCCATTGTGAGAATCACCACAAAGGATACTGTCTTTTTTTAATTCTCATCTTTGCAGGGGTGTCCTTGCACATTCCACTAGTATTTGTGATTTCAGAGATTCCTGCGCGCAGCACCCTAATCATCAATCAAATACTCAGGCATGTGATAAGATAAATACACATATAATCCTAGTGGGAGGAAGGACTGTTTTGGAATTTTAAATTGAAACAAGTTAGTGTTTAAGAATGCATTGATTTGAGAGGGAAAAGAGAGTGTTGTGTGATTCTGAAGTCCAGGTTTTTTAGGTTGAGCCTAGACAGCGCTTGCTCTGTCTCTTTGAGACATGTTGTATATGCTCTGTGGGCTTAGAGCCCGCCCATTGTATTTAATTTGTTACTTCGAATTGCCTTTACAAATCGCCTTTACAAAGGCTTGCTTGCTAGTGGTTAATCTTTCCTATTTGTCCCTCCTTTTCGTGTTTTGTTCACTCCCATGGAGCACTGCTCAATTACTAGTAGCCTTTCACATGTCCCATTTTAGAAAAGGCTTTAGGAACTACTCAGCATGCTGGGATTTGGGGCGGGGACTAGCATGTCAGGGCAGCAAGCATGTGTCCCCATCCTCGAATGCTGTGTTTTTATTTGTGCACTGAAGTTAACATACTGCCCCCATTGCTTGGCTTGTGCCTTCATACGGACTGGATACATGTGCACCTCACCAGATGTTTTGCCAGCCTCTGTGCACACTGAGGTATCAATCTCTATCCCTGAGGGTTTTTCCTGTTGCGGTGTGCACTGGAGATATTTGTCTCCCACCCAGTAGGTCTGTGGATGGTCTGCGGCTTCTGTTTGTATTGAAGACCTCTGCCACCATTCTTTTACTGCCTCTCTGAATTGTTGAGGTCTGTCCCCAACCCTGTATCCTTTGCTTACCTCTGTGTGCAGCGAAGGCATCCTTCTGCTCTAATTTTAGGTGTTTTTCCTTCAGCGCACAGGAGGCATTATTGTTTCCCAATCCCTAAAAAATGTTCCTGTCTCTATGCAGAAGAGGCACAACTCTATCACCTTCCTTCAGTGCTTGTACTACCTCTGAGCGCTGCAAGAATCATTATTACACTGTATCCCAGGGAGCTATTCTTGTCCCTTTGCACTACAGGCAACAATCTGATACTCTATCCCTGGGTGCTTTTCCTAGCTCAGTGTGCACTACAGGTAACATTCTGGCTGCTTTTCCTATTTCTGTGTACTATAGGTGATATTCTGATGTTATATCCATGGGGGCTTTTCCTACCTCAGAGTGCAGTCCCGGTAACACTGCAGCACTCCAACCCTGGCTGCTGTTCATGCATCTGAGAATTCCTGGTGATATCCTGATGTCATAACACTGGGTGCTTTCTTCACATCAGTGTGAACTACAGGTAACATTCTGATGCCAGCAAGCAGCGCCGCCTAGATAGGGGCGTCCCCCTGACCACAGCGTAAGTCCACGAAAAAGTGGGTAAATGTTAAAACGTATTGAAAGAAGTCAGGTTGTATCACGGTGCTCAATATATCCAAAACATTTAAATGTATACTGTTCAAATCTGATATTGAAATCTTCATATCAAAAGAACACTCCATAAGTATACAGGCAATTTTTCCAAACCCAATGCATTTCGGGCCGTGTGGCCCTTCGTCAGGGGCCAAGGTTCTGTAAATAGTAAATAAGGGTACCGTGAGGAAACGTACTCTCCAAGCAACAAGATAAAAATGACACTGTGCCTCCATTCAAAGCATGCCGGTGGCTAAACCATCAAGCTGACGGTAAGTAAACAGTTAACGAATACAGTGTTCCCAGCAGTGCTCAAACTATAAATCTGGACGAGCCAAACAAACTGAAAAAAGTGCGTCATGCGAGAAAGCAAATAAAACGATGAAACGAAGTAAAACGCTAAACGAGTGACTGATTAATTAAAAGCAAACTCTCAGTGCGTCAATTCATCGGTGAAACAAAACAGTAGAAAAAAGCTGGTGGAATGCCAACAAAACCAAGTGAAAGAAGCAAGGAAATTACGAACGTTAATGGAAGTCGCATGTATAACGTGCAAGAAATCACCAGTATACACTGTGTGTGTTACATATCGAGTGTATAACGTGCAAAAGTCACTTACATGCACTGAGTGTAAAGCAGCGTATCGGTTCCCGAGGTCTGTGAAGCTGCGGGATTGAACCGTGTGGTTATATGAATTTGATGGCAATGAACAAAGGACTTAAACAGAGCCAACAGGCTTGGCGGCCATCTTAAAAATGTAAAGTGAGCCAATGCCGGCGTATTTACTAAACTACGTATACTATAAAAGAAAAAAGAAAAAACGGTACCTATGAAATAGAAAATCATGCATCAAACCCCATGTGAAGAACAAATGGGTGAACGACTCCGAACTGCACGCAATATGTGCTACATAATAAGATCAAATAATACAAATAATACAAGTGCCAAGAGGCACCTCTGCAAGGGTAAAGCATGTGATAGGAATAAGCAAAAAGTTGAAACAAAGAAGCGAAGCGCAACTGTGCAAACATGGAGATAGAAATATAAGTAGAGAGAGAGAAAAGAAAAAACAAATAGATAGAATAAGGTTAACATGAAATTAAAATTGAAAGGAGCAATGAGAGAACACCAGTCCAGAAGAAATGTCACGGGTTTAGAGATAACACAAAAACTCCATACGATCGTTCAAGCCGAAAGGTTTCAAGGCTTTGAGGGCTTTGATCCAAAAAATGTCACGTTGTAGAAGAAAGTTGTTGTTGTTCCTGCCTTCAATCTTCGTAACAGTTTCCAATATCAAAAATTTGAGTTGACAAATGTTATGATCGTGTTCTGCGAAATGTGTGGCAACTGTAGATTTCAAGTTCCTGGTTCTAATATTGCTTTTATGTTTGTGTATTCGTGTTTTAATCTTTCTCTCAGTTTTCCCAACATATGGTAGCCCGCATGGGCATTTCAAAAGGTAAATGACGTTCATGGTGTCACAAGTAGCTGTCACTAGTAAGTTGATACGAGAACCTTTCATAGGATGGGTCATCCAAGAACCTCTGATAATGTTGTTTGCAGTTGCTACAGTTCATGCAGGGTATAGTGCCCTTGTATGTGTTGGCCGGAGTCTTGGTGGAGGGTTTGGTTAGCAGCTCTTTCAGATTTTTCCCTCTTGTGTATGCGAAAATGGGTTGATTTAGAAAAAGACCTTTGAAGTCTGGTTCCATGGCCAGAATTGGCCAATGTTTGTAAATGCTGTTCTTATATCGCTGACTCGTAGTCGAAAATTTGGAAATCACAACCATGCGGTTAGAGCTCGTTTTGGCCTTTTTAATCAAAAGTTCAGATCTGTTTTTGGTGACACAACGTGCCTTAGCTTGATCCAAAAAATTTTGAAGGTAACCACGATCAGCAAATCGAGAGAGCATGAAATCCATCTGTTGTGTACATTGATCAGGTTGTGACACAATGCGTTTAACTCTCAGCAACTGAGAATAAGGTAGATGATTTTTGAGCGGTTGTTGATGAAAACTTTTGTAATGTAAAAGGTTGTTACGATCAGTCTTTTTACGGTACAAATCGGTTTGTAGCCTGTTGGCCTCTTTCTTGACCATGACGTCCAAAAAAGACATTTGCTCATGGTGTACCTCAAAAGTAAACTGAATGCGGTCGTTGATGGTGTTGAGATCGTTGAGAGCTGACATGAGATCATTATACTGGCCATCCCATAGAATAAAAATATCGTCAATGTATCTCAAAAAAACTTTGACGTGATTTATCCAAGTAACCTGATTGAGAATGTTGTTTTCTTCAAATTGTTGCATGAAAATATTTGCGTACGATGGGGCGGCATAATTGCCCATGGAAGTTCCCGAGAGTTGTAAAAACCACTGATCATTACACTTAAAATAACTCTGGTATAACGTGAAAGTGAGCAATTCCATGAGAAATAGTTGCAGACTAACATCCAAATCAGAATTCAATAGAACATTCTCTATGGCAGCCATGCCTAGATCGTGGGGTATAGACGTATATAACGATTTGACGTCAATGGTACAGAGCCAAATTTCATCGTCATGTTCAAAGGTGACTTGATCAATTTTGGAAATGAAATCCGTAGTGTCTCTCAGGTATGTTCGCATTTTGGACACAAATGGCTGCAGGTGTTTATCAAGAAATTTACCAATGGGCTCATGCAAACTGCCTCGTGTGGAGACAATCGGTCTGAAAGGAGGTTGTTTGAGACATTTGTGCACTTTGGGTAACAGATAAATGATGGGAGATTTGGGATGAGATTTAGTCAAGTATTTTTGGACTTTTTCAGTGATGACACCATCGTCAACTGCTTTTTTCAACAGACTGTTTAGTATGTGAGCAAATTCATCGGTGGGATTGTGGTCAAGTAAAGCATAGGTGTCGGTGTCCATGACATGGTTGTATGCTTGTTGGTTGTAGAAGCTGGTGTCCATGATGACCAAGGCGCCGCCCTTGTCAGCATTTTGACAGGTTATTGCTGAATTATTTGCAAGATTTATAAAAACTTGCTTTTCTTTGACAGAAAGGTTGCGGTGCTTAGATTTCTTGTTGTAATTGAAAGACTGTAGATCATGTTTAACAAGCATCTCAAAAGTGTCAAGACTCTTGTGACTGACAGGAGCCATGTATGTACTTGAAGGACGTAAGCCCATGAGCAGGTTGTCATCTTGAGAGTCAACTTTCTCAACAATGTTTTCGAAGAAGTTCCTAAGGAGTAGATTGCGCATGAAACGAAACAAACTGATTTCCAATTCAAGAGCGTTGGTGTGACTAGTAGGTACGAAGGATGTGCCTTTTTGTAATGTTTTGATTTCAAAAGGACTGAGTCGATGGGCTGAAATGTTAATAACAAGGTTATCCAGTTCAACATTAGGTGAAACTAGGTTTTCTTCGTCTTCACTCGTCTGCCAGTGGTTGGAAGGTTCTTTGCTGACGTGTTGTCTTTCTCTTTTTCTATTGCCCCGCCTGTGCTCAGGGGGACGCCCCTATCTAGGCGGCGCTGCTTGCTGTTACTTGTCACACCCTTTATCAGAGGGTGATACCCCAGAAGCACGCAACAAACCTACATATTATCACACCATCGGTGTGCGCAGTCCCATCTCTTCCTTTTCAACATTCTGATGCCCTCACCATTGGTGCTTTTCCAGTCTCTGTGCACTACAGGTGACAATATAAAGCTCTATCCTAAGTGCTCTTCATACCTCTAAGTGAACTACAGGCAAAATGGTTATGCCCTATTCCTGGGTGTTATTAACTTAAACCATTCCAAAATGGACACCACATGTGGCCATTTTGGACTTTTTTGTGTTACCATTCCAACATGGCCGATGGCCATTTAAAAATGGCAAGGTAGGAAGCAGTAGCAAAGTTAATACGTTGGCACACACCTGTTGGCTTTGCCACTGCTAGTTTTAATTTGGTGGAAAGTGAGGGGAATGGTTCATCCTGACAAGACCGAATTTGGCAGAACATGAATAAGAGTTTGTTCAAATTATAAAGTGTTTACAGGCACATGCATCAAAGTTGAAGATTGCGAATCTTTATTTGCAAATTTTAAGGATTAGCAAATAAAGAATCGCAAAACCCGATGCAACAAAAAATTTGCAAAAAAATAAAGAATCGCAATTAATTGCAAAAATAATAGCGATTTCGGTAATTGCGAACTCGCTATTAGCGAAATCGCTATTACCGAAGTCGCATTTTGATGCATCCTGATGACATCAGAACCAGGAAGTGAGCAGCACAAGCCCCATTTTCTGTGCACAGTCAGAGGGAGAGGAGGGAGCTGGCTCTGGGAGCTAAACAGGAGTGGGATTGAGACATTGGAATCACCTGGCATTTGTAAGAAAATGGAAAATTCACAAACAGCAGAGGACAGCCAAACAGGCAGGAAGAGGAAAATGAAGTTTTCAGAAAAAGAAATTGACACCCTCATTGAGGGAGTTGTCCACAGCCATGATAAGCTGTTTGGGAAATTATCATTAAAAGTGGCAGAGCAGGAGAAAAGAAAAATATGTATCCGGATCCAAAACTGGGTGAATGCCATTGGGGATGAGCTCAAAAAAAGATGGTACGACTTGCACAGTCGGGCTAAGGTGCGCATTGCTGACCGGCTGAAGGAAGCAAGGACGACAGGAGGGGGAACACCGACACACACTGGGAACACTCCCATGGAGGACATGGTTGAATCCACAATCCAGCCTGAAGCTGTTGTCGGTGTGACACAGCTAGACACGTCAGGAGCAGCAAACACATCTGAAGGTAAGATGAATGCATGTTAACATTGTCCTAAATTATAAAGGTAGAACATCACCTCAGTACAGCACAAGTGCACACTTTGAACATCCAGTACACAATGTATTCATGAAGGGAAGTGCATTATGGGAGATGTAGGCAGGTCAAGCTGTTACAATGACAAACACACAAATATGAAAAAAACAACTCAAAATAGTGTAATATATTCTCAATTTAATAACAAAGCAAAGATTTATTTACTGTGACATGACACCACAGACATAAATTAATGCTGTTTTGCACTGTTAAACCTCACAGATGCAGAACGTGTAGAAGCTGAGGATAGTGACTACCAGGACATACAGGACACCAGCGCAGTTGAAAATATGGACACACCGGTTATGCCAACAAATCCATCACGTGCCCCAAACACACGCAGGGCAACTGTCCCACCACTGGTCACCATGGATTCTGATGATGAGGCAAATGCAACACATGAGTCCAGGCATGGCCAAGCTACATCCATCCCAAATCCACAAACACAGGTCCGCAGAAGCAATGTCAGAGTCCGGCGTAGAAGAGCTAGATCACTCAGAACACAGCAGGAGGACCAACCAAATGATGTCTGGGGTGGTCTTGAGGGACAGATGCTCCATACGCAGCGCCTGCAGACCAAAAACACACGTTCAGTACAGATACAAATTGGGAAGATGGCAGCCAACATTGCAGTACTGTCCGATAGTGTGCAGCAACTGACCGATAGTGTTTTTGCAATTATGCAGTTGATGCATTGCAACACGGTATTTTGCGGGCGCAAAAGCCATATTTTAGCGATTCGCAAATTTTGCGAATTTTTGTAACACTTGATGCATGTGCCTGTTAGTCTCTAAGGCATTTAGTTTGAGACAGTATTAGATCACCCAGTCAGCACTAGCTGTAATGGAGGACTGGATTTTTGGGGATGCTGTAGTCAGACTCTTATCCAGTGTAGGAAGTTTTGGGTGGCATTGGCATATGTGTACAATAAGAGGATGAGTGTCCTTTCAAGGAGGCCAAGGTGGTCAGCAATGA
Source organism: Calotriton arnoldi (assembly GCA_963921515.1). Classification (NCBI taxonomy): domain Eukaryota; kingdom Metazoa; phylum Chordata; class Amphibia; order Caudata; family Salamandridae; genus Calotriton; species Calotriton arnoldi. The sequence continues at coordinate 127,073 of CAWUFW010012883.1, forward strand.
TGAACATGGCCAAGAGGGATCAAACTTTTTTTACTTTTAATTTTTTTATGTTTGGTCAAATCAAAGTCTCATGTCTATGCATTTTCTGAGCTACATAGGTTATCAAAAGATACACATGCACTGCGTACTTAGGATTATTCAAGGCATGAAAAAATGGATGGACTTTCTTTTCCTCTTGCAGCTTTTATAAGCACATAAGGATTTCTTTTATGACTAATTGCTATTATTATTATTATTAATAATAACTAGCATTTGTGTAGTGCAAAATCTGCTATTATCCGTGCACGGTATTCAGTAGAGGTTATTGTCTCCTGACAGTTAATAATGCAAAAAGGTTCCTCTTTCTACTTCCTTTGCACTCCCACAAGACAGTAGTCCATTCACTCATCGCCTCCAGATTGGACTATGGCAATGTTCTGTACTTGGGTCATGCTGAGTACCTGTTTAGACGGCTGCAGGTCTTTAAGAATGCAGAGGCACATCTGATCCTCAAACTCCACCTTTGTCTGCCTGTGTCTTCTCATCTTAGATCTGTGCATTGGCTGGCAGTAAAGCAGAAAATTCTCTTTGAATCTTGAGTTCTGGCCCATCTCTTTGGACCCCCAGTACCTCTCGACTAGGTTGCAGCATTACTCTTCATCAAGGTTTCTTTGGTCCTCTAAGATGTTGTTTGTGGTGGTTCAGAATGTTAGGAAGGTCAGGGAGGCCAGCTTTTGGTTTCTGGTTTCTGGCTGCACAAGCCTGGAATCAGCTCCTGATTTAGCTTCGTTCCCTCAGCTCGGAACTGGTACTTAGAAAGAAGATGAAAACCTGGCTGTTTGCATCTGTCTGAAATAGTGATGATTTCAGTTCCACCCTTCCTTATCTCCGGGACACTCCTAGGAGTGGCTGTGAGCTCTCTAAATCTTTGATTCATTCATTCAAGGAAAGAGCAAAGTGATAAGTATAGTGAAGACATCAGATTCTAAGGATCCGGTCCTCAACCTGGACAGTTTCCATGTTAAACTGCCCGGGTGGGTCTTGAGATTTAATTCATGCAATGAATTTTCACAGTGTTCATACACACCCTCTGCACAAATAATAACCCGCGGGATGCCAGTGACGGATTAGAAATGATATCTCAGCTACTCATGCTGTGTGATGCCAGAGCAGTCCGTATAAATATCTTTGGATTAACTTCAGCCTGTTCCTATGGCTTGCTAGATTAATTCTCTAAAAATAATATTTATTCCTATCGCACAGATAGTATGCCCTCTGTTGCCACAATCAAAAGCGATCTACCCTCCCAATCATCCGTAGAGTTGGCGCTCGTTTACAGCAAGCCCTGTCAAGTGGCAGCCAAACCATCCAGTTGTTGCATGCCAGGGTACACACAGGCAGCTTTTGCTCTCGGGGTTATTTTAAATTCTTTGTCCCTTTTTTCTTATTTATCTACTTCCTGTTCTAATGCAGTATGAAATGGTATTTTCATGTTCGCTTCATGGTTCTCTTTTTCAGTTCCTTTTCTCGCTGATGAAGCAAGCTATCTATTTTTGCGTCTGACTTTAGGTATTGTGAAAATGCCTTGGCACAAAGCAGGCACGTTTTGCATTCTTTGAGATTAAAATTAAGTTGACAGTTATCACTAATTGGTAACATGCTAGAGGTTCTGTTTGACACTATTCTTTGCAACTTCAAAAAATTCTAACCTTTTTTGAGGCGCTTGAAAATCAATTTTGTCACTTTGCTACTCCTGCGTGGACTGTCCATCTCTAATACGAAATGTTTATTTGATCTCCTGGACTTCTGGACTACCTTTGGTGTAGATCCGCCCTTTTAGAAGGAAAACTTAATCCTTCACTCTCTTGAATGTGCTTTTGATCAATCATGCCTCCAAGGCACTGGAATTCATATTCTTATGTGCATGGTTAACTTATTGCTTTCTGCAGCTCGCAGTTATTTGAAAACTGTCTAGCATTTCCGCTAAAACATTGAACTGTGATTTTGACTCTAATTATGGTACAGATGCACTTTTAATTGAAAATGCTTTTGTAGGTCTAGCCTATGAGACTGCATTTGGAAGAGAGTAGCTTGGGTCCCCTTTTGAATTGACAGTAGGAGTGTGTTATAATTGCATGTAGTCTGCACTCACTTATATTCTGTGTGACTAATGTATGAAAAGAAGAAAGAGGATTCTGAGATGTTAACGTATCCTCATGAGTAACGCAAATCACGTGTACTTTAGAAATGTAACTGACAAAGGAGCGCATTAATAGTTAGGGGATAAGAAACTCTGGGGCATATTCTCAAGAACGTGTGATAATCATCGCAAATTTAGCTTAACGCAACTTTGCATATCGCAGTCCATCGCGAGAAAATAACACCATCTTAACGTCCAATTGCCAACCCCTCGGCACCATGCGATAGCAGCATGATAACCCGCCAAATGACCGCGTAAAAACCAACGCGATAAACAAAAAATGCGAAACACGATCGCCCAAAAAGATGCGATGCCACAATGTGCGATACCAAAATCAGCGAAAACCAGCGACAGGCCTGCAATACCCACGCGTCATGCGTGAAAATGCACTATAAAAGCAATAAAAAAACAAACCCCAAAATCAATCCAAACTGCGTAGCACCATGGATGCACCCGGACCGAGTGCAGAGGACAAGCCGAACTCCACAAGCCCCACGGAGGACCAGCATGGAACCCCCTGTTCGGGGGAGGGCAAGGAGAAGAGGAAGAGGAAGACGGGGTTCAGTCCGCGGGAAGACCAGATCACCGTCACGGAGGTGATAGAACACTACCAACAACTGTTCGTCACCTCCACTGCGTCATTGGCAACACAAACGGAAATATGGCAGTCCATTTTCACCAAAGTGAATGCAGTCGGAGTGTCGAGGAGGTCAATGGAGGATGTCAAGAGGTGCTGGCATGAAGTGCACAGCCAAACCAAACAGAAACTCGCTGCCAACATGAAGGCAGCAAAGGCGACGGGAGGTGGGAGTCCTGCGCCACAGGAGGAGCTGGATGAGCTGGAGGAAATGGTGGCCACAGTCATCAGTGTGGAAACGGTGCAAGGAGTTGGGGGTCTGGAAACAGCCCGAAATGACCTGACCCAAGAGCAACAGGGTGAGTAACGACCAGGGACTGGGGGGACGGGGGCAGATGGGCACAATGGCACACATGCACAATCATGTGCAGCACACTGCACACCCGCAATGAGTGTGGAACATGTCCCTGATACCCTTGGCACACTGCAGCACACATAGAAACACCAAGTAGGCCCCCATCCACAATGTGCACAAATGGGCCCCCCTCCATATCACCAATGCCACAACCTACCCATGCACATGTGCTGAATCCAGTAAAAGCAGCGGCTCTGTGAGCCACACTGACAATGCAAGTGACACTGCATGACAGATAGCATGGCTGAAGTCACAATACATGACATGGTGCAGGAGACGACACTGAGGTGGCTGAGTGTGGACCACATCCGTAAAGGAGCCGGTCACACTCTGACACATCCCCGTGCACCTACGAGCCATGACGTCAAGAACACATCTGCAGACAAACAATGCACAGAGTACCAAATATCTCCAATAGCACAAATGACCCAAGTCGCAAACATCCCAGCACCCGAAAAGCACACAAGTCAAATGCACACCGACTCAAAGGGATAAGGGTGTGCCAATGCAGAGCTGCAGGGGCGAATCGCCAACAATGCAGCACACACACATAGCAATCACAGTACATCAACATTGACGACAATGTGGGACAGAGTGCAACCCCTACACCACAGGACAGAGGACACAACTGGGGCCTCTTGTGCGTAGAAACTTGCCAATCACATCTGGCAATGCATGACACTGTGAGATGATAATGTACGAGTACAACCACACATCCGTCATGTAGTCGAAATGTCCACTGACTCCCATCAAATAGCCAGCTTCACCAAAACAGTCTCAATGTACACCGTCATGCAGTCTGAATGTAAACATCCACAATGCGTCAACATACATGGAACACACTGTTAACCTGCATCTCCCCTTACATTGCAGAGGGACAATCAACACCTCCTGCAGAGCAGACCACACATCTCTTCAGTGATGACAAAGAGGACACCCTGCCCATTTGCCCAGACACACTCCAACGGCTCATGGACAGCCTCCTCACCCCACTTCCAGGAGCAGGGCAGCCCAGCTGCATCGCGGTGAGCCCACACCCTGCACAGACCACACAGCAGGAAGCACACACCACCACGGCTGCCTCCCAGGACCCCCACGACCAACACATGGATTTCAAACGCCGTGTGTTAGGGTGCCAGGAGAAGATGGCAGATCAGCTGTGGCTGGGTTTCGAGCTCATGGCAGCCAAACTCGATGCCATACATGGGTGCCTGAGTCCCATCAGGGAGCACCTACAGTCCCTAACGGATACCCACTGTCCGCACCATGCCCTCCAACAATCCTTGGCTGACATCGCTGGTTCCATTACTCAGATACAAGAACTTTCTAGGCAGACAGGCTCCAGCGATGACAGCACAGAGTTAGCACAGATGCGGAGGACAATGGAGACCATGGAGCTGATGCAGGCTGGAAGTATGGCTGCCACTGCTGAACACCAGCGAGATGTAGCTGCGATCTTCCATGCCTTGCAGATCCTCCTCTTGCCACTGCTGCCACTGAGCCTGTTCCAGATGACTACTGCAGGAACCTCGACACACACATCTCCGACCCCTGATGTGCCAGTGGCACACAGTGATGCAGCCCCATCACCTTCGCACCCTGATGTGTCAGTGGCACACAGTGATGCAGCCATTACACCGCCACACACACCGGACACACCCGACACAGAAGAAGTATCAGAGGAGTAAGATGTGGATGGTAATTACTGTGTGAGGAAGGAGGCAGTAGCCTCCATCACCTCCATATGGCTTGCCCTGCCTGGCTCTGCCCCATGCATCATGCCCTGGGACAACACCTTCCACTGACCCCCGGATTACTCTGCGACATTCACCCGGACCCCGACACGGACTGCCATATCTCCACTGCTTGACAATTCCAAGGCAATCCTGCTGCAGACTGCACTCCCCCTCTTCCAAATCACTTTTCAATCCCCAAAGGACTCTGGTTGGCCCACCACTGGGCTTCCATGTTATGTGGGCTTGGATGGCCATGTGCAGCTCCCTCTCCGTCATTCACCAGAATGTGAATAAAACATTCGAAATCATGCAGATGTGTCATGACTATGTTCACTCACGTATGGAAGTATGGCTGGATATAGGGACAATGATTGCACAAGAAGGTACACCCTGGTAAATGACATCAATGCGCATGTTCATCCCCAAGACACATGGCCAATTGGATGACTGTGAAGGTGGGTACTAGCTGTGTCCCCATTGCACATTACCAACAATCTCACAGCCCCCCAACGTAGGCACAAGTCCATGTATTAAATAGGGCTGTGTGTAGGAATGACCAAATCGGTTGCAGGCCAGAAGTGGTGTCCTACATCACATGTGACGGCAGAACTTCACGTTGCATACCTACTCACACACATCTGTGTGGACACATTCTGTAATGATTCATAACATTGCTCAACATGGTCAGAGGTTGGACACCATACTCACATTGCTGAAGACACGTAAGAGCACAGGTCTACCAGCAACTATCCCAAAACAATGTCTGGCTCACAGAGGTGGAGCTGTCAGAAGGGACCCACCCCCATTGTACATGCGTCAGTCAGTTCCTCCCTGTGTAGGGACGATGCTCATTATGGCACACGAGTGGTCAATCTAATCAACACTCATCACAGTTAGACACCAGTGGTGTTGCGTAGACTTCATTGGCATGTGCGTGTCAGTACGGACAAGGCAACGGCCACAACAGGCAGGGACATGCTTAAGACACTTACACGCAGCATGGGAACATGTCGAGGTGCAGGAAATGGGTAGGCAAAAATGAACACCAATCATCACGGATGGCAACGGTCTCAGCCCACCTTGCCTTGCTGGACGAGTCATGTGTTGTTTGGCGTCTGCCCATTGCCCCGTGTGAGGGGGCACGACTCACAGCCCATGGGGTCTGCATAGTGCTCTGCCACCCGACTGCGCCGACTGTCTGCTCTGCTGACAGTGATCAGGTGAAAGGGTCCGACAAGTTCACATGTCGTGCTACATTGCCATGTGTGTACTCTCCCCCCAGCAGTGTGTCCGACTTGGTAACGTTGCCAAACGACGCTGTGCTGCTCCGACCATGGAACTGCATCACCTTGCACAGGTGTGTGTACACACGCGTAGTTCCACGCACATGCATTCAGAGTCCAGACGAAGGCAGACATGTCCTCTGTTGTGGTGGGATATGTGAGCATTCCCCACGATGCTACAAGGTGTTGGGACCAGTGTTGTGGGTGACAATCCGATGTGGCTGCAGGGACGTAGTTACTCGTCCATGAATGCCAGCGCAGCTTCATGGGCAATGTGTTCCAATAGTACGTCGTTGTCAGGTTCAAGGAACACCAGGGTGAGCCAATCCATTAACTGGTCCGGGCAGATGTGCTCAGTCCACGCCGTTTCCCCAATCCGCAACACAGCCCAATAGGGGAGCGCCTGGATGTGGTCACTGCACACGAGAGTTGCGCAATCTCCCATGCGCAACTGCCAGCACATACGCCAAGGATCAGTGCATCCCATGCACGGCTATCCAGGTGACACTCCTGTTCGTGGGCCAACAGGGGGCGCACTGTCAGGTCATAATCCAATTCAGCTACCGTTGCGTTGGATAGGCAGACCTCCATGGGCCACTCGAATGTGCATGATCGATAGTGGAACCAGGGCTGGACGCAGGTGACGTAGGCAAGACGGAAACTCAGACGGAGGCTGATTCGCAACACTTCCATTGGCAGGGATCCCAACAGATGCAGCATGCATGCACGGTACAGTTCTACATGACAGGGGTTGTGCATATGCCCGGGAATGCCGGGCATTGCGTTTGTTGGTCTCGTGGCACGGCACTCGTCTGACCGGCGGGTGTTCGGTGGACAATATGCCACAGCTCTGGGCAATGAGTCGTATGTGTGTGCAACGTTTGGACGTATGGGTCGTTCTTGACAATGTGTCAAGGGCATCCCTTGCAGGTGTAGGTCGTGCAGGGACAAGTGTGTGTGGGGTGTGGGCACGTTGGTGTTTCATTAGCGCAGTTCGTGGTGTGGGAGTCGTCGGAGGCTGGTATGGTATCTCACGCAGGGTGTGCCAGCCGCATTCAGGACCAATGTCGGGGGTTTGGTTGGCCTTCGGCCTTGTGTGTTGAGACAAAGGAGCTTTCATTCCTGATTTTCGTCAGACTACTGCTTGCATGTCTTAATTGTGATGTGGACTTCGCGCTGACTTTGATGCCAGGCCTGTGATTTGGGGTGCGCAGATTTCGAGACACACGCAACTGTTGGCATGTTTTCATGAGCCAAGGGCCTGATTGGCCTTGCGCTCCTTGTTTAGTCTCTCTCTTTCTCTCTGTTTCTTTCTCTCTCTCTCTCTTTCTCTCTCTCCCTGTCCTTTGATGCGTGCCTGACACACCTTCTTATCTTGGATATTGTCTTGCAGGCTGTGAGTCCCAGATTGTCCAGGGATGCCCCGCCATGACTCCTCAGAATAGTTGTTTGGTGACGAATTAGAATGTGACATTTTGTTTGGTCTTTCAATGGTGTATGTATGAATCAGGATTTCAGTGCTCACATGTATGTTGATTGTTGCAATTGTGCGACATCAGGCAGGTGCTTGTGTTCATGTTTCCGTGCAGTCGATGTGCTGTGTCTTGGTCCGGGGGAGGTGGGGGGTGCCCGGGGTGGGGCCCGGGTGGGTGGGGGGTGGGGTGTGATCCTGGGGGTGGTGGCGGTGGGTGTTGTGGCCCTCTTGGGTGTCCGGCATGCATGTTCAGTGGCTCCATGGCATCTGTTGTTCTTCAGGTGTGGCTCAGGGCTGGGCTCTCTTTTGTGGTGAAGGCTGTCGTCCGACTTTGCACCAGGTCGGAGCAGGTGCTAGTTTCCTGCTGCTAACGCGCCTTATCGCATGTTTTCTGATCTTATCGCGGATCTGGCTGGTCGTTGTGAATGTTGAGGAGTGGTGTTGTCGCGGCTTTTTGCACGGGAACGCCTACTCTGCATCTCATTAGCGATAGTTGCCGGGGTCATCTGGGGCGATGTTTTTTGCGGCTGCTATCGCGGGTAAACTGGTGTTATGGGCTGTTCACACCAGCTTGTGAATGGGGCGATGTATTTATTGCAACTTTGGCTGCGATAAAGTGCCGTTAACTCGGCGATAGCTCCTTGAGAATATGCCCCTCAATGTGTTCGCTAATTTGTTTAATATTTCACTCATGAAACTAAAATGTTACCATTTGCCATTTGTAACTGTTGAGGCATATATCAAAAGTACGCCTTATTTGCTTGTAGAAGTGTGCACATAATGCAACCGGCACGTTGTTAATTTAGCCGAACAGTAGGCCTGAAATGCATTTCTAATGTATTTTCCAGCTAAACGTTTACATTTGCATTCTGCTTGCATCATGGAATGTTTCATATATCGTGTTCCCACTTCAGGTGGACAAGGCTTCATTAGTTGAGAGAAAGAGTTATTGTTCTTAGTAGATAGAGAGGCCTGAGAAGAATAAATGTGATAACGGACGGGGGGCGAGTTCTCATGGGAGAAAGAGATGGCACCAAGCACCTACGAAATATCTCAACGTGTGAACATGAAGGCGGAGAGAGGAAGCTGGAGGATGCTGGAATAATAGAAAAATACTAGTAGATCTGTGGGTGGTGCCTTAATTCAGTGATTGCCTATGTTGTAACGTAGTTAGGGACAGCTGACACTTTGCTTTAGGACGCCTTGACGTACAGACCTCATCTTTGCTTTCTGTGGCTTTACGCTCAATGACCCGGTTAGAGTTCTCTGGCCCTGCGCTCAGTGGGCTGGTGGCTCTAGGGCTGACTGGTATTCTCTTTTGTCGTGGGTCCACTTTCTGAAGATTAAAGAAGCTTCTCTACATTGGATGTGTCACTGGAGTTATTTATTTACTATTGGATGTACCTGAGGTCAACCCTGCATGTGTGTGCCCATCTCTTTTAATATTGGGGTAGGTATTGGTTCATTGAAGTGAGAGGATGGCCTCATTTTTGAGATCTTACTGAAGAGATTGATTTCCTTGATTTATAAGAAAATGTCCCAACTCATATTGTTTTTTGGCTACATGGTGTACCGAGGGTTTTCAGTTGTAAAATGGGGGAAGAAGCCTTCAATCTTACAAATGTATTCAATTTATTCCTTTGCTTTATTGACAACCAGTGAGGAAAAGAGGGTTTGTGTACAGTTTTACCAGGGCAACAGGCATTTTGTGGTGATTCCTTGCTTAGCCCAGTTGGGATCTAAAGAAGGTGGCCTTGGCTTCGAAGATATTAGTCTTATATTTTTTCGTTTCAGTGTGCAAAACATTTACTTTAATTATTGTTGGATTTTGATGACAAACTGTTTCTATTGCTCTGAGTTTCTTTCTAAGCTTATAAAGTTTATTGGAGTACCATAATGTTGAGATCTTGGTTTCTTTCTTTTAATTTTAGTTGGGCTGCCTTGTGCATTACATACTCCATGGTTCCTTTATAGTTTTCTGTGAAGTTAGTTTCTTTTAACTCTTTAAGGAGAGGTTGTAGTTTTGCTGAGCTATAGCTGATAAGTCAGATGGGTCTAAGTGTTTATAGTCTTAGAACCATTTCTTTGGCCTTTTTTATTGTTCCTTTGTTATAGGTTTTACCTTGAAGAGGGAGAAAGGAATCAGGAAATAATCTGGCCAGTTGACTAGAATTGGGGAATCTGCTTCATTATCAGTAGGTCAAGTGTACAACTTATCACATAAGTGGGGTCTTGTGACAGTTGTGTTAGATCGATATTCCGGAGAAGGATATTTTGTTGTAAGGCAAAGGAATATTAGAGTCGCACCATTGGATGTCCCCGGAAGATGTTGTTTGAGGGTGAAAATGAGTGGTTGAGTATCAGTATGATTGCTGTCCCTTAAATGAATTATTGTCACCCAGTGGGTGGTAAATAATATATATTTTAATTTGGTTAGCATTCTCGATTCTGAGCTCGAACCCTTTTGTTCCTAACTAATAGTCAATTATAACTTTTGGTTTTATTTGGTTGCTGCCATGATGCTCCAATCGAATAGTCAATTATAGCTATTTGTTTTATTTGGTTACTGCCATGATGCAATCCCATTGATACCAGGGTAGAAGCCTGAATCCCAGAAAACAGTGCACATAAAAAAATGCAATGCAAACACACAATATCATTCATACAAAGTAATTTTTTCAATTTTCAAGCGTCATATGTGCAAGTATAAGACAACTTTGAAAACATTATAAATTATTTCTGTTTCGTCTAGTGACAGTTTCCTTTTTTCATGTCTCTCAATAACCACCATAATTGACTCATTAATTACTCTTAATTATTCTTCATTACATATATATTACATTTTTACACTCTTTGCTCTTCCTTAAACCCAGCCTCAGTAAATACCACTTCTGTCAATGACTCATGGGTAAAGCTCTCTAATTAAGCTTACCATTTCTGTTATAATCCCTTCCTCAGGTTGTTTTCCATATCCATATATTGAATGACTAGCAGATTACTACATAGTCTTTTGCATTGGCTAAAGCTGCCCTTATTTTAACTGATTGGTTTTAGTGCCTGGGAGGCATTTTGTTGGTATACTGTAGTCACGTATAATTTTAGGTCACTATTGTCACATGATTCATGACACTGAATGCACTTACCCAATTAAGCTCCTTACATTAAATACAAATATACCTGGAATGGAACCAACAGATCTCACCTATACATTGAATCCTCCAAGTACCCTCATGACTGCGAGACCAAGGTCAATTTCATTGAGCCCATGTAAGATATCTGTACCTCGACCTTAGACCTTGTGTATACTATCTTTTTATCCTACCTTTTGGGTGAAATTTAATATGTCTTGTGCCTGATAATGATAACATTGTCCCCATCACTAAAATCAACCATTAGAAAAAGATTAACCATACTTTTCTCTGACATTATGATCCTCACTGAATTTTTTGGGTGGGCATATAATGGACCATAATAGTACAGTGGGCTGCTCAGTGAATTAAATAGAAAGAGTAATGCATAATCCTCACCACCGTGTCCTTAATAGAATTGGAACTTTCCTTCACTATAGCTATTAATTTTTGCATTCCATCTTTTCTGTCTCTATATATAACATATTAGATTAAACAATTATGCGTTGGAATCCTCTATTTCTCTCCTGGTGGGCAGACTGGATTCTATTAAAATGATGTTAACACCCCTGATACTCTATTTTTATTTATTTATTTAAGGAGTTTTATATAGCGCTGGCCAGACCCGAGGGTATCGGAGCGCTTTCCAACAGTTATAATACAGGAATCTCAAATAATCATAGGTATACAATTTGGTTCGGAAGTCCTGGCGTGTAGTGCAACATTGAGGCAGGGCAGTCCTGAGAGCCTCGCAGAGTGCACGATTGTCTTGTGCAGAACCATTTTCAGGGAGGGGGGGCGGGGAGGGGCGAAAGGGTGCTAGGAGGAGTTAGATTTTGGTGACAAAGTGTCATGGTGCTGCAGAATGCAGGTATGTGCCCTTCAGTGCTGGTTACCTGTCAGGGAAGGCACGGTTGAGGTAGAGGTCTTTTAGGAGTTTTTTTAATTTTACAAAGGATGGGATAGTCCTAATGTCTGCTGGGATGGAGTTCCAGATTTTGGGTGCGTTTTCGGTGAAGGATCGTGCAGCGGTTTTCTGCTTGTGTGTTTTCATCGGAATGAGCAGAAGGGAGTTGGAGCTTCTGAGGTTCCTAGTCTGGCCGGCCTTTTTGAGTTTGGAGGCCAGGTATTCAGGTTTTCCTGTGTGGAGGGCTTTGTGCGTGAGGCAGGCAGTTCTGAAGCTGGCACGCATCTCTACTGGGAGCCATTTTAGATCTTTGAGTGCGGGTGCAATGTGCTCAAATTTCCTGACTCCGGTGACCATTCTGGCTGCTGCGTTTAGAGTTGTTTTTTTTGAGGGGGGCTAGGTGGGATTTCGCTGTACCGGTGAGGATAGCATTTCCATAGTCGAGTCTAGATAACACGAGGGATTGGGTGGCTTGTTTGAGGTCATTAGGCGGGATGAAGGGTTTTATTTTGTTGAGAAGCTTCAGATTGAGGAAGGCACTCTTCGCGGAGTTCTTGATGTGACTGACCATGTCAAGTTTGGGGTCTAGGGTGATTCCTAATGATTTAATGGAGTTAGCCAGAGTGAAATTGCAGTTGAGAGCATCGATTTCTTTAAGCCATTCCATGATTTGGGGGTTTTCCTCTTTGTTGGAGAAGAGGAGAATTTCAGTTTTGTCTTGGTTGAGTTTGAGGTGGTTCATGGATAGCCAATGTTGGACTTCTTTAAGAGTGTTGTTTAGTCTCTGAATGTCTTCAAAGGAGGAGGTTTCCAGATAGATCTGGGTGTCATCTGCATAGAGGTGAAAGGTGATGTTGGCTTTTTTGATTAGGGAGGTGAGGGGTTCCATATAAATGTTGAATAGTTGAGGGGAGAGCACTGATCCTTGGGGGACACCTCTGTTGATGGGGTGTGAGTCGGACGTGAAGGTTTTGATTTTTATCCTTTGGGAGCGGTTGTGTAAGAAGGAAGAGAACCATTGTATGCCCACCTCGTCTGCTCCAACCCTGACTTGGAGAGCCTTGATGAGAAGATTGTGATCCACCGTGTCAAAGGCTGCCGATAGGTCCAGGGGGATGAGTAGGCAGCATTTGTCGGTATCTAGAGATTTGTGAATGTCATCCACGATGTTAAGGATCGCGGTCTCAGTGCTGCAGCCTTTTCTGAATCCCGATTGGTGGGGATCTAGAAAGTTGATGCTGTCCATGTGCTGAGTCAATTGTGAAAGAACGCACTTTTCAAGGATTTTAGCAAGGAGGGGGAGATTGGAAACGGGTCTGAAGTTTTCAGATCGTTGATGTCAAGGCCAGGTTTTTTCGGCAGCGGTGTGACTTGGCCGACTTTGAGGCAGTCAGGTATGACGCCGGTTCTCAGGGAGCTGTTTATGATCTTGCACCAGTATGGAGCTATGGAGAGTTTCAGCTTTTTAGTCAATTGAGTGGGTAAAGGATCTAGTGCGTGAGCTGCGGGTATCATATATCATTTCTATGATTCCGGTCCACAGTCCGGAATTTTATTTTTCAAATATAGACTCTCTCCTCTAAACATTCTTATGGAATAAGAAAAAGCTTAAATTAGATTTATCTGTTTTCAAAAACGGGTAACAGAGGGCAGAGTAAATTTTCCAGATTTTAAACAATATTATTCTGCATTCTCCCTGAAAGAATTGGCCTACTGGATTAACTATGACCAACACGCTCCCTGCCCTTTATAGTTATCGCTGGAGAGGCTTCTTATATCCCCTTTGAGTTCAAGGAAATACTATCTTTTAAGACAAAACTTTCCAAAATATTTTTGCTTGTAATTGCCCAATCTTACAGCCGATCGAAGCCGGTGTTTTTTCCTCTTCATTTTACACCTGACAACTTTTACTAATGTTCTATCCAGTACAACAAACGTATTCAAATTAATAATCAACTGGTATATTGGAAATCCTGGAAAGATAAGCCTATAAACTATAGTAAGATGTTATATTTATAGAAATACAAAGTTCATTTTCTAATGCAAAATCATTTCAGAAAAAAAATATTTTATAATGTAACTCTCTCTCTAGGGCATTATTACGACTAAACCAAAATTTTCCTTAAAAGAATAATAGGTACTCCAACTATTATCCTCCAATTCAAGTGCCTCTTTACTTTATAAGATGCTCAAGTTATAATTATGAGATAAGAGAATAAGAGAGAACTCACTTTGGAGCTAGAACTGAATATATTTTGGTCTATTGATTTATAGAAAAAAGTCTGGTTTAAAATGTACAAATTCTCTCACGCAGCAAACACTTTAAAAACACTTTATTTTGTTTATCACCGTTTATTATTTACTCCTCTTTTCTTGGCTAAAATATCAATTGATTTACAGGCATTGTGTCGGTCTTCTAGCTCTCCAGAAGCTCATTTAATGTATATATTATTTCTATCTCCCAACATTCATACATTCTGGAAAAAAAGTGTAGGGGCAAATTAAAAAGATATTAGGAGGCACATGCATCAAGCATTTTTGCCTTCGCAAACGGGCCTATTCACAGAACGCGAACGCAAAAATGCTTTTCAGATGCAGCAAACCCTATTTTGCGATTCGCTAACCTGTTACCAAATCGCAAAATGGGTTTGCGATTCGCTATTAGGAAGGGGCGTGTTTAGGGCTTCCCTTCCTAATACCGAATCGCATCAGTATGTAGGAATGTTTTGTGACCAAAATGTGGTCGCAAAACATTCGCATTTTACCACCTGCTTTAAGTAGGTGGTAACCCATTCACAAATGGTTAACACCTAAGGGACCCCTTCCCCTTTGTGAATGTTTACTACAGCGTTTTTTAAGAGCAGGAAAAAATTAAAAGAAAACTTTTTATTTGACTTTTTGTAAAGCATCTCGTTTTCCTTTAAGGAAAACGGGCTGCTGTACAAAAAAAAAGATTCCTTTATTTAAAAGCAATCACTGACATGGTGGTCTGCTGACCTCAGCAGGCCACCATCCCCTGATTTTTGCGATTCCTAAGGGGTTGCAAATTGCGATCTACCTCATTAATATTAATGAGGTAGAGCGATTTGCGAACCCCTAGGAATCGCTATCTGAAACTCTTTGGGGTTCATACATTGTAAATTGCGATTACCTAATTGTGATTTTCAGGAATTCGCAACTAGGTATTCCCAATTTACACTTTTGATGCATGTAGCCCTTTGTATGAACATTCCCTTTTCCCCCTCCAGCATTTTCTTAGGCAGCATTTCCCCTTGTTGCATTGAAGTTGCTCATGATTATAGGCTTGTGGATTTATTACTAGCATTTGCATTCCATCAAATAACATCTAATTGGAAAAATACATTTAACGTTAATTTTCAGTCCTGGTTGTATGCTGTCTGTTTTTATCATAGATTAGGTACTATCTGTTTAGCCTCTGTCGTTGGCTCTTGAAAGAGATATATTATAGCTACCTGTTCCAAGATTTTTGAACAAATAGTTTATTAGCACACAATAAGGACGTCTCTGTTAAAGAAGTACACAAACCACCTTGATTGGTCAGGAACTCCGAGACAACCTTAAAGGAGCTAAAGCCGACCAGCAACGAGACATCCGTGCCCTTCAGAGAGATGTTGACAATATCTGAGAAAGGGTGGCCCAAACCGAAACTTTCATCCAAAAACTTATGGAAGAGGGCAAGACCACCCAACAACAACTCTTCCGGCTGAAGGATCGGTTCTCACTTCTCAAGGAGAAATGCGAGGACCTGGAGAATAGGTCGTGCCACAATAACATCTGCATCAAGGGGTGCCAACCACTGCTTGGCCGCAGAGCTCTCCAAATGCCTCTCAGACCTCTTTGATGCTGTCCTTGAACATTCTGGGGAGGAACCCATCCCCATTGACAGAGCCCACAGAGTGGTCCCCTTCTCTCAGGCGTGCAAGTGCACACCGGACATTCTGGCCCGCATGCACACCTTCACCGACAAGGAATCGATCAAGTCCAAGGCACGGCATCTCATTCAATGGCACCCAGTTACTCCTTTTCCAGGACTTTTCACCAGCCATGCTGGCCATGCGGCGTGCCCTCAAACCCGCAAGGAACTTTCTCACCACTCATCATGCCAAATACTGCGGGCCCATCCGTTTTGCCGCCTCTTCACCTGGGAGGGCTGGACCCATGCACTCACCACCCTTGCAGAGGTGGTGTGCAAGCTGGAGATGCCATCGGAGCCAATGGAAGCGGAGGTACCAGCAGCCGGGGCGCAACCCCTGACGTCGACTTCTGAGTGGCAAACGGTCGTGAGCCAGGGTGGATGATTTTGCCGAAGCCCCACCGAAATTGCATCCAGGAGATCCCAACTCCTGGAACAGCTCCACCTCTCCACCGATGACGTGGCCCAGTCCGGTAACTGAAACCTCGCCCCTCTGGATCTAGCAGATGGGATAAACTCCCTACAGACACATCCACCTGCTCACTCTGGTGCCTGGCAGGGGAGACCGCTACTCAGGTCTTGGTCAACACAGCCACTGATTCCCTCTTTTCTGTCAATCAATCAATCAATCAATCATGTCACTTATAAAGCGCACTACATACCCGCGAGGGTCTCAAGGCGCTGGGGGAAGAGGGGGGTGGTGCTGCTACTGATCGAAGAGCCAGGTCTTGAGGAGTCTTCTGAAGGCCAGTAGGTCTTGGGTCTGTCGGAGGTTGGTGGGGAGGGTGTTCCAGGTCTTGGCGGCGAGGTGGGAGAAGGATCTGCCGCCGGCGGTCGTTTTCCGGATGCGGGGGACTGTGGCGAGGGCGAGGCTGGTCGAGCGGAGCTGGCGGATGGGGGTGTAGAAGCTGAGTCGTCTGTTGAGGTAGGCTGGTCCGGAGTTGTGGAGTGCTTTGTGTGCGTGGGTGAGGAGCTTGAAGGTTATCTTCTTGTTGACAGGGAGCCAGTGCAGGTCTCTCAGGTGGGGTGTGATGTGGCTGCGTCGGGGGATGTCGAGGATAAGACGTGCAGAGGCGTTTTGGATGCGTTGCAGCCGTCTCAGGAGCTTAGCCGTCGTTCCTGCGTAGAGGGCGTTTCCGTAGTCCAGCCTGCTGGTGACGAGGGCCTGGGTGACTGTTTTTCTTGTTTCGGTGGGGATCCACTTGAAGATCCTGCGGAGCATTCGGAGGATGTTGAAGCAGGATGAGGAAACGGCGTTGACCTGCTTAGTCATGGAGAGGGTGGGGTCGAGGATGACCCCTAGGTTGCGTACGTGGTCGGTGGGTGGCGGGGCTGTTCCCAGTGATGTTGGCCACCAGGAGTCATCCTAGGCTGAAGGGTTGGAACCAAGGATGAGGACCTCCGTCTTGTCCGAGTTCAGCTTCAGGCGGCTGGTCCTCATCCATTCGGCGACGGCCTTCATTCCTTCGTGGAGGTGGGCTTTGGCGGTGTGAGGGTCTTTGGTGAGGGAGAGGATCAGCTGGGTGTCGTTGGCGTAGGAGATGATGTTGAGGTTGTGCTGTCGGGCGACGTGGGCGAGGGGTGCCATGTAGATGTTGAACAGCGTTGGGCTGAGGGAGGAGCCTTGGGTTACGCCGCAGATGATCTTGGTGGCCTTGGATCGGAAGGGGACGAGGCGGACGCTTTGTGTTCTGCCGGAAAGGAAGGATGTGGTCCAGTCCAGGGCCTTCTCTTGGATCCCGGCGTCGTGGAAGGCGTGTTCGTAGTGTGTGGTGGCAGACCGTGTCGAAGGCGGCTGATAGGTCCAGGAGGATGAGGGCTGCTGTTTCTCCGTTGTCTAGCAGGGTCCTGATGTCATCGGTGGCGGCGATGAGGGCGGTTTCGGTGCTGTGGTTGCTGCGGAAGCCGGACTGGGAAGGGTCCAGGATGTTGTTCTCCTCGAGGTAGCGGGTCAGTTGTTTGTTGACGATTTTCTCGGTGACCTTCGCGGGGAACGGGAGCAGAGAGATGGGTCGGAAGTTCTTGAGGTCCTTGGGGTCTGCCTTGGGTTTCTTGAGTAAGGCGGTGATCTCGGCGTGCTTCCAGCTTTCCGGGAAGGTTGCTGTCTCGAAGGAGATGTTGATTATTTTCCGGAGATGGGGCGCGATGGCTGTACTGGCTTTGTTGAAGATGTGGTGAGGGCACGGGTCTAGCGGTGAACCGGAGTGGATGGTGTTCATGATCTCGCTGGTGTCCTCGTCGTTGATGTTGGTCCAGGAGAGCAGGCGGTTGGTGGTTGTGGGGGCAGTGGTCTCGGTGGTTGCCGGGGCGGTCGTGGTGTTGAAGCTGTCGTGGATGTCGGCGATTTTGCGGTGGAAGAAGGTGGCCAGTGAGTCGCACAGGTCTCGCGACGGCTGGATGTCGTTGGTGTTGGAGCTGGTGTTGGAGAGTTCCTTCACGATGTTGAAGAGCTCTTTGCTGTTGATAGTGACATGGTCTGGTGGACCTTCTTAGGACTAGACTTTCATAATTTGTTGCCTTGTTTCTTTTTCATGTTGTTTGTAGACATGTTGTAGTTATTGATTGGGGTATGGGAGTCAAGGGAGGGTGGGATATACTGATGTCTGCCACAGCCCCATTAACTCTTTAGGTTGCCATGGTACCCCACGGCACACAACCCAGCCTCCCCCTGGCCACTAATAGCCCCCCTACTTTATGGGTAGTCATATACAACATCAGAATTATTAACAACCTTTTAATCGGCTCCCCATTCTAGGAGAGCGCCAGGTGACTGGAGCGCCCATCTGCCTACTCCAAGAAACTCATCTTTGATTCACCGATGCCCATAGACTCTACTCTTGCAAGTTCCCGCTCCAGTACCACACCTCCTTCAAGGCCAAAAAGGCAGGAGTGGTGATTCTCATTTCCCAACCCCCACGCTTCATAGAGCACAACCACAAATCCAACAAAAGGGTAGATGGGTAGCACGCAACAGTACCTGGGATGGCCAACACTTATGTTTCGCTTCTGTTTATGTCCCTAACACAATCCAAATGGCCTTCTTCCAATACACGCTGCAAACTATCACTGCTTTCACACAGGGACCCCTGATTTTAGTGGGGATTATAACTTGGTCTTCAACACACAACAAGACAAATCACAACATCGCCATGGAGGGACACCTGCCCCCAGAGGGCCGCACGTGGCTCACGGAGATTGACTACTCCCACTACTCTGCTGCCCACCACACCTACTCCAGGATAGACCTCGTGCTCATGGACATGCAGCTCTAGAGCGACCTCCTTGAGGCGGACTACCTTCCTATGACTCTCTCTGACCATGTGATGACTACTCTCTGCTGGAACCAATCTCCTAACCTGCACTCTGTGGCCTTCTGGCATCTGAACGACTCCCTTCTCCATGCCCCCGATGTGGTGGATGCAATCAAATCCATCCTTGTGGAATGTTTGGTCCTCAATGATTCCGGGACGTGGACAGGAGAGTTGTCTGGGATGCCCTGAAAGCAGTGTCCTGTGGAGCCTACATCCAGGAGGCCGCTCGACCAAACACGTGCCTGACTGCACTAGGGTCAACTTGACTGAGAATCTGGCTGACCTCAAACAAAAGCATAAAGGCTCACCCACGAACAAACTCTGATGGAAGGTCTTGATGGCCAACTCTGGACCCTAGAGCTAGACAAGGCTAATTACCTCCTTATGAGGTTGTGGGTTTGGTATCATGAGGGGGTACCCTCCTGGCCCATAAACTGCGGGCATGCCAAACCCAACGACTCTTGTAGGAGATCCGATATAGTGACGGCACAGTGCACACAGCCACCCCGGACAAGCTTCAGGCTTTTTGCTCCTTCTACCACTCACTGTACCCCACCCTTCTCCAGCACCCCAGGACCTCCGCAAAGCCTCCCTTAACTCGGTCTCCCTCCCTCACATTTTGGCACCTGCTGTGGTGTCTCTGGACCACTCTATCTCCAGCCAGGAGATCTTGGATGCCATTAGCCCTCCAAGGGCCGAGGCCCGATAGTTTCACAGTGTTATTTTACAAACGGTTAGCACCTCAACTTCTCCCCATCTTGACAGCCCTCTTCAACGAACTGATGGCTCAGCGGTATCATGTAGCATGTCAATGGCCTCCATATTTTTGATTCCCAAACCAGGCAAAGATCCCACACTGATCTTCATACCGCCCCATCTTCCTGCTCAACCTGGACCTCAAGCTTCTTGCTAAAGTTGTAGCCAATCACCTGGACAAACTGCTTCTTGACCTGGTCCACCCCGACCAGGGTGGTTTTGTTCTCCACCGCATCACTGGCGATAAGACCAAGAAGGTCTTGCATCTCATTGACATTGCCAGGAAAAAGGGCAGTGCAGCGGTTCTCCTCTCCCTGAATGCCGAAAAAACTTTTAACAGGGTGGACTGGGAAATGCTTTTTGATGTGTTACAGAAATATGGAATGGGACCTCGCTTCCGCAGATAGATAACTGTGCTCTAGGCATCACCCACAGCCAGGGTCCGAGCTTACAACCAGCCTTGACACCCCTGCCTATCTCCTGCACCACCCGACAGGCCTGTCCCCTCTTCCCCCTCCTCCTTGACCTTTTCCTGGTGCCCCTCCTGGAGAAAATTAGGGACCACCCACAGATACATGGTATCTCTTTCTATCACGACACATTCAATGTATCTGCCTTTGCAGATGACCTCCTTCTGATCCTTACCAAGCCCCAGAGCTCCCTATCAGCATTTGCCCCCCTCCTCAATGAATTTCGAGCAATGGCCAGCCTCCAGATCAACATGACCAAGTCTGAGGGTCTAGTTCTTGTGGGTAGGTGGGTACTTGCAGACTCCCTCAATACCACTACACCTTTCCTCTGGTCTACGGACTTCATCCACTACCTGGACCTTCAACTCACACCCGACCTCCAGGTGTGTTCACAACTCAACTCTTCCTGCAAACCAACTTCACCCGCAATGTTCAGGGCAGAGATCTTATATACACTTCTGTATAGATGTCTTTGTATTGAAAGGTCCAACTCTCCCTCCCTGTTGGGCAATACCCTTTTTGTTTTAGGTGTCAACCGCCGGTGTACACTGACTCTAGGCATTGAACCCGGGACGTGACATGAAGGGAAAGCTAATTCTATGGATCGCATCAAGTCGATCTAAAACACTGCCACATGCAGCCGCAGCCATGACCGCAGCTGGACACATGTGATTCTCAGTGGACATGTATAACAAAGATTGCCTCATTGTTGATGTTCGATCTGACTTATAAGCCCTGAGTAAGCACCAGGCTAAGGGGCCAACAGGAGGCGAAATTTGTTTTGGCTGTCTTAACATCTGTCTTCTTGTGCAAAACTCTATAAATGATGGAAAATTCCTATTGTGAATAAAAACGGAGACAACACACAAGAAGTGGTATTCATTCTTACTATGCAGAATATCTGGAAAATGGAATAAAGCAATACTCTATATAATTGGGAGGACACACTCACCACTTTTACATACTGTATATCTGGCACCTGATGGCAGCCAAGCTCCACACTTTAATCCCTTCATGTCCGGATATCTGTTGGTGTGGGTGCGGAGAACAAGGCACCCTCCTCCACATCATGTGATTGTGCCCCCGCCTGGAAGATCATTTTCAATCTTTACATATGCACCTGGCTGATTACCTGTTGCTTTTCTTAATCACCTGCCACTTGTATTACGTTTTAAGGATTTTTACATGTACTATTGTTGGAGAGTAACTTAAGAACTGTCGGAGAAAGGAGTGCCCTTTTGTTTGCTTTGAAATATTATTTGGTAACTTTAGATGTGGGAACGATTTTATGCAGTGCTATAAAAATATAACGTATTACATTTTAACTATTGTAATCATTGCAGTCTTTTATTGGGTATTTGTGTATACATGTTGATACTTGCTGTTGTTTAGAAGTACCTCGATTTAAGAAAATAATTTTATGAATTGCCTAAACAAATTTGTGAATATCTGCATTTTGGGAAATTTCAATCCTCTGTGACAATATATTTATTGGAAAGTTTGTGATCCTGATAACACAATATAAGGTATTTGTTTGAACATTATTCGCCTTATTTAGAATTTGTCGGAAGGGATACTCTGTCCTCTGCCATTTTACAAGAGTCATAGTCTATAATGCACTTGTAATATGGGGGATTGGCCGCATTTGTAACCGAGTATGCCATCTGCCAAACTCTAAGGGGCATATTATCAAGCCAGTTAACGCCGCGTTAGCGGCACTTTCCTGCCGCTAACGCGTTTTTTTTTTATCGCCCTATTACCATGATGTCGCTAACAAGCGTTAGCGACAGCTTTCCGGCGATAGCTATCGTTTTTACTATCGCCTTGCATGGCAGCCATAGTTTCCGCTAATGATATGCAAAGTAGGCGTTCCTTCTCAAAATTTCACGAAAAAAGTCGCTAACACATGATCGCACTATTACCAATGATGTCCCGGACCCGCGAAGCGATAAAAAAAGTCCCGCTAAGGCCCCTTAGCTGCAGGAAAATAAGACCTGAAAAAAACTGGTCTATAAATTGAAAAATGGTGATAAATGGAGGTATATAAGGGAGGCCAGCCCAGACCCACACCTGAAGACCCACAGACGCCATGGAGGTGCTAATCATTCAGCTCGGAGTCCCAGGAAGGCAACAACTACCACCGCCACTGCCACCCCTCCCCAGGACCACCACCAAGGCAGCGCCAAAGACGACAGCGGGCCCTGCGCAGACGTCTCAGCCTCGCAGACCTGACACCAGAGGATGTCATTGCCCACTACAGGCTCAAAAGGACATCCATCCAACACATCCTGAACTTGATAGCCCACAGGCTGATGCCACAAACACAGCGGAGAACCAACATCCCTCCGCAGACAAAGCTGCTGGCCGTGCTGCATATGTTGGCCTCTGGGACCTTTCAACCAACAACGGCCAGAGTTGGAGTCTCACAGGCAGCCTTCTCAATCTTCCTCCCAACTGTCTTGGCTGGCATACTCAGCCTGATACCATAGCACGTTCACTTCCCCAACACTGTGCAGGAACAGATTGAGACCAAGCAAGGATTCTACGCCATAGCCGGATTCCCACAGGTGTTGGGCGCAATTGACTGCACACATGTCCTATTTGTGCCCCCTGCGGACAGTGCACACATATACCGCAACAGAAAGCACACCCATTCCATGAATGTGCAGGCAATAGTGGACCACCGGGGACTGTTCACCAATGTCATAGCCAAGTTCCCAGGGAGTGTGCATGATTCCTACATCTTCCGACAATCTATCATAAACCAGCGCTTCCAGGATGGCACATATGGAAATGCAGTTCTTGTTGGTAAGTACTAACTGAACACACCACACGCCTCAACTCCACATTCATGCAACTCACAATTGTGAGAATGTACATGTTACAATCACACATACAACATGTCAATCAACATGCCCACATACCAGACACAACAACACCAAGAACTGTGGGAACTGTGGCTAGATATGTAGACAAACCATCCTCAAATGCTTAGCCCCTGTGCCACCCATAAGCAAATGTGGTGAGAGGTGGGAAACATGTGTGCGCGATGGAGGCACACGATCCATAATGAAAGTAGGAACACAAGGCCCAGTGTGTAGGTGTTGTGCTGGACAGTTGGGAGTAAGCTGACTGCAAACGTGCCCATGTTGGCATATAGTGTGTCTCTGTAGCCCAGCCTGATGCAATGACTGTGTGGGTCACTGTTACACCCGACAATGGGGGGATCTATGTGAAGGTTGCATGGAGGATGCAGAGGCTGGCGAAGCAGCTGCAGGCCACTGCGTACACCTGTAGGTACATGGAGATGGAGGAGTCAAATATGGGGCCTAGGTACCTAGATTTGGGGTGGGGGCATCCGAAAGCGTTGGACCACCAGGTGATGCCACATGCTGATTGTACTGTTACAAGGATGATGACTCATGTTTCCCCTGCGTATAGCACGCCCCAGCTGTTATCATCCATGTTGCAAATCACAGCAATCCTACCTGGAAGAGCAGTTTGGTGTGTGTGCGTATTGTTGATGTTGAATATGAGCATTCTGTACGTGTTGGTGGTGCAGTTTACTGGTATCCCAAAGCTTGCACCAGCTCCACTCCATGTGTCAGCAGCTGCATCTGCCAACGCTGAGGTTGGTGCTGACCGAGGTGGCATTCATTGCCTGCCGTATGTTGCAGTTGCATAGTGGGACAAGGGTGCATGTGCAGTTGGAGATACATGTTTGGAAAATGTGGACTTGCGCCATTGTTGACGACTGCAGTGTTGTGGTTGTTGCTGTCGATAGTGGTGTGTAGCATCTCATCGGTGACTGATCTACACCAACTTTGTGGGGGCTTGCATGTGGTCAATGGTGGTTTGGGGTACATCAACAAGGTGGTGCATGCGTAAGTGGTCAACACATGTGCGCTTAGTGGGGCCGAGGAACTGGACGTAGTCTACACATGCAAAGAAGCCATCAAAGGTGTGCCCTGCCTTGTGGATCAGTGTGGTGAAGATCTGGGACAGTCTGATGTCAGCTAACATTTCCCTGAGTCACATGTACCTTGAGTAGTCGTGGCATGTGAGTTGGAGGCTACACTCCCGAATGAGTACGTAGTCCACGGAGTGGACAGTGTTGCATCTGATGATGCTGATGGTGTGGGTGAAGCGTTCCTGCCTGCAATGGGCCCTGCATGCGAGGGGGCTGATGTCTGTTGATATGTGGCCGCTCGGGACAGGAAACAGCATGTGTTGTGCATTGGGGCAGGTCTGGCAGCAGCGACAGCAGCACAACTGAACGTAAACCGTGTCTGGTGTGGCCCATTGCCATTTCAACGTTCACATGGCATTGACTGTGAGGAGGGTGGATGAGTGCCATCAATAGATGGTAGAAGAGCCAGTCATGCAACCGCGCAGTGCACACAATTGATGAGGCTTGGGGAAGGGAGTATCAACAGTGAGGCAATTTAATTTGCAGTGATGCTTGTAATCAGTCCGAAGCAACACATGGCTAACATGAAATCCAATATAACACAAATGACACACCACCAAAACATCTACACCAACAACACAGCCTGCACAACCAATAATGTAAACATCTCGATATCACATGTTACAGGTGACCAAGGATATGCACTATACTCGTGGATGATGACACCCCTCCGAAACCCCACCACCCAGGCCCAGAGGCAGTATAATGCGGCCCACAGACGCACCCGGTCCATTGTGGAGCGCACATTAGGTGTGCTAAAGTCACGTTTCCGTTGCCTGGACATCACAGGTGGCAGACTGCTGTACAGCCCTGAAATGGTCAACAAAATCATCCTTGCAAGTTGTGTATTGCACAATATATGTGTGCGCACAAATGCTCCATGGATTCAAGTGCCTGCTGCACCGGACAACGACCAGGATGATGCTAAAGATGAGGCAGGTGGCACACACCCCACAGTAAATGCAGCAGGAACTGCCCGAAGGGACCGAATAATAAACAATTTCTTCAACTGAGCACGTCACATTGTGACAGTCCCTCTCCAATGTATCTCATAGCAAAATGACCGCAATCACGGTGTGTGCCAATAAAAACAAATTACACACATACCCTGTCTGCATGTTATTGTCCAGCATGAGTACATCACTCTGAAAAGGGTACGTTGCACAATATGTGCAATGAAAATAACAAAACTTCATCCATGCTGGGAATGTCTCCTCAGTACAGAGATGCTTTACAGTGTGTCAAATGTGTAAGACTAGAGTCTTCATGGTGCAAATTGGGCTACCCAATCCAAAATTGTTGCGTGTCCTCTGTGTAAATCAGTCAATATAGGTTGTCGTCTGTGAATAAATGCACAATTGTAGTCTGTTGACAGTGGTCAATAATTTATTGGAGTGTGTACGTTGTGTAAAACAATGAGACTGTGGGCGTGCAATGGGGTAAGAGATGAAACTTTGGGGTGCAATGGGGTAAAATCTGAAAATAGGGCGTGCAATGGGGTAAAATCTGAAAATAGGGCGTGCAATGGGGTAAAATATGAAAATAGGGCGTGCAATGGGGTAAAAACCGAAAATAGGACGTGCAGTGGGGTAAAATATGAAAAGAGGGCGTACAATGGGGTACAATCTGAAAATAGGGCGTGCAATGGGGTAAAATATGAAAATAGGGCGTACAATGGGGTAAAATATGAAAATAGGGCATGCAATGGGGTAAAATCTGAAAATAGGGCGTGCAATGGGGTAAAATATGAAAATAGGGCGTGCAATGGGGTAAAATATGAAAATAGGGCGTGCAATGGGGTAAAACCTGCCTTTCTGTGTGTCCTAAGCAATTAGCTTTGAAGCATCGACCACCTCCAGATCAACAAGCCCTACAACAAGTATGTGGACCACTAACTTGACACAGCAGACGGACCACCAGCACCCCTGAGACAACAACCAGACCGCCATCTCCAAATGGACACCATGCACGGATGAAGACACCTCCTCCGCTAGGAAAGGCATCCACTCGGGGGCCCACACAGACCCCTGGCCCCCTCACATCTACCACAGAGCCACATCTGCTTCCGCACACGAACCACTACGCAACATCAACATCACCTTCAACACATGCACGTACACAGACAGCTTGAAGCGTGCCGAAAGTGATTCCCCTACACCTTGTGACCCCCACGGGTGAGTAGCACACTTAAAAAATCCATGATTGTTTGATGGTTCTCTTGTTAGGTATGCAATTATGGTGTGACCTGTGTTGAATGTTGCAAGTTAGGGTGTCATGTGTTGTGAAACATCATTTACAT
Organism: Calotriton arnoldi; assembly: GCA_963921515.1. NCBI lineage: Eukaryota > Metazoa > Chordata > Amphibia > Caudata > Salamandridae > Calotriton > Calotriton arnoldi. The sequence goes on from CAWUFW010012883.1 coordinate 153,512, forward strand.
GGTGTCATTTGAGTGCCAAACAACCTCAACATGTTGTTACATGGCTCAGACATGAAATTTGGAGCAAGTCTGTACATCAGTGCATTGATTCCCTCTTAGCGTGCAGATATGCCCGCTAACACGAAAAAGCGATATTTTCTCTTTCCATCCGCCCAATGTTAAAATTCATCGCGCAACACTTTTTGCCATTAGAAAGTTTACTCATGTGACCATTTGCGTGCAGATTTTCGCTGCTTACTCAAAAACGGGCCGCAAAGAGACAGGAAGTGATGTCTGCATGCTTCCTGTCTACTGGAGTAGTGTTTTCCACTTTCACTTTCTCTTTTGAGCACATTGCTGGTGGTTGTGGAGAGTGTTGGAGCTGTTTGGTGGTGTGTGCTGCAGTTTGGAGATTTTGAGAGTGTTGCTGTGTCCTGTGTCCTGTTGATAGTGTCTGTGAAGTGTTGTGTTCTGATTTATTGTGTTTAACTGTCTCCTGTCCTCAGTTTTGTCGGGTGTCTGTCTTGGGGTAGTACACTAACATTGTTTTTGGGGATATTTTAAGGGATTATTATTTTTTTCTCTGGCTGTGGGCTCACAGGTGTGCAGGGAGATGCCAGGTGTGGGCAGGGAGGGCAGGATGTCCGAGGGGGCACTGAGGGGCTTCCTGTGGCTCATAAAATTCCACCTGCCACTGCTGTTGGAGAGGGGAGGCCGTATCCTGCAAGGATACAACGTGAGTGTGCGGAAGATTAGGTGGGAGCGTGTGCGGGTGCATATGCGCAGGTTCTTTGGAGAGGACCGTAACGTGCACCAGTGGAAGCACCGCTGGCAGGACATGCTTGCACGAGAAGCTGACCTCCTTGACTACGTGGGAGTCATGACAGGCCTACAGGGTGGTAAGTACAAACTCCACATTTAATCTGGTGTACTGTAACGAATGAAAATTGCGACGTGTGTGACACTGGTGTCAAAGTGAGAAATGGTTGCTGATTGAGGTGGGAGACGCAATGCGTTTGCGCATCTTGTGGGCACATCCGAAACACAACGCAGCATCACATTGACAAGCATATGTTGCAAGTCTGTGTCACCCACTGCGCTGGACCAACACTTGCCACTGTACTGCCATAGCTGGCACACCTGCGCAAAATGTGCATGCAGGCAGAAGATTGTTGGGTACGGCAGGGGTGACTGTACATGAACCAGCCATGGAATTGTCGATGTGAGCTGTGTGCTGGCCAAAAGGTAGAGTCAAAATGCTGTCCTCATGATTTGTGTTACGTTAGCTACGCTGCCCTCTGAACATAGTTGCTGTGTGACAAAGTATTTTATAGGTACAAATGGTCTAAGGAAAGTGGACATCCCCAGATTGTCATACACCACCTACCTCTGTGTGACTGCTTTGTGCAATCTGCAGCTACTCAATTGTACAAAGTGCATGTAGAACATCAGGATGCATGTAGTAATGTTGCCTTGTGGATGACTCACACTACGATCATGGGCATGTCAGCTAGCATTACAGACTTGTCTGTCCAAAATAAGCTGTCACAGGTCTGGTGTGAATGGCAGTCAAAGTTGACCCAATCATGTAGTCAACATGAAACGCCACACTACAGTTACGTAGCATTTGCTGTCATGGTGATGATTGGTATGAGGAATACGACACATATGAATTGAAGTCTAATCCCAACACATATTTCTTTCCTTGTCTCACAGATGGACGACCGCCAATCACACAGGGGGACATTGACAGCTTCGAGGACCCACACGCCACTGGTGAGTTGGAACGTAATTGACTAGCATGTTGCGTTGGCATGGATGTCTGGGTCACATGATCACCGTTGCAGTATGTAGTATGGGTGCGTATCACGTCTACCTTGCCTACAGTGTGATGCTGTATTGTGGAAGTCAGCAGAGTGCACTAATCGGGAAGTGACTCTGGACAAATGCATTGGTCTCACAGTTGTGACTTGGCCCATCCCCAGTCAGTGACACACATTGGAAGTGAGGTGCATATCATCAAGCCCATATCGCAGAGTCAACGTAACTGTCATCAAAGTTGTGTTGTCAATAGGGGCCTAGCATCATAATCTGAGCAGCGTTAATACATTCCACATGTATTAATGCTTACTTGTCAATGAGGTACACTGTCACGCTGTGTTGAGTGTGAACGGGGCGTGCATTGGGGGTCGTGTTCGGCGTTCCAAGGCAACACCCATTGTATCAGAGGCTGGCCCTGATGTCCAAGTGCGGCATTCATAGTTGGCAGCGCACAACTTACCAACAGTTACATCCCGGTTGTATTCTGGCCATATGAGCAGGGATGCTTCTTGATCATCATGTTTGCTTTGTACATGTGAGCTTCTTTGTGCAGCACGCATGGGAATAGAGAAATGACATGGTGTGTATAACTACAGCAAGGTGGCCCTTCCAGTACATACATTAACATGCCTCATTTTTCCCCAATGTATCTTTCCTGTGTGCTGCACTAAGCAACACACATGATAGTCACAACATGGTCCTCTAGGATGGAATCTGTGCATGAAGGGGCACCTTCATGTACAGACACCAAACTCACCTGCACACACACAACCTTGCACTCTGGTGCAAGGGTGCCTATGTTGGCGCAGTCGTGATGAACCGCACACATGTGCTGGGGGACACACATGCCTGCACATGGGCATAGTACCTATCATGCAGCCCTGTGTCACTGGAGAGGATGAGGGTGGTGCTACACACAGGGGGGTAATGCTTTCCTCCTCCGATTGCTTGTACATGTCACCCTCTGCCCGTGTATGTAATGGCCAAATCTTTTGGCACTGTCAGCCAAATTACTTCGTGACAATGCATGTACCATGCCATGCACTGTCATGTCAGTCTCCCCAGCATGTAGTCACTGATCCATGCGTCAACATGTCATTGTCCAGGTCACTTGCTGACTTCACATAGTTACGCTGTAGTGTATGCTCCCATGTTGAAGTGAACTTGTATTACAGATGTGTATGGAGGAAATTGAAATTGGCTAAGGGACTCTAATTTGCCTTTGTGTATGTTTTACAGACAACATGACGCCTGGCCAAATACATGCCTTCCAGGTGCGGAAGGACCGTTGCCGCCATGTGAAGAAGGTTGCGAAGGGGTACCGCAACATGTCCAAGAGGTACCATGAGGAACGTAGGAAGGGCACATCGAAGGCGGTGCCTGAGCATGCCCAGGATGTCACACAGCCCCCCCCCCAGGCACCTCAGGCGTCAGTGGGGTGCCCCAGCCGGTACAGGTGGCACATCCCCCTACGGCCCCCCTCACCCCAAGGCACTGTCCCACCTGCAACTGGGGATCAAGTGGTCTCGTTCATATTGCGGCTCGTTCACATTGCGGGGCAGGAGGCTGCTACAGGACATTGTGGTATCACTGGCAGAGCTCAGGCATGAATTGTCTGATGTCAACAGACGAGTGATGGACATACACAAACACTTGGGACTGCCATGATGGGTGGACCTGTTGGACACCATCCCCCTCTTCTCCCTTCCCCCAATGTTTGAAATATTTTATTATGTAGTGTTAGGTTAGTTATTTATTTGTTAGGTAGTGTAGTTTTAGTGTAGATTTTAGTTAGTGTTAGCTTGTTAGGTAGATATAAGATTTTAATTAGTCATCCGTATTTGGGGATAAGTTTCCTTTTCCTTTGGGTGGGGGTTGATGTGTTTTGTCTTCATAAAAAATTTAAAAAAATCTTACCAAAAAATATATATTTGTGTAGGTTACATGTTTAGTTAGTTTATGTATAGCTTAGATGTCTTTGTCCTGTCTCGTGGTGTGCCTTAAGGGTGGGAGGGGGTTTGATGTCTATGATGTGTTGTTGCATGTTTAGGATTAGTTAGGGTAGATAGTTTAGGTAAGTAAGATTGTTTTATAGTTAGTTTAGATTTTAGTAGTAGTTATAGTGATAAGTGTTAGTTTAGGTCACTTGCATATTTATACTGTTCTAATAAAAATTTGATACTTTGGATTTCTGCTTGCACTTATGTCAGGGACGAGGTTGTGGAGTGTGGCTCTTTCCAGTGTATGCAACTTTTCACATCACTGGACTATCCATTGGAATCGCTAAGTCTGCTCATGACATGTAAGTTTGCAGGATGTATTGTGTCAGGATCCCTTAGATGGGAGCATACTGGACTTGCATTGATGACAGGGTGTCAATTTGGATTGACGCCCTGGTCTAGGGACAGTCGTCTGTGACGTTCTACATCTTCTGTGTGACACACGGATTTGGACAGCACATTGTTGCACATTTTGGACATGACCTAGTGAGATGGCATGGCAAGTGAATACAGTTAGCTACTGTTATCCATCATGGAGATGGATGTATGCGCCAGGTTCCACGGATTCCGTCACACACCTGCATGTCAGATGCTCCTGCCGCAAAGTCCATCTACATTGCACAAACCAAGCCACACTTGCTGCGTAGTGCCAGTGTGTCCGCTTCCTTTGCAAGATATGTTCCGGTTCATGTACGCTCACTCTCCAGACCATGCATGATTTGTTAGAAATCTGTGTGCATTGTGTACAGGACATGGAACAACAGTGTTCATGATTTACAAAAGTAATCTGTGAGTAAGTGATGACTTCACATTTTACGTTACTCACAAATGTAGTTTGGGAGTAGTGCATTTTGCTTTACAGAGTTGACATCTCCTAAATGCCTACCGTGACTCACTGGACTAGTCCAGTTTTGATTTTGTCACAGCTAATGTTTGGGGGGTGACACACTGTCCTGCTGCACACAAGGGGGAAATGTTGCATTGCTCCATGTAGTGACAGTGTCATGGAGACTTGTCCCAGCTGTTACTTCTGCCATTGGCTCATGTTGATGACGCCCTTGAAATGTTGTTGGTGCATCTGACTATATGCTGAGTGCAGTGCCACACACATCCCTACACACATTGCCCGATATGCTCGCAGTGGTCACAGCATGGGAGGGGGCATATTTTAGGTTACATCGTTTGTCAACAGGGAGGGGCTGACTGAGGGCTTGCACTTTGGGATGAGCCCCTATTTGCCAATCTACTTCACTGAGGCAGACATTGTGGTTCCGTATGTGTATGGTGGACATGTGCCCTTCCGTATCTTCATCAATGTGAACATGCTGTCCAGTTTTTGGGGATGTGACATGCAATGTGCACCATCACAACAGGCTTTATCCACCATGTAGTGTGTGAGTAGATATGTCAAGAGATATTTGTTTACAAGTGTTAAGGAGGACACAACTCATGGCCTGCAACAGACTAGGACATTTTTGCACACATGCCTTTTCATGAGAGGACGTGGGGCTAGGTTGGTATATTGCTAGATGGTTGTTTTGGAGCAATGGGGGCAACGCTAGTTCACACATACACTGCCATCTCACTGCCTATCTGTATCAGGTAAAACTGGTACATTGCTCGTATTTTCCTTGGTGAACCTTCTGGGTGAATCAGTGTCCTAACACTTTTTACATACTTCTATACTTGATTGGTCAAGAACCACACACATCTGTGTGAGTTAAACAATTTTATTGACATTCAGAGGATGAAGACTGGACCAGTGCTTGGCCATACATGCCCACATTGCATGGATGCCTGTTGGAGGGCCAGACAGAGTCATTTGGTGGTAACAGGTCCAAGGGAAGAGGCATAGTTCAGTCCGCAGGCTGATTGCAGTGGCATTGGCAAGAGAAAAAGTTATATGGCAGTCCATGTGGAGGTCCAAGGTGATTGTCGGGGACAGTGGAAGACAGTACAAGAAGATTTTCTGTGGCATGATACTAAGCCCGGCACCAAGGAGGAAACTGGGCTTTTGGCGCTGATGGATGCTACCGCTTCCTCTTTAGCACAAATGCAGTTTCACTCTCCTCTTTGTCCTCTGATGTGTCATGTGCCTCACATGTGGGTGGTGGTATGGTGGGTGCAGCACTGTGGGGCACTGGCACATCAGGTGGCGGAGCTGAGGATGTGGAGGCAGCAGCAGCATTCATCTGTGCCAGTCCTTGGGGCAGCAATGAAGTGATGAGCAGATGCAGGGCATGATAGATCCCAGCAACCTCGCGCTGGTGTGCGGCCTTGGCAGCCATATCTTGTGCCTGCATCCGCTCCATGCCATCCATTATCCGACAGATGTTGCCAAATCCTGGCTGACATTGCTGGAGCCACTCTGAGCAGACAGTTGTTGTTGTCTCAGAATCAAGACTCCAGCAATGTCAGCCATGGACCGTTGGAGGGCATTGAGCGGGCTGTGGGTGTCCGTGATCTTCTGCATGTGGTCCCGGATGGGACTCAGACACCCACGTATGGCCTCAAGTTTGACCGCCAGGCGCTCGAACCCCACCCGCACCTGTTCCGCCATCTCCCGCTGGACCTCCAGCACACGGCGTTGGAAGGCCAGGTATGTGTTCTCGAGGTCCGGGGTGGGAGGTGCTTGCTGCTGGTTGGTTTGTGCAGGGGGTGGGGTTGCCGCTATGCTCCTGGGTTGCCCTGCTCCTGGAGGTGGGGTGCTGAAGGAGTCTAGCAGATGTTGCAGTGCTTCCTGATCGATGGTGGGGTATTCCTCCGCGTCATCAGTGAAGGTTGGCCCAGTCTGCTGTCCAGGAGGTGATGTCTCTCCCTCTGCAATGTGATAGGGTAGATACAGTTTAACAGTGTTTGTCATGTACAATCATGCATTGGATGTGTTTACAAGCAGACAGCAGGACAGTGTCCATTTATACTGTTTTTGAGGAGATGCCTATTTGTTGCAGGATAGTGATGATTTTGAGGAAATTGCGGATGTGATGTTGTAGTTGTACATTGTCATCTCACAGTTTCCAGCTATGACAAATGTTATTGTACAATATCTACACCCAAGCGTCACAAGTTGTGTCCTCTGTTCATTTGTGTGAGTAATGCTATTTGGCCCACATAGTAGTCAATGTTGATGTGCTCAGATTTGTCTGTGTGTGCACTGCATTGTGTGCTGGTGGCACCTGCAGCTTTGGTTTAGCTGCACATTATACCTTTCAGGTAGTGTGCCTTTGGGTTCTGTGCATTTACAATGCTGTGCTGAGGCAAACTGGCTGGAATATGGGTCTTGGTCAGAGTTGTGTGAGTTGTGCATTGTTTGACTTCAAATGTCTTGTTTACGTCAGGGGTTGTATGTACATGAGGATGTGTCAGAGTGTGACTTGCTTGTTTAAGGATGTTGTCTACACTCAGCCACCTCAGTGAGGTGGCCTGAACCATGTTAATAGGTTGGGCCTGCAGGCATGCTATTCTTCATGTACTGTCACTTGCCTTGTCAATGTGGCTCACGGACACGCAGCATTGCAGGGTACTGCACATGTGCATGTGTTTTGTGCAAGTATGGTTATGTGTGAGTAGGGCACACTTTAGGCACATTAGCAATGTGAGCTTACTTGCTGTTTCAACATGTGCTGCACTATGTGGTACACATGGACATCCATTTTGCTTTGTCTATTGTGATTTGTCTGGTGTGCATGTCGTCCTTCATGTTTTTTGTTGCATGCATTGCTGAGTGCCCTCCGTTTGGCTGACCCGTTGTGAGTATGGTTCTGCGTGAGTTTCGATAGTTGTTGCGGTCTGAACAGACAGGGGCATGTTACCAAGGAAGTGGCAGGGAGAGGCGTTAGCCATCTTGTCTTCACGGCTCTTGCCTCCACTTTGGTAACGCCAGGCTCATACATGTTATCAAGGATATGGTGCAGCCTGGCGTTTCCCCCTGCAATGGGAGTAAATTACACTGCTTAGCGCCAGCGCAGGCTCCCTTGCACCATAGTGCAAGGGTGTCTGCGAGGGATCACTTACAGAATCTCGAGGAGAAAAATATCGACCTGCCAAAATATCGATGAAAAAATATAGAATGCCAGAATATCAAATTCCTATCTACAAACAGGTAAGTACAAAAATATTGAATCCAAAATATCGTTGTAAAAAATATAGTCAAAATAGCGAATTTTTTAAATGTCTTAAAAGTAATGTAAAATTAATAAAATAATAAATATAATTAACTAAAACATACTTAAAAATACTTAAATAACCTTAATATTAATAAATAATTAATGTAAGTTAAAAAAAAATAAACATGCATTTTTATTTTTTAATACATATATATATATATTAACGTAATATTAATAACAAATATTCAATATTTTTAGAGTAGGATAGCGGGAGGGTAAAATTTACTATTCCCACTCCAATGAGTGCAACAGTAGGGAAAGCGTTGGATAGCGGGAGGGTAAAAAGTACTATTCCCACTCCAGTGAGTGCAACAGTAGGGAAAGCGTTGGATAGCGGGAGGGTAAAAATTACTATTCCCACTCCAGTGAGTGCAACAGTAGGGAAAGCGTTGGATAGCGAGAGGGTAAAAATTACTATTCCCACTCCAGTGAGTGCAACAGTAGGGAAAGCGTTGGATAGCGTAGGGGTAAAAATTACTATTCCCACTCCAGAGAGTGCAACAGTAGGGAAAGCGTTGGATAGCGTAGGGGTAAAAATTACTATTCCCACTCCAGAGAGTGCAACAGTAGGGAAAGCGTTGGATAGCGTAGGGGTAAAAATTACTATTCCCACTCCAGTGAGTGCAACAGTAGGGAAAGCGTTGGATAGCGGGAGGGTAAAAAGTACTATTCCCACTCCAGTGAGTGCAACAGTAGGGAAAGCGTTGGATAGCGGGAGGGTAAAAATTACTATTCCCACTCCAGTGAGTGCAACAGTAGGGAAAGCGTTGGATAGCGGGAGGGTAAAAATTACTATTCCCACTCCAGAGAGTGCAACAGTAGGGAAAGCGTTGGATAGCGTAGGGGTAAAAATTACTATTCCCACTCCAGAGAGTGCAACAGTAGGGAAAGCGTTGGATAGCGTAGGGGTAAAATTACTATTCCCACTCCAGTGAGTGCAACAGTAGGGAAAGTGTTGGATAGTGGGAGGGTAAAATTACTATTCCCACTCCAGAGAGTGCAACAGTAGGGAAAGTGTTGGATAGCGTAGGGGTAAAAATTACTATTCCCACTCCAGAGAGTGCAACAGTAGGGAAAGCGTTGGATAGCGGGAGGGTAGAAATTACTATTCCCACTCCAGTGAGTGCAACAGTAGGGAAAGTAATGATTTAATATTTAAATTTAAAAAAATTAATTATCAATACCAATAAAAAAATTATTAAAATTAATTACCAATTACAACATATTTAATAATTAATTAATTATAAATACCAATAAATATTATTTCTTAAAAATTAATTACATATTAATAATTAATTACCAGCCAATTAATTTTCAGTACCAAAAATTAATAAGTAATAAAAAAATACCAATTAATAATTAATTAACAGTAAATTAATTATCAATACACAAAAATAATTTCAATAATTACTTAATTTCAATTAAATTACTTCCCACCCTGTTCCCCTATAAACCCACAACCCGCTACGAATAATAAACTAATACAATTAATATAATTATCAATTAATCGATTAATAAACATTAATTACCAATTAATAAAAAATAATTACCAATTAATAAAAATTAATTACCAATTAATAATTAATTAACAATAACTTAATTATCAATACCAATAAATAAAAATAAATAATTACTTAATAAAAATTAAATTACTTCCCACCCTACTCCCCTATAAAACCACAACCCGCTACAGACCTAAAACGCAAAATGAAATTAAAAATAATTAATAATTCCTAAAAATTAATATTTAATTTACTATAATTAAATTACTTCCCACCCTATTCCCCTATAAACCCACAACCCGCTACGGAATTAAATTACACAAAAATTAAATAACATAAAATTCATTACTTTAAAAAAATTCAAACATACATTACAAAAATAATACATACTTTTAACACATATACTAACACTTAAAACACTATAAAAAAAATCGATATTTTTAACAACTATATTATGACTGTCGATATTACTAACTTCGATATTATGGAAATCGATATTTCTTACCTGAATTTCGATATTCTGCACCACTATATTTTGGCAATTCGATATTCTGTCCATTCTATATAAAAAACTCGATATTCTGTCAATTCGATATTTTTTTTTCGATATTATGACTGTTCACCGTCTGCGAGCAGGGACGTTTGTTTATGTGTAGGAAGTAGTTGCTTACTGCACATGGACAAAGCTAAGACTGCATTTTGTAGCTTTCATGTGTGCTGCTTCGTGCAGCACACATGGAAGTTACGAAATGACATTTAGAAGTACAGTTTGCTCATGTACAGGAAGGGACACCTTCCTGTACATGTACATACCATGGAATTTGGCTTTTCACATGTGGGCTGCACAAGGCAGCACACATGATACAAGCAATAACAAGGGGATTAATGCATTTCTCCTAGTTTTGCAACCTTAGGCCCATGATTTCTCTGGTGTTCAGATCAGCACTGCCACCTCTTCTCGCCTAACTTGATGATGGATGGCAGCGTCGACTTCAATGGGGGTTGTGCCCACCACAACACCCACTGCACGCCCCCTTTCACACAAAGTTTAGTGTGAAAGGGGCTCTATTCTCAAGGCAGCGTAAAGCAACTTAACGTGTCTTTAAGCCACATTGAGTGACTTAACGCTGCCTTGATAATGGTGCGCTGACCCTATCCCCACCCCAACGTCAAAAGATAAGTGACGTTGTGGTGGCGATAGGGGCTTGGTAATGTGCCCCATGGTGTCAGCACCCATTACCCTCAAGGTTGACCCCACGTGTGTTGTGTAAGTGGTCAGTTTTCTGATGTATGTGCATTTCATGATGCCTATTTATGGTGCTGAGGCCTGGTCAACGCCACCCTCACAAGAGATGCAAATGTGCGGGTGATGTGTGTTTGTGTATGTGCCACGCAGCGGCCATGGATGATACCTGCTGTCCTGGTTCTGTCATTCAATGCCTGGCTTGGCATGTGAGTGATGACTACCTGACTGCATATTTGTTTACTGACACAGTTGACTTACCAAACCGTTAATTTGACTTGCACATGATGGTGTGATGGGCAACTCACATCAGGACTGATGTGGAATGCTGTATTCTGTGTGGCAGATGTGTACACTTGGGGGGTTAGGAGTGCAATTTTACATAGGGGTTGAGGGTGGCATTTGGCCGGTTGACATGATTTATTTCAATTTAGCTATCCTTGCTTGTTGTCATACTTTGGCAGTGAGACAGCTTTACAGGCACATTGTGGTTCAGCGAGTATGTCACACAGACAAGTCATGCAGTACATATTGGGGTAGTACATTCCTGTTCTGCATTGTTCACGTACTGTGTGGTTGTTGGCACGTCACCCTGCTCATTGTATTCCCTCGCCCTTTGAGTGAAGTGTGCTGTTTATGTGCATTTTTGTAGGTGCAACCTTTATCCAGCAGCCTACATGGTCAATTTGTTGTGACATTGCATGTGTGTGTGGTATGCAGACTCACTAGATGTTTCCCCACTTGGTGTACAGCAGACTGCATCTCATGAACAGGCAAGGGGGCACATTCATTGGTGATGCAGGTGATGTCAGATTTTCCCCCTTGCCACATCACCATGCACATACAAATTGCCTGCACATGGACACGTCTCACTCTGAGGCCAAAATGCGGATGCACTGTGCATGTGACTGGTCATGTGCACGATGAGGCATGCCACCACCAATGTCAGCACACCTGCAGCATTGTGCACATGTGTCTGAGTAGTGTGCAAGGTTGTGTATGCACAGCAAAGTCCACCTATATGCACATGCACATTCCTATACACCACTCATACACATGTGCAGAATGCTGCAGGTGTGCTGACATTGGTGGTGGCATGCCTTATCGTGCACATGACCAGTCACACTCACAGTGCACATGCATTTTGGCGTTAGAGTGAGATGTGTCCTTGTGCAGGCAATTTGTATGTGTGTGGTGATGTGGCAAGGGGGGCATTTAGCCACCCTGCCGCATGTCAGGTTGTTGTTCCACTTTGTCATTTGAGGGGGCACTTATGGAGTGGTCTGACGTTGACCTAGGACTAATTTGGGCTTCCTTTCCTGTGCTCATTTGAAGGTCTGTATGCCGGCCAATGTGTGTCATGCAATGTGTTGTTTGAGAAGGGTGATATGTCCCTATGCCACCATGGACAGGGGTATCCGGAACATGATCCACAGTACATGTGGGTATGGACTTCAATTAATTAAATTGTACATGAGTGCCACTGTGCCCATCCACCCCCTTCCCCCCATCCCTGGTTGATGCTCACCCTGGTGTTGTTGTGTCTGTTCACATTCAGCACTATCCTGGCCCGCAACTCCAACCACTGTCTCCTCACTGATGACTCGGGACACCTGCTCCTCCAACTCATCCGGCTCCTCCTGTGGCGCTGGACTCCCACCTCCAGTCTGCCTCACTGCTCTCACGTTGGCTGCTAGTTTCTGCTTGGTTTTGCACTTGGTATCATGCCAGCGCTTCTTGCAGTCATCCACTGTCCTCCTCCTCTCTCCAACGGCATTCACCTTGGACACAATGTCCTCCCATATTTCTTTTTTTCTTGCCAATGTCACTGTGGAGGTGACAAACAGTTCTTGTTGGTGTTCAGTCACCTCCACAATCAGGACCTGGTTTTCCTGCAGGCTGAACTTAGGATTCCTCTTCCTCTTGGCCTTCACATGGGTCTCTGGCTGGTCCTCCTGGGTATTTGTGGGCATGTTTGTGGCCTCTGCACTGGTCCCAGCTTCTTCCATTGCTCCTCTGGTATTTTCCATGTTTTTTTTTTTTCTGCTTAGCGGGCCTTTTATAGTGCATTGTCCCGCTGAACGCGTTAAATGTAGGCCTGGTGCTAATTAGCGATAGGATTCTGTAGCTGATTGGCCCTTCGCCACTTTTTTCACGTTAGCGTGCGTTTTTTTATCACCGGCACGCTAAATCTATCGCCGACCATTCCTGCGGGAAAAGGTAGCTATCGGCTGTTAGCGGCGTGTTGCTAATATGCCGCTAATGCGGTGATAGATTCCGGCGAACTGCGGCGATAAGGGAAATGGCGCTAAGGGGAGTTAGCAATAAATATCGCCATTTGTTGATAATATGCCCCAAAGTGTTTATTTTATATGCTTTATTTCTGGCTGCATTTGTTGCTGTCAGCTTCTTGTGGCTCTCATTTGATGACATTTCCTGCTTTACCTATCTCAAAAAAATCTATTTTGCCCTTTCCCAAGTGTGTGAAAGCCTTACACGTGTACGTGTCCTTGGAGCAACTGAGCAAATGACTAGTTTTTAAAATTCCAAGGGCCTTATTTATGAGGCCCTTACGCCACCATTGTGTCACATTTTGTGAAGCTGCCACGGCGTAAAAACTGCGCCATATTTACAAAATGACGCCATCTAGGCAGATGCGGCAGTTTGTAAACCCCTGGGCTACATTATACTTGTGACAGGTATAATGTATGCAGGGTGGGCGTTCCAGCGCAGAAAAGGCTTATATAAGTGTCGCAGTAAAATCTATGAGATTTCACTGCACCATGTCTACGGCCTCACTGCGTCAAATCCTTACGCCTGCTTGAAGCAGGCATAAGGGGTGGCGCAGACCTTATCACATGGGGCTTGCCCCATGTGAAATGACACATTGCTGGAGTTGTGTCTGTTTCCAGACACACTCAGCAATGCACTATTTTTGCGCCGACAGATACGTCAGGATACCTGACGTATCTGTCTATCCTAGCGACATGGAGCGCCATACAGTAAATAAGGCGCATCCATGGTGTCGCAAGGAGGGCGCACTGAAAAGTGTTGCATCAGTGTTTTACCACAGCGATGCAACACTTTTCATAAATGAGGCCCCAAGTGCTGAATTAACTCTTTTCTTCCTGCTATTTAACAGCTTTGTGTTAGACCAAACCAATTATTTTCCCCAATAGTTTCATTTTTCACAAAGCCAAATATCTAAGAGGGTGTAGGTGTATAATTTCAGTTGTGCCAAATGCCCATAGCTTAACTATGGAAAACATATAGATCATCTGCTGTGTGCTTTTCAACACCCGCATCCCCGATCTTCTCCAGTGGCGGAAGGACGAGCACGTGCGCCATTGGTTTCCAGGCGCGCGTGCATCTTTTTAATGCCACAACAAGCGCGATACTGTGACACGGCGTGTTTGAACCCAGCCCTGGAATCTTCGCCCTGACGTCCATTTATAGCACCCGGACAGGCGGCTCTGGGCAAGCACGGGCACTGGAGACGTGGCGGGAGGGCATCCAGCCTTCCAAATCGCAGCTGGGAGCCAATGATTCACCCGCCCGAGGACCGCCACGTTCTCCCAGCGAGCGTACCTCAGTGTGACCGAGTTTTGAAACAGCCAGAAAGCATTCATCATAATATCCTCTTTCGAAGGGCACTTCCCTCTTTCATATAGGAAGTTGCTGAGCATAAACAGCTGGAAAAAAACAGAAACGCTCAAAGTGTTGTGTAAACACCGATAGTTCCCAGTTTTTCTAATTTTGAAGTTATGTTGCAATTTCCCTTATTTTTCTGCACATGCTGTCAAAATGCGAGGCTTTGAAATGTGCACAGCTGGATTCACGGCTCGGAGGATTGGAGGCCTGCTGGGTATTTGTGCATTTATGAGAAAGCAGTAGTGTTAAATGTAAGCGGTAGGGAATTATGAAGTATTGGTCAGTAGCATGAACTGGATAACACTTTTATTTGTGAATTGATGAAAGATAATAAGCTACATTTTGTATTTTACATTAAAGCATCCCTACTCAAGGGAATTCTAAACACTTTTCACTTTTTATGCGGGGGAAAGGAAACATAAGAAAGTTTTTAAACAAGTATAAAACGCTTTTCTTAGATTGATACTTGAATCATATGTCAAACTCGTTAAGCAAATGTGAACTCATATCACTGAAATGCAAGAAAATGTGGGCTCAGCACTACAAAGAGCATTTCCTTTTAGCCACTACCAGTACAAGGTACAAGGGTACTACAGGGAGAATCATTTGCCATTTTGGTGAGCACAATAATGATCATTGCTTCTAGAGCAGGACGGAATTATTGGCTCTAAGGATAGTAAACACTCAGTGCCACCTAGGGCATTACATTAGGACTATATCAGTCCAGTGTTATTTACTGGGCGCGCGAGTGGCAGGCCTTGGAATGGGGCATACTGCGCTAAGAGCCAGTGTTTTCCCTATTTTGAGGCACAAACTCACAATTTGTGTCTTTCACCTGCATGACAATGCCACATAGTAGCATATCAAGTTCCACCCAATTCCCATATTGTTCCTGCAGTGTTGGGCAATCATCTATTTTTTATCTAAAGATGGGACTGAAGCCCTCATACTTTCGTATGACTAATCTCCCTGGAGCTTTTCATTAACTATCATGGAAGAAAAGTGATTTATGTTCAAACCAGAACTTTGAAGTTTATTCCAGCTGGGTAGAAAGCAACTAAAACTAGATGTTTCTAATATGAATGAGGACTGAGTTTGACTTGCAAGGGGGACGCAAATTAGCCTGCTAAACACAAAATGCTTTATTGCAGCTTTTATGTGTTAC
Source organism: Calotriton arnoldi (assembly GCA_963921515.1). Taxonomy (NCBI): domain Eukaryota; kingdom Metazoa; phylum Chordata; class Amphibia; order Caudata; family Salamandridae; genus Calotriton; species Calotriton arnoldi. Next base: position 169,039 of record CAWUFW010012883.1, read on the forward strand.
CAAGATGAGGCGTCACATTTATTTATTTATTTATTTAAGGGTTTTATATAGCGCTAGCCAGACCCGAGGTTATTGGAGCGCTTTACAGCATTATCAATCATAAGATACATTAATATAGTAATATGCACAATGGGTCCTTACGCATCGTGTAATATCTTTGCTACAAGCACAGAGTCACTTGTGAGATATGTTAACACCGTTGTATGTGTAATGTCTCAAGACGTTTTGAGTGGTGTCATCGTAGAAGGCACCATGTCTCTTGACAGGATTTGGTCATGGACGTGGGGTATGAATCCTTGTGAGCACTGATTCGCTTGTAAGAGATGTTAACACAGTTTTGTGTTCAGTGTCTCAGGTCGCTCCAAATGATCACGTCGTAGATAGCACCCTGTTTCCTGCCGGGGTTTGATCCGGGATGTGGGGGGTCGTTGAGGTAGTCTTGGGGGGAGTGAGGTAGAGGTCTAAGGTCAAAGTGACAGTGTGCTGATGTAGGCAGGCTTCGGTGTTAGGTTGTAGCTAAACCTTCGGGAGAGATCTGTTGAGGAGGAGGTCTTTGAGCTGCCTTTTGAATTTTAAGTAGGAGGGGTTAGTCCGGATGTGTATTGGGATGGAGTTCCAGATTTTGGGCGCACTTCCTGCAAAGGATCGCAATGTGGTTTTTTGTTTGCAAGTTTTTGGAGGGATAAGGAGTAGAGTGTTGGTGCTCCTTAGGTTTCTTGACTGAATTGCCTTCTGGAGTTTAGAGGCCAGGTAGGCGGGTTTCCCTGTATGCAGCGCTTTGTGCGTGAGGCATGCGGTTCTGAAGTTGGGGCGCATTTCGACTGGGAGCCATTTTAGTTCTCTGAGTGCCGGAGAGATGTGTTCATATTTCTTTACCCCTGTGACCATTCTCGCTGCTGCGTTCAGGGTTGATCTGAGGGGAGCTAGGTGTGATTTTGCTGCTCCTGTGAGGGTTGCACTTCCGTAGTCCAGTCTTGACAGCACCAGGGATTGAGTGGCTTGTTTGAGATCGTTCAGCGGGATGAAGGGTTTTATTTTGTTAAGTAGTTTGAGGTTTAGGAAGGCGCTCTTTGCGGTGTTCTTGATGTGTTTGCTCATGTCTAATTTAGGGTCTAGAGTGATTCCCAGCGATTTTACTGAATCGGCTAGGGTGGGGTTATAGTTGAGAGCATCGATGGCTTTAAGCCATTCTGTGAATTGGGGGTTCTTCTCCTTGTTGGAGATGAGGAGGATTTCCGTCTTGTCTTGGTTTAGTTTCAGGTGATTGCGTGATAACCAGTGTTGGACTTCTCTAAGAGTGTCGTTCAGTCTCTGAATGTCTTCAATGGAGGAGGTTTCCAGATAGATCTGGGTATCGTCAGCATAGAGGTGGAAGGGAATGTTGGTTTTTTTGAGTATGGTGGTAAGGGGTTCCATATAGATGTTGAAGAGTTGAGGTGATAGTACTGATCCTTGGGGGACACCTCTGCCAACGGGGAGTAGGTCTGACGAGAAGTTTTTGATTTTATTCTTTGGGTGCGGTTCTGTAGGAAGGAGGTGAACCACTGTAAGACCACCTCTTCCGCTCCAACCCTTTCTTGAAGTGCCTTAATGAGAAGTTTGTGGTTGACTGTGTCGAAGGCTGCCGATAGGTCCAGGAGTACGAGTAGGCAGCATTGGCCTGTATCGAGAGATTTGTGCATGTCGTCAATAACATTTAAGATCGCTGTCTCTGTGCTGCAGCCTTTTCTGAAACCCGATTGGTGGGGGTCAAGAAGGTTGGTGTTGTCCATGTGTTGAGTGAGTTGGAGAAGAACACATCTTTCCAGGATTTTTGCTAGGAGAGGGAGGTTGGAGACGGGTCTGAAGTTGTTCAGATCGTTTGAGTCGGAACCTGGTTTTTTGAGTAGAGGTGTGACTTGGCCGATTTTGAGGCAGTCAGGCATGACTCCAGTGCTTAGGGAGCTATTTATAATCTTGGTCCAGAGCGGGGCTAGGGCGAGTTTTAGCATTTTAGCCAGTTGGGTAGGTATGGGATCCAGGGCGTGTGCTGAGGGTTTAGAGCTAGAAATCATTTTGATGACCTCTGCTTCCGAGATGGAATTGAAGGATTTCCATAGGTTCAGGGGGTGCTTGGGTGTGGGATCTTCTGGCCCCGTGGGTGGTTTACTGTCGGGGGGACTGCACTGCGCGTCCAGGGAGAGTTCTATCTTGGTGATTTTGTCATCAAAGAAATCGGCAAAGTTATCGCACAAGATTTTGGAGGCCACCGCTGGTGATGATGGGGGCTTGGAAGTTTGTTGCCTAATGAGATTGAATAGTTCTTTGGGCCTGTTCTTTGCATTACCAAGGGCTTTGCAGAAGAAGGAAGTTTTTGCGTTCTTTATGTGTTTATTATATTTTGCGCGTGCTGATTTGAGTCTGACTCGTAGGGCTGTGGACGGGTTGTTTCTCCAGAGTCTTTCTGCCGCTCTAAGTTCTCTTCTTTCTGCATTTATGGCTGTGTTGTACCACGATCTGGATGGTATGGTCCTTACTCTTTTTAGTTTTAGGGGGGCTATTTGGTCCATAATGGAAGTCATAGTGGTGTTGTAGTGAGAGGTGAGTTCTGTTGTTGAGAGCTCATCAGTGTGGATTGGGAGGAGGGAGTTTAGCCTTTCCTCCAGGTCAGCGAGGGGAATCTGACTTAGGTTTCTTGCCCAGCGGGGAGGGTTTTTTGTATGGGGCTGGCGCTGGATCGTTTGGTTGATGTGGAATAGAATGACATGGTGATCCGACCAGTCAACAGGCAAGGTATGGTCGATGGAGACTGTGTCAGCTTGAGCGATAATGGCATCCAGGGTTGAGCCTTTGTTGTGAGTTTTCTCTGTGCAATGCTGGGAGAGGTTGTTGTTGCTTAGGAGATCATTTAGGGTTTTGATTAGCGAGTTGCTCTCCTCATTCCAGTGTAGATTGAGGTCTCCTAGAATTATGTTGTTGGAGTCGCGGAGTGAGCATTGAGTTATCAGGTCAGAGAAGTGTTCTCGGAATGAGGCGGTGTTTCCTGGTGGGCGGTAGAGGAGATGGCAGAGTAAGGATTTGTTGTCCCTTGACTTAATGGTGACAGTAAGGCATTCAAAAGAGTTATAATTGAGGGCGTCCGTTTCCGTCACGGAGATGTGGTTCTTGTGAATGATTGCGACACCTCCTCCACGTTGGATTTTTCTGTCTTTGTGGATGATTGTGAAGCCCGGGGGCACCAGCATGTCCATAGTTGGGGGAGAGAACTTGTTTAGCCATGTTTCGGTAACGAACGTGATATCTATGTCGTGGGTGAGGATGGTCTCTGCCAATTCTGTTGCATGTGTGGTGGCCGATCTACAGTTAATGAGCATGCAGTTCGTATTGGCTGCCTCATTTTCATTGTTTATTGTTGAGGGGGCCCTGGGGAGGTTAGCGAGTGAGGCAGGGGGTCTTGGGGGTATGGGGTGGGGGTGGTCTCTTCCAATTCGAGTGATGACCTGGATCTTGGAGCTAGGGGCAATAGTGGTGGAAGTGTCGTACGAGGTGGCAAGATCCATCGCTTCACTTCTGGACATAGCGGCTCTTGTTCTCTTTGGTCTCTGTGTCTAGTTCGGGAGAGGGGTTGTGGTCCAGCTGCGCCGTTGGGTCTTGCGAGGCCTTGTGTGATTGGTGTTGGTGGATGAGGGTGGCGGAAGTGGGTGTTGATTGGGCTTATGGGGAGTGGAGAGGTTCCGTATAATTTCGGTGAGGCCCGTAATACCGTTTCTAGCTGGCTTTCCAGCAGGGCGAGGCGCTGAGTTGTCTCTGCGGGGGAGGGGGAGGGAGAGGCTGGGGAGGATCTTGCAGCTCTTATTCTTTTGGGACCCAGTGGCTGATTCCAGATGGGGGTGTTGGTCTGGTTAGATCTTTGAGTCATTGGAGGTCTTGCGAGATTTGTATCGGTAGCTGTGGGTGACGGGTATGGGTGCTGGCTGGGCTCTAGGGGTTGGTTTTTGGTGTTTGAGTTGTCCCTATGGGTTGTCTTGGAGTCGGGTGTGGAGGGTCTGGGCGTGGTTTGTGCGGCCATCTCTTGTGTGTCGGAGGAGGGAGAGAATTGGGAGTCGTTGGTTGCAAGCAAGGTTCGGAGGTTGTTTGTTGGGAGTGGTGGATTAATGAAGGAGGGGGTGGGTGTTGTTCAGAGGGGGGTTGGAGAGCTTTGTCTGTGGATAGGTTCCACTTGTTTGTGGAGGGGGGTGGATTGAGTGCTATCTGGGAGGGGTATACGGAGGTGGGGCCGGTGTTCATAGGGGGGGGTTTGGCTTTCGCAGCTGGGGTCTTGTGGTTGCTTTGTGCGATCTCCTGGGGGGGCGGTCTGTCAGGGGATAAGGAGTTAGACGGGCGGGGGCTTTGTAAATGTGAAGGGGTGTTGCGGAGCGATGGGAAGAGGGAGTCGAATGCTTCTAGGTTGTCATTGTTAGCTTGGATCATGACTGTGCCGTTGGTGTAGATGGTCACAGAGGTGTTACCGCTACGTATAGGGCGGTTAGGGAGTGTGCCCGTAAATTTGCAGCTGTGGGAGGTGTTAGTTGTTTTGGATATGTGTAGATGTGTTCTGATGGTGGAGTTCCAAATAGCAGGTCTTGTGGTATGCAAAATGAGGTCCATTTTCATCTGGCCTTTGGACGAGCAGTGGTATAGGTCTGCGAAAAGAGTTTCCGGGAGTTGCTTGATCAGTCTGTGTTTGAGGTTTCTTTTTGCTTTTGGTGTGAGGTTTGGGGGGAAAATGATGGAGAAGGAGTTCGGGCCGTGAGGTTTCAGTCCGTTAGGTATGGTGGGGCGGAGGGGGGATGTGGTGGGAGGTGACATTATGTCTAGGATGAGTCGAGGGTGGATGCCTCGAGTGGGTTCTGTCTGTTAGTCTGGGAGGGTACAACTAGGAGGAGTTGGGGGTAGTAACCCTTCTCTGTGTCTAGGTAAGATTAGGTAGGATTTGATAATCTGGGAATTGGCGGAGTGGGAATTGCCTCTCTGCTTGTCTTTACTGTCTTCAGGAGGGGTCAAATAGCTAGGGTAGGTGGTGAGTAACTGCTTCTCCGACCTTCGGGTAGGTCAGGTAGGTGGGGGCGTTGCTGGTGAGTCCAGGGGGGCGTGTGCTATGCCTCCCGTTTTTGATTCCAGCGCTTGTGGAGTTGATTTCCCCCAGTTGCCAGGGAGGGGGTAGGTGTGGTATGGTGTCTGGGGTTCCGTTTTCCTGGTTGTTTTCCTTTAATTTGTTTTCCACAATTTCCCAAGTTGTTTGTTTTCTGCAGTTTCCAGATTTGTTTTTCGCAGGGGGGATGTGGGAGAGGGTCCGATGGGTTAACAGATGTTTGGGTGATTGGTGTGGTAGGGAGTCCGGTGCTCTGTTTTCCCAGTTGTTTACCCCTAATTAGTTTACTAGAGTTTCCCAAATTGTTTGTTTTTCGCAATTTCTAGATTTATTTTCCGCAATTTGTAGGGAGGAGGGAGGTGTGGGAGAGGGTCCCATAGGTTTGCAGATGCTTCGGTGCTTAGGTGTGGGCGGCCTCCATCTTAGGGTCAGGCATCTGGTAGTTAGGATGAAATGGGGTGTGCTGCGCCTCTTGTTTCCTTGGCCAGCATGACTGGGCTAGATTATTGTTGGATTCTTCACACTATTAAAGGGAGAGGGTAGGTGTGGGAGAGGGACCGCTGTGTTTTCCGACGAGTCTGCGATTTGTGGCGGGCGGTCGCCATTTTGGGTACAGGCTCCTGGTTCTGGTGATGTGAAGAGGTATGCTGCGCCTCTCGTTTTCGAGGCCAGCACGTCGGGCTCTATTACTTGTTGATTCCTTCACCAGTTGGGGCTGAGTCTCGCGTCTCCCGTTGCTGGGCTTGCGTGGGAAACTGGGAGTTGGCTGGGCCGGTGGATTTTCCCGTTGGGGAGTTAGAGGCCAGTAGCCGCCATCTTGGGGCAGGTAGCCTCCATCTCGGGGACAGGCCCTAGGTTGTGGGGGCGCGATGTGTTGTGCAGCGCCTCTCGTTCTCTGAGGCCAGCGCGTCTGTGCGGGATGCTGTCAGGCTCGGAGGAGAGGAAAATTCTAGAGGAGGTGGTGAGTGGAGTTTATTTAGGGGGATTGCTTATTCCAGTGGAAGTCTGAATTGGGGGATTGGATTGACGCCATCTTAGGGTCAGGCATGCGGTAGTGCATCTCGCGTCTCCCGTTGCTTGTGTTACGCGTCAGTAAAGATTCTTTGCAGAGCTTCAGGTTCCGGTGAGTAGACCCTTTCGTGTTAGTTTCTTGGGTACTCACCGGCGATGGTTTCTGCGTGGGGGGGGCTCTACGCCCCGTTACGCGTCCACTGACTTCTGCGTTAGGTTCTGGGTTGGGTGGGGGGTCTTCGCCCCGTTCCGCGTCCGATGTCTTCTGCGTTGGTCATTAAGTGTCCTGTGCTTTTGGCGGCATTCGTGACTCTTTGCGGGTCCAAGTGTGGCTGATCTGAGTCTTCTGCTGTGGAGTCCACCCGGTTCCCATCTTGTAGGCGGTCTGGGTTCTTGATCGCCTGCTTGGGGCTTGAATTCCAGTGAGTCCCCGTTGCAGTGGGGGTGTCGTGGGAGGGGGGGCCAGCAGGGATTAGGACGTTTCAGTGATCCCTGGACTCCGCAGCTCGATGCCGGACCTCCGCCCCTGCGGCCATCTTGATTCTATATCTATTCTATATTTAATAACTCATTATTTTACATAGATCATTTGAGCCGTCATGTGATAGCTTCAACCATCTGTAGCTGGAAACCTCCAGGGCTTCTATATAAATTTGGTCTATTCATCATATAAGTAATTTAGGTGTGATATCTATTAAGAACATATGAAAAATATGCAGGCGCTTGTGGGAAGTGCTCATTTTTATGGAGTTGATCTAGCCTGTGATTGGAAGTCGAACGCCATTTAATCTAGTGACACCCTTGGCAATGAAAGCTATTTTAGGCTTGGTTTATATAATGTGGAGAGATGCTTAAAGATTCAGGCGCTCAGATATTGGATGATGTAATGTTTTCATTAAATAGTAAAGGTGCATAAACCAACTAGCATGGGACTAGAACCTAGTGGTAGTAACCCAGAGTTTAAACAGTCCACCTTGTGCCAGGAATTTGAAATAATTTCCATAGAATCAGTAACAGTACTGGAATAGACTGCAATGTGTCGAATGCACACAGCAGGGCACTGCCTAATGATAGTCTATGGTCCACACTCATTCGCATTACAAACCGAGGACCTTGTGTGCCTGCCTCGCCGAGATGGCTCTGAGCTGTATCATGACAGAATAGCGCAGTGGCCTGAGGGAGTAACCCTGCACGCCCCACATTACTGCCAACATAGAGTCATGTCCTACCATTAGTGAGCCCAATTGCCATGGGGCAGCTATAGAGATCTCTCACAAAGTGACAGACTGTTATCTCAATACCAAATGTGCTTAACATAGAGAGCATGTAGTCCTAAATGGCTCTCTCAAAGGCATATCATGGCATCTGGTCCTTCAGGTCAAGTGGGGCAGTCAACATGCTGAAAAATGTCTTCATTATCTCAGAAATGACAATCGGGGTGAAAGCCGTCTGGTCTCTTTGCACTAACAGAGCGAGGCTTGACTCCAATCTCTGGACCGAGCATGTTGTAAAGATCTTTGCATCTGAATTAATAAGTGGTATGGAATGACACAAGACACGTAGAGTCATACACAGAATGGGAAAGAGATCCTGCAGCCAAGACCTCTTTAAAGAGCTGTTCTATTAATAGAGGCAAAGCCAGTGAGAATAGCACTAGGCTCTGCTGCTTTTCCTCTCTGCAGATTTCAAACAACTCCACTGGTTATCTCCACTGCTGTAATGGAGGTGCTTAGCTCAGACGATCCAGGTGTGCTTCTACGTTTCAAAGTGTTCTTCTGTTGCATTTGTAGGTAAGGAGGAAGGCTTTGCACGGTTTTGCATGGAGACCAATATAGAAGGTTATGAAGAGACTATTGATTTCCTGTCAATTATGCATTTGTATTTCATTCTAGATATTTTTGAGTACCAATGGGTTTGGCTTTCTGATGGCATTCCAGGCAGTGGGCCCAATGTGTGGAGGACTGCCCTGCTTCCTCTAAAAATATTGTATCAAAGAAACAAGGGCAACCCTACTCTCAGGGAACCAGGGCGTGCAATATATTTAGGAAACAGTGGTTCTCGTGGGCAATGTAAAAATACTCAATAATATGTAGGCACAATGGCAAAATAAAACTGAAATAGGATGCTGAAGGAGAAACTATATACAGAACACAATAAGGAGACCAAATACTGTTTTGCAAAAAATTGATGTCTGTATTGAGAACATGCTGACTGTGCTGGTGTCCCATGTGAAAAAGAGCTAACATAACAAGAGTGACAAATTTTAACTTAAGATAAGGTTTCTTAATACATATAAACAACCATATTTATTATTAAATAATGTCCTACAACAGACTCCTTGCAAGTTGGAGATAACAGAAATTGTTCATTATGGTATTAGTCGACGACGTTTTGACCCCTCAACCAATAGGGGGTCTCATCAGGACCTTGAAAATGGGGGATACCGGATGACACAATGAACAATATTGTGCCAGAATTGGTTGCGTGCAGCCCAAATGAGTGATAAGGAAGGGTTTACTCATGTAGGACCCAGTCGGGTGCCTAGTGAGGGGGAAGACATCAAATTGGCACTTAAACAGAGCATGGTAACGTGTCATCATGGGCCATGCTTACGTGATACCGTGTCTGGAAGGGACAACATGGGCCGTCTGTATTAGGAGGCCACAGTCGGGCGAAGAAACAATCAGGCTCCGTAAGATGAAGAAACATAGAACCTATGGTAGGTGATAACTCAATGTCTCTTTATAGGGCTCCCAATACCTGTGTCTTTTATCAGGGCCTTGACAGCATTGACAGTTAGCATGATCAACTTCAAATCAGCCATTTTAACATGGGTCATGGTAACCCTTGTAACTAAGATTTGTCAGTAATAACTGTCCATTAAGTAAGGGGACAATTATTCATAGAAATGACTTGTGCTGCGAGGAAGGGACTCTGTGAGTAAGTCAATACTAAGGCATGCATATTAAAGAGTATACCTGTGAAGACAAACTCCCAAAGCAACACATCTACCATTTAAGAGTATGGTTGCCCCAATCAGGGAGAGCTCCCAGGACCATGGCATGCTGAGGTGACCAGTTATTTGTGACTGACTTGTTGTATGGGAAAAAGAAACAGCAAAATTCCTTAGATATATGGCCCATTATTCACAGACATGTACATTTTCATGGCAGCATCTTACCCTCTCCGCCACAATTATATGATAAATTAAAAAACAGACATGGAACAGGTACTGCTGTATTAGGCAAAAGATTGTCCTGTCACTGTCCTGAATGTAATCATCATACTGGAAAATCTTGATGTCAATGTTTTTTTTCTCCGTCATTTCCTGTGCCACGTTTCTTGTCACAAATTGCAGATTTCCCAAAGGGTGATTGCAAAGTTGATCTAAGGATCCTGTTACTGATCATGTGTCCCTAAAGTTCTTCATTGCCATCCTGTGTTGCCTCTTTGACCGTGTAGCAGCACTGAGATCAAAGTTGATAGATTCATTTGGCAGTTATAGAGCCAACTTGAGGCATGTTTTTAATCATATGAAACTCCCTTTCAGATTTGATAACTATATAACTAACCTCTGTTACTCTATAAGATTGCCAGGTTCTATGCCCCATGCAGAAATTAGAAAAGGAGAGATCTCCCAACAATTCCTGCATCTAAAGAGTTAGCCCCCAAGCAAGGAGCGATGCTGTTTGTAGGTTACCTGCAACACTGCTCTCCATAGTGTGTTAGCCTTCCCCATTGAAACACACAATCATCCAGAGGAGCAGATGCTACCCTGTAAAGTAACTGCTTGAGTGCATTTAGGATCAGTTAGAGAGATGGTGCTGTGTGTCTGAAGTTTTAAGTAGGAATCTGGGATTCCTCGAAGAAACTGCAAATTCCATCTTCTCAAGTCTGGTCTGGCTATCTTATGGCTGGGAGTTGCTGAAGAGCTCTGAGCTTTCCGATAATGAAGAATTACAGCCATTATTCACAAATGTGTTACCATCTGGCAGAGGCAGCCAAGCATTGTTGTTACATTCCTTTGTATCAGTATTACAGCGACTGACCTTAAAATAAGAACTGTGTAATGGGCGGACCTGAACACAAAGATGGAAAAACATCGCAAGATCCTCCTGGGATGTAACAGAACTTCCCAGGAGTCAGTCTTCTGATCCCTGTTCCGAGTTACCCATCCAAATAGCAGACCAACTCTCACCTCTCGTGTCACTCCCACACATCTTTAGTGGTGAGTCATGGGAAAATAATGTCCCTGTCAAAGCCATGTGTTCTGTCCAACTATACCTTAACACTAACAACTCCACACTGGGCAAATAGGAAGGACAACATCCGGTCTCATCTCTCTGGTGATTTTGGGATGAGGATTTGCCGGTACTGGCCGCCTCTCCAGAAATGCTGGTTCTGCACCTTTGAGTGCCAAGCAGCACACCCCAAAATGAACATTGTTTTTCAAATGGAGGATTCAGCATCCGCATTCATGTTGCTTTAAATCATTGCGCCCAAGATGGCACCATGAGTTCTGGCTACCAGCATATAAAAATAGAGAAACAGGCAGATGACACGTACGCCATGCTGTGCAGTGATATTACACAGACTGAGATGCCATGTGTAATGCCATGATGACACACAGTACCCGGGCCACACAAGAGTTCCGGATAGCAGCACACTTGCCCTTCTTAAAGGGAGGGAAACTCCAACCCGACCATGTCCAGGGACAGGAGCAAAAAGAAATGATAGGTCCAACTCCAGTGTGTTGTCGTGAAACACTAAGTACTTGTGGCCGATCTATCCAGCAAGTGAGTGATTGTGCTTGGCTGTGCAATTCTCAATAATTGATGCCTATATCTTTCAATGCCTTCCTACAGAGTGCGGGTATTAGCACATCACAACCTCATCCCCATGGGGTCCAGAATCTCAGTGTTAGGATAAGCCGACCCTCCATGCTCACTATAAGCTTGAGTATTGCCAAAGATAAATGTGTGTTTGTCTGTTCATTAAGTCCTTATTTGATCCTCACAAATGTATTGAAGCATGTGTTTGCTGTGCCCACAGGTGATGACAAGGGTTTTTCATTAATAAGATAGCACCCTGGCTAAGGTCTATGCTGAGGGCATTTCAAATATGATTACATGCAATTTTTATTTTACAGGTCCAAAAGAGTCTCTTAGCTATCAGGTTCAGTGAAATCATACTTTTACCTGCATAGATGCGCTATTGATATTATATTAAGAATTTTGCACAAAACGTTGGGCCATACTACATATGGGTCTAAATACCCAAGAAGACCGCACTTTAAGGTATACCAGTAATAGAGGCCCTGAAGTATGCCAATGACCCATAAGCGCAGGAAGGCAGAAACATGTCGACCAGTTCCTAGTTGAGGATCTTTGGGATTATAATTTCCCGCAAAACCTTCCTTGCCTTTAACCTTACCATGGATCGTCCAAATAAAAATAAAAGATAAACTCCTTGGAAAATAACCAAAGGTCATTTTAAATCACTTATAAAAGCATTATCTCAAAACAAAGGTCTGAAAGTAACTCAACCTTGGGGTCCTTGGATCTAAAAAAAAAGATCTTTGAAAAGAGCTCCTCCTAGGGGCCCATTTCGTATTTGGGTATTGCATACCCACCCAGCATGGAGCACGACCCGATGATGAAGCATGCCACCTAAATGGATATGGGTCAGTGCATTCTGAAGGGAACACTGCTTGGACCTCGTAGTTGGTGGCTTTAAGGAATAATTCAGTGCTTAATTTGTAAAAGAATGAGTGCCGGTGACCACACTCAGAAGCCTCAGGCTGGGGCAATTAAATGTCAGCACGCCGAATACTAAAGCTGCACGGCCCTTAATGCACCTCATGCGTCTTTAATTCACTACCAGGCACTCTGTGCCCCTTTACCTCACTCTTGTAGGTTCCTGCTTTCTCCTTTTGTCATGGTTTTTCCGTTTTTCTCTTTCTTTGTCTTTCCACTTTGTGTGTTTTTCTCTCTCTTGCACTCAGTAAATGTCTGATGCAGAAAAATAAGTGCCAGTCCCCAAAATTGAGTGCCGGTTTCCCCCACCGGCAACCACTGACTCAAATGAAGCACTGGAAAATTTCCCTTAAGAACAATACACAGGACATCACTATATTTGAATTGAGTTTAACAAATTTAGTAGGATGTGTGACAGACCAAAAAGTATACTCACACTCCCCTCTTTCTTTGTGATAGATTAGGGTCTCCGACCTTTTCTGTAATGAGAGCTACTTATGTTCAATGAACCTCATTGAGAGCTACTAATATTATTAGCTTAGTTATAGTGGCCCCCATATGCAAATTTTCTAGCAGTTTACTACCAGCGATCACCTCAGTGCATCAGGCATAGTTGCCAGCAGTAATTTAAAAAAAAGGTTTTTCAGTATGAAAGGCCTCTACATGGGTAATACATAACAGCCATAGCTGCAAAGGTAATAACATTTGTAAAAATTCTCTTCAATGCCACATAATTCATTATACAAATATCAGCTTTAACCCCTTCCGTGCTCATGACGAGCTCAGCTCGTCATGCTGCGCGGTAGCGCTGTGCGCATGACGAGCTGAGCTCGTCACGACCCCACCCGCGATCAGAATGTCCAGCACACGAGCGGAATTCCGCTCGCGGTCAAGGGGTTAAATATATTTTGGAAATTCTGCCATTTTCCTTAAAATATCAGCTCATGAGTTCTGAAAATAAACACATTTTCATATCAAATAAACACTCTAAATTTTTGTATACGTAAATTATTTCAGCCAAGCAATAGCTTCTGATTTAGTAGGGTTGACTACACAGAGGAGAGCACTTCCAGGTAGCTAGATAACTACCAGTAGCTCACGAGCTACTCGTTGGAGAAGCCAGAGATGGAGTAGGAATGGTCTTCAGATGGTCGAGCCCCTAAACAAAACCAACAAGTTCAAGAATGAGGTGAACAAAGCCATGTTATTTGCAGACCATAAATGCCTTACTGCCTCTTAAGTCACAAGGACATTTTTAAATAAAATGGACTAAGAGAAACCGTAGATCCTTCAAAGAAACTTTCACCTGATCAGGAGGCCTGAGCAATTAAAAGTGTGCCCGGTTGATATGGCTGCTGTATTCTGTGGATTGTGTAACTTTCTGATAATTCAAGAGAGAAGTTCAAGTGGTCATTTATTAGAGGAAACCATCTTAATATTTGCACAAAACCATACCACTGTGAGTACATGAAGGAAATGAAAGGCAATTACAGAAGCAGTGCCTAAATCAGCCACCAGCCACTGGAGAGTATAAGTTTGCTTACAACTTTTTAGATTTTATGTAATAAAAAGTAGCTCCATGTACTAAAGTGTGTGGAGATAAAATCCTGATTTTTGAGTGACGAATTTCTACGGTAAAATATTATGTCTTCACACTTGAACACACTTTGCTGACCTCTATCAACCCACCAACAGTACTGATCAGAGAGGGAGAGACACTTGGACCCATGATGTCTCTGCATTGGGTCACCCCTTGCTTTTCACATAACATACTATCTCCATTTTCCGCAGCTTGCCTTTTGTTATACACTGTCTTCCACACAATTCGAACACTTTGTGGGTTGGGTAACCTATCTGTCCCCCTTACAATATCTTCACAAAATGTTAATATTGAAATATGTCCCTAATGGAAGCTTTTCCCTCACTTCAAACCAGTCACCTTTTCACTCCGGTACCATCCCTCTCACTGTCCCTTGCTCTCTCTCCATCATGAACACACCCCTATCAATAGCCTTGAAAAAGCCCCACTCCTGTGTGCCATTGTGGGCAAAACATGTGTTGGCTGTCCTTGCACACCTATGTTCCTGCCTTCGCAAGAACAATATTAAACAGAATTAACAAATTCAATACAAATGGCCCATCTTTCTTTTTTCATTGGAAAATTTCATCAAAACCAGAAGATTTCGTCCAGCTCCGTCCACCTTCCTAAAGCAAATTTATTGTTTCAATGGGGGAGGGGTCTTCCCATTCAGGACATCTGGAACCTTTTAAGAAAAAGTCTCTCATTACTAGGATTGAGAACCCCAGGTACTACAACCCCTCCTCCCATTTAAGCTAAGGAATGAGTCTGTAGTTTCTGACTTTCTTTTGACTTGGCACGTATGGCAATCATGCGTGCACACTGGGGGGGCCCAATGCATCATGGATTGTGACCTTATTCAAGGCTCTGTGGCCTGATGAGGCACACGATGAGCGCCTTCCTAAATTGAGTGTGACTTTTGTCAGTTAACTTAGCTGTAGTCGGTGGACATTGTTGGCAGAGATCTGATAAAATGAGAGGACAGGTGTTTTCATCTGTAAACAGTGCAGGGAAAGTTGCCTAATGAACTCTATGTCCTAAATTGGTTAGTCAGTCAGCAACAGGATCCTTTGCTGCATTCAGTCCTATGTGGAAGTCACATACGTGTTTAGGAAAGCATCCCTTTTTGACGTGATCACTCCCACTTTTTGCCCACTGGTACTGGTCCCTGCTAACAAGGCCCTAGTGCCAGTGCTCTTTCCCTAAAACTTAAAAATGTTCAATTGTAATCCAATTGGCAAGGACTTTAGCACCCCTGTAGGTCCCTGGTAAATGGTACCTATAGTAACCAGGGCGTGGGTACTAAAGAGGGTACCTATGGGCTGCAGCATGTATTATGCCACCCAAAGGGACCGACACAAAAACTGCATTCAGACTGCCATTGTAGGATGCGTGAAATGTCACAAGCCATTCTAAAAACACAACATGGCACACTCCCTGTGTGAAATGCCCAAGTACACTGCATGTCTTATATGTAAGCCACCCCTACAGCAGGCCTTAGAGCCCTAAGGCAAGGTGCCTTATATTAAATGTAAGGGCTCCTCTGCATGAGCAGATATGCCCCTGTGATGTTTAGTTCCATTACTAAGACATTGCAAGTGATCAGGAAGCCAGGTTAAACCTATGTACTGGGCACTGGTCATTACGAGTTACCCTACTACATAAAGGCTTCACTGAAAATAATGGTGTTTGGTATCAAACACCTCGTCTTAATAAATCCATACTGATACCAGTATCAGATTTATTTTGACAAGCACCTAGGGGGCACCTTAGAGGTACCCCCTGTAAACTTACTAGTCCTCTAGTGTGTTGACTGACTGGTAACGTCTAGCCTGCCACCACAGACAAGTTTCTGACCCGGTGAGAGCCCGTACTCTTAAACGCCAGAAACAATGCCTGCTCCGGTGGAAGGTGTTCACACCTCCTCCATCAGGATGGCTATTGATCTGCCATACCAAGGTCAGAAGCTTCCATTCATCTGTTGCCTTTGATATGCGGCACCGACTTCCCACAGAGCTGGGAAATGCCACCCCCTGCCCTGGGGCCCATTTAGCACCAGAGCAGGTGGAAAACTAGTCAGAAGGCGTGTCACACTGGCAGCCTGGGCACACCCCTAAGGTGGGCCAACTGAAGTAGAAGGTCGAAGAAGGGTTTCACCATCTTGGTTGTGGTGAAACTAGGATATCTGGGTCAGGATTATGCCCACTACACGCAGGAAGTGGTCATATGGGGGTGCAGGCACCCCAGGGGTAGGTAGTCCATTGGTTACTACCTACACTCCCCTAAATACCCCACAATTCAGGATTTAGGGGTCCTCTTGACACCAGACACACAGATTTGTCTAGCTGGGAACAGAAGGAGGACAAAGAAGAGCCAGCATCGCAAGAACAAAGGACCTGCTCCGAAGTTGGCGCCAAACCCTGCCTGGCTTCTGGTACCTCGACAATTGCAAAGACCCGACTCATCCAAAAGCTGTGCATCCTCTCCAACACTTGGAGGACTGCCCAGCACTTCACCAACCATCTAGCATCTCCCTTAGGGTGGAGGAGCCATCCCCTTGCAATGCAAGCCCCGACCGCATCTGCCCTGTGCACCGTGTTGTTGGCCATCAGGCCCACCGAGGGAGAAATACATCAAGAGGAGGTCTTTGTAGGTCTAGAACGTCACCCCCATCTCTCCACAGGTTTCGAGATGCTAGACCCACCAGGAGCCTCCCTGCACCAATACCCTGGGTATTGGAGTACCTGCATCAACCAAGACTTGTATGTATCCAGTCTGGACACCACCGCCGAGCAAAACTGACCTGCACATTGAGGGACTTAAAGGCCAGCGAGAGTGGCCCAGCTGTCCTGTTTTCCCCTCCTCTGCAAAACCAATGACAAACGGGAGAGCCTAAAACGCAAGTGGCCAGTCAGCAAGTCCCTCTGCACCTGAGCCCCACAGCCTGAGTTCATTGAAACCAGCTGTGTCCCTTGCTTCAGAGACCCTCATGAGCTGAGCACCCCTTAGGTTGCGGCGGACTTGTCCCCACTTGCAGCCTTTTTTGTTACAGGTACCATTGACTTCAACGGTGTAGCGCTTGACACTACCAACCCATCCAGCACCTCTGTACCCGGACACACCAAGGCAATTAAACCCAAACTGCTAGTGGTTCTTTGAACCTTTGCCCCCTAGCATCTGCAGTCCAAAAGGGTGTCCCTGTACACCAACTGCAAGTACTGTTTTGCTGTATATGTCTTTCCTCCCATAGGATAACATTACCACGTTCAAGGCTCATTCCTTAAAAACGTTATTTGACTATTTTGCTGTTTTCTCGTAAAAATCCTGCTGACAAAGAAGAATCTATTTTGGATTTGGTCTTTTGGTATTGCGTATAAAATGGAGAGTAAAGATAGTCTGCCAGACAAGCAATATGAGACAAGCAGTGACAACGCAATCCTTTTGTGTTTTAAGCTTAGTATTTAATATCATAAGATTTATTGCGTTACATTAGAGACTTCAATAACATAAAACAAAGAGGAAAAAAAACATGAAAGGGAAACAAGGATTGGAGAAACAAATGGTGGAGGGAATCAGGGAGAATGGTACAAATGCAGAGGGGAGTTGGAGGGTGAAAGAGGCATAAAGGGGAGACTCTATCTCACATTGAGCCAGCCACATCAACCCGGAGCACTGTCCCATCTCTCTACATGTTCCAAAATGGCCCTAAGAGCTTTCCAACCAAGGGCATCACCACAGTCTGCAGCACACCACTGCTAGTCCCTGATCAGTCGTCAACTCTATTCACTCTATTCATCTTTCTTTCTTTTTTAAAATGTGTTTTTATTTTTGATTTATGCCGAAAAACAATAAAAACAAGACAGTCACACGCAACAGGTGCCAATGTCAGTGAATACATGTTGCAAGTACACAGAGTCATTTGTATAATACGCAATACAGTCATCAAGGCACAGCGAGAAAAAAATAGACATGAAACAGCACTTAGAAAGCAGAGCAATGCACCCCTCATTCAGGCGGAGCCTGCCCGGCTGATGTACCAAGCATTGCACCAGAACAACCTTCTGTAGATTCCAGCCCATTGTAGGCCCTCCACCAACCCCAGATCTTGTGAAACTTATGGGGACAGCCTCTACTGCGGTAGGCCACTTATTCAGCTGCCATGTAGTGGTCCATCCCTCGTCTCCAATCATGTATGAAGGGGACTTCTGGCGCCCCCCCTTAATGTCTCGCTATATCCCTCTTGGCCACCACCAGGCCCAATTCACTAAACAGGAGCTTGAAGCAAGAAATATCAACGTCATGTGGGATTCCCAACAAGATGCATTTTGGGTCGAGCGGGAGTGAAACCTCAAGTATGCGTAAAAGTTCCTGGATGATCACGCTCGAGAAGACTTGTATTTGAGGGCAGTCTCATAGTGTGTACATAAAATACCCTACTGACTCAACACATCGTATACAGGTTGATGTGGATACCCTACCCATGCTGTGCAATCTGTTGTGGTCATAATAGACCATGTGAAGAATTTTGAATTGTATGAGGCTTAGGCGAGCCTTAATAGCTACCTTGCTGGAATGCATCAGTGCGGCCTCCCAGTCAATGTCCTTAAAATCACCCAAGTCTCACCTCTACCTCTCCCTGGGTTGACTCGGAGTCTGGCATATTATTGTTAATCATTCTGTACATCTGGGATACTGCACCCCTGCCCATTTCTTCCTTTAAGATGCGCCCCTTGAGGGGGTGTATTCTGGGATATCTGTTCCCCCCCAATCCCCTCTGCCCGCCAAGCATGACAGAGTTGTGCATATTTTAAGAACTGGGTAAAGTGTAGATGGTAATCCTGTTGGGCTGAGGAGAAGGGCATAAAGTCTCCCTCCCCAAAGATATCTCTGACTTTAGAAATGCCTATTGTGTTCCATGCCCCAAACTCCCGCAGCGTTGCCACCTCCTTCAGCCACGTTCCTTTCCAAAGGGGCGTTTCCCTGTTGATCTTCTATGCCTACCCCAGTGTCTTTGTAGCCTTACCCCAAGCTGCCAGGGTCACTTGCGTTGCCAGCGGTAGTCTTTGGGTGCCCTTCTCTCCGTATATGTAGAGTAGGTATAAGCGCTGCTCTAATCCTGCACATTCAAGTCTGAATGTCAGGTGATCCTGTGGGGCATAAATCCAATCTCACCTCACATGCTAAAGATTGCACAGTGAGGGCAAACAAAAGTGGGGGTAGGGGACATCCCTGCTTGGTTCCACTGCCTATTGGGAATTCATCGGATACCTTTCTATACACCCTAACCATCTTCACCAGGTTTCGGTTCAGCACCGCCACCCATTTCTAAAATTGAGGGCCAACACCAAATTTCTGTAACGTCTGTTCCAGAAAAGGCCAGTGAACAGTGTCAAACACCTTTTCTGCGTCTAGGTCATGTGGAGGCAGTCAGTAACAGGACAGTCAACAGCCAATTATGTGTGAGTCCCAGATTGAGGTGTGTTGACCTGCCAGGCATAAATCCCAAATGATCGCGGAGTATTAATGGTGTAATGGCCTGCAGGAGACGTGTGGCCAGGATAGTAGCCAGTAGTTTTGTCTCAACATTGGGTAAGGAGATCGGGCGATAGGATTTCCACCGGTCTCTAGGTTTCCCTTCTATGGGTAGTACTGTAATGGTAGCTATCCGAAGGTCAGGAGGAAATTCCTACACCTCCTCTACCTCCCAGAACAGATGTAGCAAGTGGGGTCCTAGCAGATTTGCATAACATTTATAAAACTCAGGCGGGATGCCGTTAGGTCCTGTAGTTTTCCCCTTTTTCACTTTGGCTATAGCAGCCTGGATTTCGCTCAGCGTGAGATCCTCCTACAGCAGCGACTCTCATGTGTCCACGTCCAGTACTGGGGTGGGGATTGAGGCCAGATATGTCGCTATTGCGTGGGAGCCGTGAAGCGGCTGGGCCTCATAGAATGTTTATAATACTGAGCAAATTTGTTTACGATTAAGGCATCTGTGTTGAAGTTGACCCATAGAAAACAAAAGACAAGAGGGCCCCTGTACTCAGATATACCGGCAGGTTAAGGGGAATCAGTAAGCTAAACAGAACAAAACCCTGCACGGTAGACAAACTCTAGAAAATATATTTGATGACCTATACAAATGTGCATAACATCAAAAACAGCCCAAAAATCCTTTTTACTCTTCAAAAGATAGGTTTTTTTTTGTGACTTAATAACATATAATCATATATTCCTTTTTGTACATTTTGTACACAGGTTGAAACATACAAAATACAATACGACCATAAATATACACAACAATTCTCGAAAGAACCCCAGACTCACAATAACCCTTAGATCAACTCACTCCAACTACCATCCGCTCAAATCATACAAGCCTGACCAGCCTCACAAATCACTCATGCCAACACCTCACACAATTGGTAAAATACAACACCAGTTATTTGCCTATGGACCAGAATCAAATCCATTGAGTCATAATTAATTATTCTGAATAATCAAGTATTGCCAAATAGTATATAGCCAATGGCACCTCCATCCGATGGTACTTAGATAAGTCAAAAGTCCTGGTCCAAAGTGGTTGTAGAAATAGTGCTGACTCGTGTTTCGGTAGAGACCTCTCTCCGAGGTCAATTTTCTTTTAGGCGCAAAAGAGCTACATAAAACTCAACCCCAAAGTGGGTAAAAACGTTTGTCTGGGGGAAGACAGGGGGTACAACGATAAGCACCATCAGATAGTTTGGATTTTATCTACTGAGAGTCACAGGCAAAAGCTGACCAGAAAATTGTATCTGATTCATAGAGAAAGAAGGAGATCTCACAAAGTCAGTGGTAACTAATGGATCATCTCCAAATGATCTCAAGATATGGCCGATCACCTTAAAGAGAGGATGTCTTGATATGCATCTAGGTGGAAAGAGGGACAAACTTCTCTTGACGTATTCTCAGGGACATGCGAATTTGTCGCCTTTACAATTCTGCTGGACGGCGTCCTCACCAGGCTGTTTGTGACGTTATGCACATTTGTATAGGCCAATTAAGTTGACCCCTGCCTGGTTATTAATGTTGTGCACCCATTGGGCCTCCTGCTTCCTGCAACTCAGCCATGCCAAGAGTCTACCCGCCTTGTCCCCTTTTCGTACCAGCGGTGCAGAGTGGCCATTATCTGTTGTTTGGCCCTCTCCTGTGCTGAGCCCATATATTCCGCCTGCTGAGTTACGATCTGCCTCAAAACTAGGGGATCAGTAGCTGATCTTGGCGACCCCTCAAGTTGTAAAATCTGGTTCTCCATGTCTTCGAGCTCAGCTATTTCCCTTCTCTTTTTCTACATGATTAGGTTTTGAGCTCTATAATAAAGCCCAGTCTTAAATGCCTCCCACAGTACAATTTTAGAAGCCACTAAATTTTCATTAAAATATAACTCAGTATCTACCTGCAGACACCTTGCGACCTTCTGGTCCTTTAGGTGCTAGGCGTTTAACTTCCACCCAGTGGCCCTCCGGCCCTTGCATCATCCCATACGAACTAAGAGGGGTGAGTGGTCCAAAAGACCCCTTGCCAAGTAGTCTGCCCATGTCACCTCCCTCACCTCTCCCCCCAGCACAAAGACATAGCCTAGCCTCTAGTAGACATTGTGGGCTCCTGAAAAATAAGAATATGTCCTATCAGAAGGGTGTAGACTGCACCACACATTTTACAGGCCAAATCTGTCTGCAAACTGCACTAGAATCCTCTAGCTGCCCTGGCTGTGCCATCCCATGAGGTGTTAACCCCAGTGTGGCTTAGTCTCGGTCTATGTGACTAGTAAGTGGAATTCCTGCCTGTGTCCTTTCACTGTCAACAAAGCAAACAATAATAAGAATTAAAAAACTTAGCATTTCCCCCTCCAACCAAACCCACCCTCCACCCCACCTCCCAGTGTCTCACTGTTGCACTGAACCACATTACCTGACCCAAGCTTTGCATGAAGAGAATATGAGAGGTCTGTGGCCCACCACCCACTGAAACTCAGGAACCGCAAATAACTACAAATGAACCAAACTGATAACTAAAGAGAAGAGGAAATGAAGAACACACTCCCAGTTACTACTGAGAGTCTCTCGGGGCGTGATTGAAATTAGGTAATTTCTCGCACCTCCGCCGAGACACAACATCACAGTTCAACTGCCTTGGCCGTCTTGCACCATGTTCATGTCTGGTTCAGGAGACTGCTTGCCCATAGAGTCTTGTTCCGTATTTGTGATTTTCACCATTAGGGGTGGTTTCCATCATAGTCGAATTCCTCTCTGACAAGTCCAATGTAGCGACCCTCTGTGTCCTGTCGTGTTTAGTTTTTTTTGGTATCCGATTAATTTTACCATCAGTGTCTGATGAGAGTCCGGATCTTTGTGTCTGCCTCCGAGCCAGCAGAGCTATCCTGCGTGTCTTGTGCCCATGGTGCAGCTTTGTTGTCTCCTCACCGATCTTTGGACCTTGGGTCTCGTCCCCTTGGTTAAGGGGCCGCTCGGCTCGCAAGGCCCCCTCTTTCCATCCTCTGAGGCGGGCACTCCTCCAGCCAGGTCCAAGCCTGTTCAGGTGAGAAGAGTGCCTTACTGTTATAGAAGACCATGGGACTTTGCCATGAATAGCAACATATACTGTAGTTGGAGGGCCCTTAACTTGGTTTTGACAGTGTCAAAGAAGGTATGCCTCTGTCTTTGAAACTCACGGGTATAGTCTGGAAACACCATAATTTTAGAATTTTTGTGACGGATCTCTCCAATACGGCGCACTTCTTTCAGTATCATGTCTCTAGCTTGAAAATTCAGAAAACAGGTGATTACAGGCCGTGGAAGTGTTCCTGGAGGAAGTTTTGCACTCAGCGCCCTGTGGGCTCACTCTATGGCAAAGCAGGATAGGAATTGTTCTCAGGGGAGTGAGGCTCTCAGCCATTTGTTCAGAAAGGCACTAATGTTAGACCCCTTGACCACATCTGGAAAGCCCACAAAGCACAAATTGTTTCTTTTTGCGTGTTTTCCGCATCATCCACTCACCAGACCATTCCCTTCATGGTGGCGCTGAGCTCTGTCACTTCCTTACGAAGGCTCTGGGTCATGTCCTCCACCTTTGAGATTCTATTTTCTGCAGTTGTGACCATCTCCAAGACATTGTGAAGGTCTTGTCTGAGATTGGAGACTTCAGAGCGCGCTTCCCCAATTCTCCCTTCCAGTGCCTCCCTAGAGGTCTAGATTGCTAGTGGGAATGCTGTGTCATTAGGCATACTTGGTGCACCCTCCTCAGATACTGCCTGTTTGGGATTTTTGTGCTTGGGAATGTTCTGGGAACTGTGGATGCCGGACAAGAAAGGGAAGAATAGGTGGCCTGGCATCGGCCGTGATGGCGGCGTAACTTTTCAGCTCCGTCTGGGCCCGCGATAAAGCCCGGAATATCCGACATTTCTCCGGGGGCTGGAGGGAGGAATTGACCGGTGCTGCTCTCCCGGCAATATCCTGCGACGGGAGAGGTGCCTCTTGTCCCGGACGGCTTGGCCCCCCGAGAGTGGCGATGGAGGGCCCTGCCTGGAAGCTGCGACGAGCTCCGGAAGGAGGGGCGGAGTCGCATACTCTGCCAGCCTGCATCTAGAGCACGCGGCCCGGGATCTCCAACATCCGAGATCCGGTGCATAGGGCCTGCGGCTGGAGGTGGTCCCTGCACCCGTGGTGTGGTTCTCTGGGGCCGCGCAGAGCGAGTACTGCCGGCGGGGCGCCCCCTATGGCCTGTTGCCTGCGGGGGTGTGCCCGCGGGCGGTTTGTGAGTGGTGCCGGTGTGCCCGAGAGCACGAAGATGGGCAGGAGGTGGCCGGCGGCTGAGACAGAGCGCAGCAATATCCACGAGCCCCCTCCCTGGCCCTGCGAGGGTTTGAAACGAGTGACTGGGGGCAGGCGCACATGATCCACGCTGGGCACGCCTGGCCTGGGACCTCCTGTGCCTGCGATCCGCAGTGTGTGGTCTGTGATCGAAGGAAGACTCAGCGCCAGAGGCGCAGTTCTTGGGGGTTGCAAAAATCCCGGATCATTGGCAGTCGTCTACATCCGGCCGGCTATCTGCTGCGGTGAGCCCGCTGGCGGCTTCAGGATCACGTCGAGGCATCCTGAGGAGGTGAGGCCGGGCACAGAGTGACAGACGGGAGGGCCCGCATGGACGGTCTGGAGTGGGGTGCAGGAGTACCAACGGGCCCCTTACTTCACCAATGACACCGTGGGGTTGAAGATTGGGAAAGGCAAGTGCATTCCACGGAGGGCGTGGAGCGGAGCCAGTGGGATCTTGGTAGTCGCAGTAGACGGCCAGAGCGATATATTGGGGCGGCGGGGCTCCTCTACTGTGCCCTCTATTTTCCTGGATCTGTGTCTGCAGCAGCCAGGACGTTTAGCTACTCCTTACGACTCGAGCAAGGTGGAGATCTCATAATCAAGCTGTGCTCCTGTGGCAGCTGGAGGTCAGCGGCAAGCCAGGGTGGTGGCGTGAAGTGGCCCTGTAGGGCGGTGAAGTGAATCCTCGTCCCCAATAACTGCGTGAATTCCAGCATGACAAAACCTAAGGGGGCCCCGGCTGCTGTGCAGTCTAATAAACTTGATAAATATGCTGTCCCGTGTCAGCTGGCATCCGAGGAGGGGGCGACTGGGGACAAGCCGAATGGAGAGGAGCCATCTCTGAGCTCAATTATGGCGGCAATCCAATCCGTGGGTATGAACCTGGAAACCAAAATTGACAAGGTTACCATTGAGATGAAATTGATGAGGGCGGACATGAGGAAAACCTCAGAGAGGGTTACAGTGACCGAGGAGAACATTGGGGAGCTCCAATCGGTGACGCGTAAGTTGGAGGAACGTGTACAGAAGCTGGCGCATCAACATAAGCTGATGGCCCTAAAGCTGAATGATCAGGAAGGGAGGGCCTGCAGCAATAACATCAGGGTGGTGGGAGTGCCTGAAGGGGCGGAGGGCCCCAGTGTGGACCTCTTCATTGAAGACCTTATCATGAACCACCTTAAGCCTAAGAGGCTGTCCACCCTGTTTTCTGTCGAGAGAGCGCATAGAGCTCCGATCCCTAAGCCGAAACCCGGGGCCCCTCCTCGGACGATCATTGTGCGTATCCTGAACTTCCGAGACCGGGACGTAATCTTGCAGGCGGCTAGAGCGAGAGGTGATCTCCCATACAAGAACGCAACAGTTCGGTTTTTCCCGGATTTCACTCTTAAAGTGCAGCAGGAGAGGCGGACATTTGATGGGGTGAAACGTGCCCTTAGGGAGAAGGGGATAAAATATATGATGTTTTTCCCAGCCAAGCTCAAGGTTATAGATGGCGACAAATCCTGGTTTTTCACATCGCCTGCAGAGGTCCAACAATGGCTGGACGGAGGACCCCTCTGAGCACACAGGCAGCGAGAGGAAACAAACTGGCTTGGGAGTCGCTACTGCACTCTCGAGTCTCTGAGTCGACGCAGCGAGGGAGTGCGGTCAGAGTCCAGATCCAGGAGCTCCCGGTCTGGAAGTTCTACGAGTGAAGCAAGGTATCCGGGGAAGTAAGGGATTGGACTCTTTTCAGCGAACTGTTGCAGGGGTTATGTGGGGCTTAAGGTACGGACTTTTATTTGTCGCTAAGGGGTAACGCACACTCTCAAGGGACACTGAAGTTCGGGACGCGGCCGGACGGGCCAAAGTTTTGTATGCTCCAGTTTTTCTATATGTGGTGGGGTGGTCTTGCGGGCCCGGGGGTGGGCGCTATCGGGTGGTGGTGCCAGGCAGCCCTACACTAGTTAATTGTTCAATAAGGCGACAGGCGCTCTGCTATTGGGGATGTGGGTAGTTTCAGACCTACAAGGCATGGTTGCAGGGCAGGGGGGTACTGTTACGGGCTTTTTTATTGTTGGTGTTATTCAGTGGTTGTTTATTGCTTCAGATATGATGCTTCAACAATTGTGCCATGAGACATGTTCCGGTGGGCCGGGCTATGCCGCGCGTAAGGGGTGGGTCCTCTTTTGCTGGGAGGGCATAGACTACCACCATGGCCATACGACCTACTAAAATGCTAACAATCCTCTCTTGGAACGTGAATGGCCCAGGGGATAAAATTAAACGCACTATGGTTCTGCGATATCTGCACAGACACTCACCGGACATTGTCATATTTCAAGAGACGCACCTCAAGGGTAACAATTATTTATCCCTTAATAGATATGGCTATACACTGCAGGTACATGCTGGTTTCACGTCTGGGTCCAGGGGCCCAGCTATACTCGTTAAAAATGCGGTACCCGTGGTGATACATCGCACGTGGTGCGACCACTTGGGACGTTATGCAGCCTTATCTGGTACGTGGGAGGGTCAGGTGGTAAATGTGTGCTCCGCGTATATTTCCCCACGACTGCATGAGATCACGTTCCCGGATCTTAGTAAGCTCATATTGGAATTCCCTCAGGGGCTCTTGCTTTTAGGAGGGGACATGAACGACACATTGGCGCCGGAGATGGACAGGGAGGTCCTCCCCCCAGTGGCGCAGGGGCCCCGTCCTTTGTACACGTTTACGCGTGCGCTGGGACTGGTGGATCTCTGGAGAAGCCACAACCCCAAGTCTAGACCCTACACTCATATCTCTGCGGCACATGGCAGCGGGGCAAGATTGGATTATATTTTCACACACACTACCTCAGCGGGTTTCTTTCAGTGAGGGTGTCATAAGGCGCGAGGGATATCAGATCACTCTCCGGTTGCGGTGAGGCTGCATGTGCCAGCTCGCGACTGGTCCCTTCCCCCGCGACATGATCCCTTCATGTTCCGGGATCAGGAATTTCAGGAGCGCTTTGAGGAGCGCACAAAGCTATATTTTGATGAAAACGTCGGATCTGTGAGCGCCGCCTGCATCCTCTGGGAAGCTTACAAGGTGGTGGCAAGGGACTTTGTTCAGGCGGCGAGTGGTGCCCAACGTAAAGTAAAACGAGCCCAGTGCGAGGGCCTCGAGCAGGAGATACTGGCTCTGGAGCGCACACTAAGCTCGGACTCTGGGGGTGCCACCGGGATCAAGCATGTGCTTAAACTCAAAGAACAATCCCTCCGTGACTTGGAAGAAAATGCGGCCAGGGCTCACGCGATTGCCACGCAGCGGAGAGTGTATGATCTGGGTGATAAAGCCAACAAATTGATTGCGTGGCTGGAAAGGAGGGACAGAAGTGAAGAAAATAAGTTTTCACTAGGTCCTATTAATTTCCTTACATTCCTCCATTCCTTGCCATCTCGTGACAAAACCCTGACTACCGCCTCCATTTCTGCTGACGCTAAAAAAACTATCACATACCCAAGCCCCCCTGTTCTTTGCAGTTAGCCAATTCATCAACAGAAAGCCATGAGACACCTACGCCCTGTGTAAACAAGCTTGTTTTTCATCTTCTGCTCCCTGCTTGGTAAACATCCTTGACACCGTGATCAGGTCATCTGGACAATGGTCTGACTGACCGAGCCTTGATCAAGCTGATTGAACAATGGTCTGAATGCCGAGTCTTGATCAAGCTGATTGAACAATGGTCTGAATGCCGAGCCTTGATCAGGTCATCAACTACAAACACCGCCCTGATTGAACAATGGACTGAATGCCAAAAGAGTGGGATAAAAATGTATATAAGGCTTGTTCGCTGTGGAGTA
The DNA here is from genome assembly GCA_963921515.1 of Calotriton arnoldi. Lineage (NCBI taxonomy): Eukaryota > Metazoa > Chordata > Amphibia > Caudata > Salamandridae > Calotriton > Calotriton arnoldi. Next base: position 196,168 of record CAWUFW010012883.1, read on the forward strand.
AAGCAGCAGCCTCCTGGGTTTTGTCTCTGACTAGCTTGGGACTCTGTTCCATAGCCCGGGCTATTGTAATAAAGGTGGTTCTCTCTGCAGACGAAGGTTTCCGGGTCCACTTTATTATATAAGGAGGGTAAGAGTAGACTCGGGTGATTCCCGCACCGCCAAGCCCCCACTCCTCCTTGAGGTGGGCTTTTCTTGGTTCTACAAATGGCGCCTGAACAGGGACACCACGGAGACGTAGGTCTGGCCCGGTGGTCGTGAGGGGCCCCGTGGTGGAAGTCCGATGGAGGTACCCTACCCGAGGGACCATTTTGAGTCCGGTAGACTAGAAGTCTTGCACACGGTCTTCCCCATCCGGTCTGGGCCACCTGACTGTGTCCCGCTGGTGCCCCCTTTAGTGCGGTCTCTGTCTGGATCTGGACTCGTGCCTACGTCTGCAGAAGAGAACAACATTTTCGGGTAAGGGTGGACTGATCATCCACCACTTGGCTCTGTTTTCTGTCTGTATTGACTTTTGCAAAAGCCAAGCCAGTGAGGTGAGTATTTTTCTCCCACTGTTGTCTGCCTGAAGTAAAAATATGCCAGTCAGTAGTAAGTTCCGAAAGTTATGTTGTTGTGTATGTACAGAGGACTCCCTTCTGGAGGCAGCCTGCCCGCTTCCTCCAGAAGGAACTCCAAGTTATGAGATGTATGTTAAATATGGGCCATCTGCTATCATGTTTTCTTCCTTATGGGTAAAATATACGAAACGAAGCAATGTTGAATTACAGTGGCCACAGTTTGGCTCTTTGATCTCCAGGCCCTTTCGAGTCTGGAGGAGCAGCTGCTCCGCAAACGGTCTCGTCAAGCCATGTTTGACGCCACCGCGTTGTGGAGGAAAGAAATAGATCAAAAAAATGAGAAAAAAGCAAGCGTTGAATAAAAAGAAAGAGAGGATGTCTATGGCTGATCATGCGAAAGTGCATTTAGAAAATAAGGTTCAGGAAGGGGTTGAAATGGCAGATAGGCATCATAGGGCTAAGGCGACAAAATGTTACCCCGCCCGTTCTCCCAGGGACCTTGAGGTTGAAGGAGAAGAGGGGGACTCATTGTTGAATGCTATTCTTGAAGGTCCACCTCCTGCCTATGCTCCGGCTCCTATGTATCCCGCTCTTCCTCAAAATGTTCCTAACGCTCCACCCCCACCAGTGGTGGTTCAGGCTGCCCCACCCATTGTACCACTGCCTGATCCTTTGACTCCCGTCATCCGGTCAGCACCCCTCCCTCCGACAGTTCATACCGCCCCACCTATTGACCCAACCCCGACCATACATTCCCGTCTGCTTGATAATCAGTCTATTGGTACCCCTGTTGGTGACTCTTATGCCACTCCGGACCGAACAAGATGGTCCTCCCTTATGCCCAATACCCTGTTTGGATTCTTCGGTACCCCTAGAAAGGAGTCTTTGAGGTCTGCTGAACTCGCTGGGGGTAGTGAAAGGGACGCTATGCGAAAACAATGTGCATTTTGGGTAAATAATGGTAATATTTATGGCGTTAAAGATATCTGGTCAACGTTTAGACAATGGACGGCCATACAACAAACAGATATGGCCGAGTATATGTGCACACTTATAATGAAAAGATACGAAGCATTGTTCATAGATACTCCCGGGATTGATTGATTTAAAACTAACTATTGCCAAGGGTCATGTTCAGGAGATGATATGCATGAAGCCCTTGTTACCATGATTGCGTTCAGAGACACAACGGCTTTTCCGCCATCTCCGAATGACAAAGCTATGCCTATGAGAGAGACAGCTCCCGTCTTTATCCCTGCAGTGCTCGCCAATAACCAGGGTGTTGGAGCAGCCCCAGCCCACTGGCGTAGGATGTGGGTGCATGTCCCATGGAAAAGAGCGGATGTTCTTCAATTGAAATCCCAACTACCAGACCCCGTAAGAATCCGGCTCTTTACTATCAGGAATTAGGTCAGATTGTTTCCTCTGGTGTCCTTACCTTAGAGGATATTGACTTATTATTCGGGTCAGTAGTACCACCCGACATATGGGACAAAATACGCCATGCCAACCCTAATGCCGCTTTGAATGGTGACTGGACCGACTTTGAGAGGATGGAGAATGACAGAGAGGGAGGGACTAAGCCTGATCCGGCTATTCTGGCTCTCCCAGGCCATCTGTTGCAACTCATGAAGACCCTTTTGCCCGAAATAGCTGTTAATTGGGATAAGATAAATGCATGTAAACAATGTAAGGATGAGTCTGTTGCTGATTTTTTCACCCGCTTCGAAACTGAGTACAAAAGTCACAGTGGATTGGACGCTAGAGCCCCTGGCTCGGGCTCAGTGTTTATTGATAAATTTGTATCTAATTTATTACCGGATCTCTCGGCCCGCCTTAAGAAGGTTGAGAGTACGTGGTCAGCTCAGACTATGGCAGGCATCCTTGCCATGGCCCAATATCATGAGAATAGAGAGAATGAAGATAAAGACAAAGAGTAGGGAAGAACAAGGACCTTAAAACGAAAGTTTTGTTACAACAAGCTTATCCACCCCGGGGACAAAATGCTAGAGGCCAAGGTCCGCCTTCGGACCAGTTCCAGAGGCTGCCCCAGCGCCCCCTTCAGTCTCCTTTACAGAAGTCCATCAGTTTGGCAGGTCCCGTTGATAAAGACCAGTGTGCCTACTGTAAGGCTTATGGCCACTGGGTTAGTGAATGCCCGGTATTAGCCCAGAATATTCAGTCAGGAAAAACTAGGCCCCGAACTCAAAGGGAAGGAAATATGGGACCTCCTAGGCAGAGGCGTGCACCAGATCCTAATGTTCGACCCCGTATGGGTCCGCCCCAGGGTACAGTTAACAGATTTGACAACGGGTATGAGGCCACTAGGACATACTTTAACGATGATTATGATGAGACCGATGAGACAGGTTTCTACCAGCCATAGGAAAGCCAGGAAAGGGGTAATGTAAGAGTGCCGATTCCTGTGGATCAGCGAGGTCCTTATGTCCGGATGTCAGTTGCAGGGGATAAAAAGAAGTTTCTCCTAGACACCGGCACTACTAGATCCTCGGTTGCGCACACCTTGATACCGGAGGCACCCCTTTCTGGCTCTCTCAATGTCTCCGTGGGTTTTTCTGGGGTCCCTGTCACCAACCCCATCTCTAAGCCTCTCCCGCTGGATCTCGGTCCAGCTCATATGGATGCTCCTTTGATTCTCACGCAAAAAGAACTATTGATGGACAGAATGCAGAACAATGTCATACATTCACCCCAGTACAGAGATCTGGGCCTAAATCCATCGTTTTTTTGCTCACCATGCCATTCCAGTTTGGACCCAGCCATATGCAAATCAGTCTTGACCCTGCGCCCAATGGGAACAGTCCAGCCCGAACTGCCAGGCCAGGTCCTCCCTGGACTGGAAACAAGCATCCTAGGACCGGTTTCGGGGTTTCACCCCTCTTCAGCCAGGATAGCTTGAGTCCATATGGTCTAGGGCTTTACACACACTACACATTTTATTGGTGGTGTTTATTAGACATTGTACAGTTCTTAAAATCCTTGACATGACTGCCCTATGTAAGGTATCACTTTGTTCGCCCTAAGTTGGCAGGGTATGCCCAGACGTGGGTCCCTTGCTCACTTTGCCACTGGATTCAAGATAGCCTGGCTGATGAGGGTTTTGAACCCGAAACCGGTCCCAGGATGCTTGTTTCCGGTCCAGGGAAGACATGGCTTGGCAGTTCGGGCTGGACTGTTCCCATGAGGCACAGGGTCAGACTGATTTGCATATGGCCATGTCTGAACTGGGGTGGTGGAGTGAGCTAAAGAATGATGATGGATTAAACCCAGATCAGTTGACTGGGGGTGAGTGTTTGATTTGCTCTAACGCTCCGTCCATCATCCCCTTTGGTATCCCTTTGATTCTCATGACTGGATGTAGTGAAAATTTGCTGGGTATGGATTTGTTAAAGGCTTTACATGCTACCATTTCTTGTAGTCCTGATGGCGTGTCCCTTACCATATCACCAGATTCCTCCGCCACTATGTTCCTCTCTGGACCCCTCCCGTTCTGCAGGCCTTACCCTCATCACTTTGGGCCACTTCTGACACTGATGTAGGACTACTCGACATTTCTCCGTATACTGTCCGTATCCAGCAAGGTGCCCAACTGCCCCGGCTTCGCCAGTATCGCCTTCCCCAGGAAGGTGAGGCTGCCATATTATCTATAATATCAGATCTCATGAAGACGGGAGTAGTTGAGGAGACACGTGGTAATGAGTGTAACAGCCCAATTATTCCAGTTCTTAAAAAATGTATTGATCCCTCTCCCGCGGCCCCCAAAATTTATCGGTTTGTCATCGATCTGCGGGTTCTCAACAAAATTACGGTCTCACAGTATCCCGTTGTCCCTGATATCACAGCCCTCTTGACCATGGTCCCAGCGACCGCCACTCATTTTTCTGTTATTGACCTAAAGAATGCATTTTTCTGCATTCCCATACATCCGGACAGTAGACATCTTTTTGGTTTCTCCCTTGGAGGGCGGAGTTTCCGGTTCTGCCGCGCCCCCCAAGGTTTTACTGAAAGCCCCAGCATCTATAGTCAGGCTCTCAAGAATCAGTTGGACTCCCTGACGCTCCCAGCAGGAGCCACTCTGTTGCAATATGTAGATGACCTCTTAATTGCAGCCACGTCTGCTCCACTTTGTGAACAAGCAACAGTACGTCTGCTTCACCACCTTGCCTCCCACAATCATAAGGTTTCCTTGAACAAATTGCAATTTTGTCGACAGAAAGTGACCTACCTCGGCCACCTCCTCTCGAAGGAGGGAAGACAACTTACCACTGACCGAGTGTCCCTTATTACCTCCATGCCTCCCCCTTTGACACAGAAACAAGTACGTGCCTTTATAGGCCTCACTTCCTATTGCAGACAATGGATCCCTAACTTCTCGGCCATTGTCAAACCTCTTTTAGCTCTCACTACTAAAGATATGCCAGAAAGAGGTTTTCCATGGACAACTGAGCATGTGGCTGCCTTTCAGACACTCAAAGATGCCTTATGTACAGCTCCAGTGTTAGGCACCCCAGACTATGGCAAACAATTTTTTCTTTTTGTCCATGAGACACATGGCTGCGCTTTGCGCTGGTCTTAACTCAGATGTTTGGAGACAAACATCGCCCTTGTGCTTATTTCTCGGCTACACTTGACCCAGTAGCCCGAGCCCTCCCTGGATGTTTACGCGCAACTGCTGCTGCTGCACTTATGGTCCGCCAGAGCGCAGGTATTGTTATGTCTTCACCCTTGACCTTAATGGTCCCACATGCAGTAGATACCTTGCTCAACAACACCAAGACACAACACCTTACCAGTGCACGACTTACTCTTTTTTCCAGTCACATTGACATTAGGAGATGTAATATTCAAAACCCAGCTACACTACTCCCTACTGAGACACAAGGGAAAAATTCTGACCCTCATGACTGCATATTACGGACTGAAGAAGAGACAAAGGGTCGTGTGGACCTACAAGACACCCCCTAACAGACGCTGAGGGAACACTATACATAGATGGTTCATGTCTTAAAAGATCGGATGGAACTACATCTGTTGCATATGCCCTCACCACTCTTGTTACAGTAGTTGAGACAGCACAAATTCCACAGGCATCGGCCCAAGCGGCTGAATTAATGGCCTTGACACGAGCTTGTGAAATCAGTAAAAACATGACTGTTAATATCTATACGGACAGTCAGTACGCCTTTGGGGTGGCTCACAATTTTGGTAGACTCTGGAAAGAAAGACATTTTCTCACCTCACATGGGACTAGAATATAGCATGGCCCCCTGATACACAGACTTCTAGACGCCTTGACATTACCTAGAAAAGTTGCAGTGATTAAATGTAAAGCCCACCAGAAAGTGACCGATGATGTAGGGGAAGGCAATGCCCTTGCAGACCAAACAGCAAGACAGACTGCTCTAAGTAAATCAGATGGAATGTTTGTGACAGGACCAGCCAGATGGGTGGTGGAAGGAGGAATGTTGGAAAATACTAGTTAGAGTGTGGTCGAGATTCAATCTCATACCACTGCAAAAGAACTGCACACATGGGAGGAACATCTGGCAGAGAAAGAGATAGAGGGATGTTGGGTGCGTATATCCGAAGGGAGGCAATGGATGTTACCAGACAGTCATGTCCCCCAGTTGTCACTATGGCCCCTGGCCCTGCCCATATCAGTGCAAAGGGAATATGCAAGTTACTAGAGCCAACATGGTATAATGAAAAAATACCCATATATGCTGACCGAGTGGTTAAGTCATGTATGATCTGCCTTATGCACAATCCAGGAAAAGGTACAGTTACCCCCGCTGGTGGCTTCTCCCCACCTAGGTTTCCTTTTGAGGCCATCCAGATGGATTATATCCACATGAACAGGTGTGCAAATTTGAAATATGTCCTTGTAGTGGTCTGTGCCTTCAGCAGATGGGTGGAGGCCTACCCCACCAAGGATTGCACAGCTATTACAACGGCCAAAGTTTTGTTGAAAGAATACTTTCCCCGATTTGGGTTGCCCCGTTTGATTTGGAGTGACAATGGCCAACATTTTACAGCCAATGTGGTCCAGTTTGTGTGTTCCGGGCTTGGTGTCAGACAAAAGTTTCATGCTGCTAATCACCCTCAGTCAGCCGGATTGGTGGAGAAATACAATGGGGTACTTAAATTAAAATTGGCCAAAATAGTGGCGGAAACAGGTGTTACCTGGGTAGATGCCCTACCCCTTGCTCTCTTGTCAGTAAGGACGACTGCCCACTCAAGGATAGGATTATCTCCCTACGAATTGGTATTCGGTAGACCAGCTAATGTATGGGGCGTACTAAGGCCAAAGAAATTGTCTGATGTTGAGTTCCCAGTATTGACTGACTACCTGTACCAGTTAACCGATTCTTTTCGTACTCTTTATCATCAGATACACCCTGCTATCCCCGACAAGAGCGAAGGCCCAGGTCACACCATTCAACCAGGTGACTGGGTGGTGATCCGAAATTTTCAGCGTACCAAGGGGCCGATTCCGATTTGGGCCGGAAATCTCTCCGACCGAGCCGGACCCGGAGAGATTTCCGACCGAATCGGACCCATGCAGCCCGACCGAACGAGTACGATGCGCACGTATGCCATCGGACTCGAGTCGGTCGGACTCCCATTGAAGTCAATGGGAGCCGGTCGTACAACGCGTACACGGGCTCCCATTGACTCAATGGGTGCGAGGCGGACAAGGGCGCCCCCTACAGCGTGTACGCCGCGAAGCGACTCGCGCCGTATACGCACAGGTATACGCACATGGGTCCCCCCTATGTGCGACTCGCGCGGCTACGCGTACAGGGGGGTCCGACACGGACCCCCAAAGTACTGCTCCGACTGCTCTTTCAAGCCGGAGTGCGCGGCTCGGTCGGACTGCTCGCGGCGCGCATCGTACTTACCCGGCCGGGGAACGTCTCCATTGCGCGGTGCGAGTCGAGTCCAAGCGAGTCGGTCGGTGCGGTTCGACCCGGGAACGAGTCGGTCGGAGCGGTCGGGACGCCCGGACGAGTCGGTCGGCGAATTCGCATCGTACTCGCTCGCCCGGACGCGCGTACGAATCGGTCGGGAAATAGGGCTCCAAATCGGATCCAGTTAAGCCGAATCCGATTCGGAGCTCTAACGGCCGAGATCGGAATCAGCCCCCTAGTGTCCGGAGCCCCGCTGGTCACACCCCCGACAGGTCCTTCTAGCCACCCGCACTGCTGTAAAAGTCGAAGGGAGAAAGAACTGGACACATGCTACCCATTGTAAAAGGGTGCCTCTCCCCCTCCCGTACGACCAATGGGTGAAAGAAGGACTGCCGGATTGCGACACAGAAGTAGTACCGACGTTTGTCCCTTTCAGTGATGCTCAGCTTCATTACACCACTATAGAAGCCGAAACTGATCGAATCTTAGGGGTCCAGTCATCCCTCCTCTGCAGGATCAGAGGAAGGAACAAGAAGCTCTCTTTCCAGACCACTCCATACCTTCTTCCACTCGCTACAACTTGAGACCAAGAAAAGGGGCTGGCCCTTGACTCTGTCTGGTGTCTAATAGGCTGTAGGGCTGTGATATCTCCGGCTGAGACCGGTGCTGGTATGCTGGACCAATGGGAAGTCCGTAGGACTCTTGGTATCCACATCCAGTGAAGCAACCACCAATCACAAACATCCGCTATTGACAACAGGCTGAGCACAATGGCAGCGGTCCGAGGGTCTGAAGCGCACAAGAAATATGTCAAACTTCTGAACAATAAATGCTTCCTTTCCACAATAGTTATACTTTTTGCTCTCCTCATCCTGCTGGTTGTGGGATGGTTTCTGTTGCTGACCTCTCCCCCAGCTCCTCTGGCTATGACACCGACACCTGCAGAACATCTCCACGCCACCTTGTCACCCCATGAACTACCACGACGCCTGGAATTCATGAACAATACTTTTGTACAATTATTGCACCAGCATCAGCTTGTGATTAATACCTCGAACTGTTGGGTATGTGGGCTCATGCCACACTCTATGACACACACTGTCCCCTATTTCGTCTATCCATTTTCTGTTTTTGGGTCCTGTCTGGCTTGGAGGATGCTCGTCACCGATGCATATACGATCAATGGAACAACGAGCTCCATCATTGGCGATTTTTATGACACTTTCACCCGAAACAGAACAGGCAATGTCAGTAATCCTTTCTGCCCTACTACGACATCTGACATCTTGAACATCTCCCGTGCTGAACGCAATGAGATGGTTGTGTTCAACACCTCAAGTAGAATAATCTTCTCCCGCTTTCGGTCCAGACGCAAAGTTCCCACCAAATTGCAGGCTTTCAATGTGATCAACACGCATGGCCAGGTGTGCATAAAAGGACTGGGGACCCGGGTAGGTAGGAGTCAGTGACTGCGCAATAATCAGTACACTGAATATTACCTCACCACCACTCCTAATCGCTTTTCCAAATACCTATTTTGTTTGTGGACAGTCTGCTTATACCTGGCTTCCAGGAAATTGGTCAGGTGTGTGTTATTTGGCCTTTCTTCTTCCCCCTACCTTTACTGCTGTTGGGACACATCACTTGACAAATCCCCACCTCCACCATCGTATGCCTAGGGGAGTAATTGAGGCCGATGACACTGCAGGACAGGAGGCGGGGGACTTCTTCAAAGGTTTCCTGCCGTTCTTGGGTCCTATGGTCAACAGCCGCAACATACGACACCTTACCCGAGTGGTGGAGGCAACCATTAATGAAACAGTAGGGGCATTGGGCAACATCACCGCAGAGCTTCAGGCGGACCGCCTGATGACACTACAACATCGAATGGTACTTGACATCATCCTTGCTGACCGTGGTGGTGTATGTAAACTAATCGGCTCCAGCTGCTGCATTTACATACCTGATAACGCTCCATCAGTCTATCAAGCTATCCAACGCCTGCATAAACTTTCCTCTGAGATTCATCAACAACAAGACGACTGGTCCCTCATGGGCTGGATTTGGGGCCTCCTTTCCAGATGGGGATGGGGGATCCTCATTTTTTTGCCTTGGGAATAGCAGTCATCATCTCATGCTGCCTGTGTATTCAGTGCTTGCCTATGCTTTGTGCTATGTGTACACAGGCCCTTAAAAGTTCCCCGGTCAGTACACGTGACACCAACGTAAGGATAATGCTTCAACAAGAGATTGGCGACCTAATGCAGATAGACATTTCCTAAGAACATGTTTTGCCACTCAATGGCAAAAGGAGGGTCTGAAGAAAATAAGTTTTCACTAGGTCCTATTAATTTCCTTACATTCCTCCATTCCTTGCCATCTCGTGACAAAACCCTGCCTACAGCCTCCATTTCTGCTGACGCTAAAAAAACTATCACATACCCAAGCCCCCTGTTCTTTGCAGTTAGCCAATTCATCAACAGAAAGCCATGAGACACCTACGCCCTGTGTAAACAAGCTTCTTTTTCATCTTCTGCTCCCTGCTTGGTAAACATCCTTGACACCGTGATCAGGTCATCTGGACAATGGTCTGACTGACCGAGCCTTGATCAAGCTGATTGAACAATGGTCTGAATGCCGAGTCTTGATCAAGCTGATTGTACAATGGTCTGAATGCCGAGCCTTGATCAGGTCATCAACTACAAACACCGCCCTGATTGAACAATGGACTGAATGCCAAAAGAGTGGAATAAAAATGTATATAAGGCTTGTTCGCTGTGGAGTAAAGCAGCAGCCTCCTGGGTTTTGTCTCTGACTAGCTTGGGACTCTGTTCCATAGCCCGGGCTATTGTAATAAAGGTGGTTCTCTCTGCAGACGAAGGTTTCCGGGTCCACTTTATTATATAAGGAGGGTAAGAGTAGACTGGGGTGATTCCCGCACCGCCAAGCCCCCACTCCTCCTTGAGGTGGGCTTTTCTTGGTTCTACAGAAGTCACAACTGGGTTTCTGAGATTAGGTCCACAGAAGGAACGCAGGGTGGTACTGGGGGGGGACTGACAGAAATCTTTGCCAAGTATTACGAGAACATTTACCGGTCCCAATCCACGCGGGGGGAGTTGGAATGTAATGAGTTCCTACGGGATATTTCTCTACCGGCTCTGGGGTCGGAGGACAGGGAAACGCTAGACTCGGACTTCCATCTTGAAGAAGTGGAAAACGCCATGCGAGACTTGCAATCCGGGAAAGTGGCGGGACCAAACGGGCTCCCCTCCGAACTGTTTAAATGTGTGGCGGGCACGCTGGCCCCCTACATGTTGGATATGTTTAGGGAGGCGTTCCAGGAGGGTCACCTATCTGAGGACACAAGAATGGCGACTATAGTTGTACTCATCAAGAAGGGTAAGCCGCAGGACCTGTGCAGTTCCTACCAACCTATCTCCCTTTTAAACTTCGAGGCCAAGGTCTTAGCCAAGATTATTGCAAACCGCCTGGGCCCTGTCATCCAGTCCCTGGTCCACCCAGATCAATCAGGCTTCATGCCCCATAGGAGCACTAGGCTCAACTTAAGACTCTTGTATGGTGTCCTGCACGTGACTCAAATGCGGCCCGAGGTCCCAGCTGCGCTCCTATCATTGGACGCGAGGATGGCGTTTGATTAGGGTGACCAGAATTGTAAAGCCAAAAACCGGGACATTTCATGAAAATGGAAGAAGGACTACAGTTTTACTTCAAGCGAGCGCACAGAATGACAGCGCTCCTCCGCACGGAATTACAGAACAGGTAGTTAGACCATACATAAAATGCAATTTTAGAAGCTTCCCTGTTAATTAACTTGCTTTCTAGAAACAACTGCTCACTATCCCTGCTTTGTACAACATAAAAAACACCTCCCACTGTTTTCAGCTGACCCTCTCTAAAACCGGGACAGGAGCTAAATTTCCTGAAATCTGCCCGGACAGCTGGTGAAAAACCCGGACCGTCCGGGCAAATCCGGGACGCCTGGTCACCCTACGTTTGATAGTATCGAATGGCCCTACCTCTTCGCGGTGCTGGAGAAGGTGGGCATTGGCCCACAGCTGCAAAAGTGGATCCGCTTGTTATACACCGCCCGATGGCTCGAGTAAGAGTGAACGGGATCATCTCTAGGGCCTTTGCGTTACACAGGGGGACGCGTCATGGGTGCCCACTGTCACCGATGTTGTTCGCGTTGGTGCTAGAACCACTGGCGGTGTAAATCAGGAGAGACCCAGTAGTGAGGGGCATAGACATAGGAGGGGGCTGGGAAGAGCGCATTTCCTTGTATGCGGACGATATTCTCCCTTATGCGCATAGGCCCCGTCAAACATTCCATAGACTCATTCATATAATACGGTCCTTTGGTTCCTACTCTGGATATTGTATTAACTGGGACAAATCATTGGTTTTTTCACTGGCCGGGGACCCTCCTGTCCTTACGTCGGCGTGCTCGGAGATGGTATTGCAAGATAAATTTAAGTACCTGGGTATCTGGATAACCAAGTCTGTGGAGGAGTTTACACTACTGAATCTACTGACGCAGCTATCCAGGTTACGTGAGGACGCAACACATTGGAGGGGGCTCCAGATTTCCCTTATGGGCAGGGCGGTTCTCTTCAAGATGATGGCCCTCCCGCGTTTACTTTACGCCATCCAGAACACTCCGTATCCCATCCAGGAAACGTTCTTTCGGGCGATTGAGTCCGAGCTCCGCAAACTATTGTGGGGAGGGGGCAATCCAAGAATTGCGCTTAAAAAGTTACAGAACGGGGTGTACGAAGGGGGCTGGCAGTCCCGGACATCAGGAAATATTACTGCGCCGCTCACCTTATCAATGTTAATGGATGGGTATTTGCCCCGCTTAAGGAACCAGCCTATGGGATGGATAGATGGGCACTAGGTGAACGTAGCCACCTGGGGGAACTGTACCGCAGGGGTAGGGGCGCAGCACACCTGCCGCCACACACAAAGACGGTCATTGATATTTGGCATAAAGCAACTAAAATGACGAGGTGGGAGCACAGACTCACTGAACAGACTCCACTATGGAGGGGAGATTTTTTGAGGGAAATACAACATTTGCAGGGGTTCCGGTAATGGAGCCTGATAGGCATTGATGTACTTGGGGACGTCTGGAAAGGTGGGAAAATGGTGACCTTCGATAATCTGCGGGAGGGCTTCCAAATGGGGGAGGCGAATTCCTTAGATATCTACAGCTGCGTTCGGCACTTCATTGCCATTTTAAAGAAGGGACGGTGCTTCCGGAATATTCCCCACTGGAGGATAGGCTCCTATTAGATCCCATGATTGATAAGGCGGTGTCTCTCACCTACAAAAAACTAGTAAACAATTCCCCGGACTGCCTGGGTTCCCTGAGGGAGGCTTGGGAATCGGATGTGGGACTGCTGGAGGACGATGATTGGGCAGAGGCCCTCTAGAGCCCCAGAGAAATAGCCATCAGGGCGCTCTTCAGGCTGGTTCAGCTCCGTATCCTTCATAGGTCCTACGCTTCGAGAATGGTGCAGGTCCGTATTCAAGGTAGTGGTTCCGAGCTATGCATCAGGGGCTGCAGTGAGAGGGGATCTTTCTTCCATATATTATGGGACTGCCCCAGGATCCAGAAGTACTGGAGGGGCCTGAACCGCATAATGGAGGCTGTGGTGGGCGAACAGGTCCCGTTGGAACCCAGATGGCACATCCTTGGAGTCATGGGAGAGATCACATGGCCACAGTGGGCCAAGCTGTGGCTAGCGTTAGCAGGGGCGGTCGCCAAGAGGAACATCGGACGTGCATGGGGTACGACAGAACCACCGACAGTAGCAGCATGGCTGTGTGATATGGACTGGTGTCACAATGCAGAGCAGGTGGTCTACCAAAGTTGAGGTTGCCCGCGCAAGTGGGAGAAAATATGGGGGGCCTAGACACTGTACAGAGGCCTGTGATGGGACGCATGGGGTGGGTGACATGTGCTATTCTAAGAGAGTGAATTGTCGTAGTCAATCCGGCTGTGTGCAGAACTGTGTAAAATGTACTTACGGGCTGGGGGCTATAGTGTCTGGTAACTGTCATGTCTTTCACGTAGGTTGTACCTGTATATTGGGAATTGCTTGTATTTAAAGCTTGTTATTTGCTTTAATAAAAGGATTTTCACACAAAAAAAGAAAGGGAAGAATAGGGAGGGGGAGGTGAGGAGGAGGTTGTAGCACAACGGAGACCTCCAGACATGGGCCACTGCCTCAAGGAGGAGGCTCTGAGATGGTTGTTGCCTCGGAGCGCTAGTGAGCTTCCCACCATGCAAGTAGGTTTATCATCCGCTGCACCGCCAATTCCCCACCAGCAGCCTGCGAGCCCCTGGCCTTTACTGTTGTCGGATTGTCATTGACCATGCCTCTACGGGAGAGTGCCAGGAGGCCGTTCGCCCCCAGTGTACCAGGATTTCACTCTTATGTGGATCTCTGTCCCCCTCTCACTACTGCCTCCTCCTGCCAGCACCAATCCACCTCTGCATGGCTCAAAGTTCAATCAGGGACCTTGCACCACTCCAGGCCAGGGGATTTGTCCTTTGTGGGCTTATGTGTTGCAGAACTCAGCACCATTCAGACTTGTGCTGCAAGCGGCCTGCAGGGTGAAAATCGTGCTGGCCACAGTTCAAAGCACCAATGGGGAATGGAGGTGGAAAGCCGCTGATCTGCCATGTACAGCTGTCCCAGCACTCATGTAGTCGAGGAGAGGGTCCCCCACTGCAGCGTCTCCAGGCCTCTGTGATATATGGACTGTCGCGCGGGCACCCCAGGCCTAAGGGAAGTACCCTCTCCAGCAATGTCCACAGGCCACTATTTGCATCTCCAGCAGCCACCTCGCAGATGGAGCAGGTGCATGCCAACCCGCCAGACCTTAGGATGTTGCTGTGTGCTCTGTGGGGGATGGGGGGTGGGAAGCAGAGAACCAGTCTCTGCTCTATCAGTATGTCCAATCAGCTCTCTGCCCCCTGCGGTTGTTCGACCTGCGGTGCCTCTCACCTGTGATTGGGAGTCTGCAACTGCTCACAGCCTGGCAGTTGCTTCAGGATCTCTGGGCCTCAGTGGTGACAGCATCATGTGGGGAGCATGAGCAGTGTCAATCAGGCAACAATCTGAGGTGAGCGATGAAGGTATTTCTGCAAAAGGAGATTACCTCAGATAGAGCTTAGCCCAGCTGCCTGGAAGAAAACGAGGTGATCAGTGGAAGACTGAGCAAGTTAAATGAGTGACACCTGAACTTTAAAGCCCAGGGAAAGATGGCCACTGCAAAGACCTGTGGTGGGCGCTTTCAGCCCTGCTCGCTAAGTGTGTGTCCCCAGCTGCCCTCATCTGGGCCTTGAAATCATCTCGACCCTCCTATCCAGCCAGGGAGAGTTTGGGGAGGTTGCTGGTGTGCAATGAAGCTGCCTATACCCATAGCGCAAATTCCTGCTGCTCTGGGGACCACTCTAGCGATAAAAATGTGCACAATACTGTGTAACTGCATCTGAGTGATATATTCACCTTTGCGTCTTCAGGAGACCCTAGGGAGTCGGCTCCAGGAACATCTGTAGCCCCCCAATCGGACTCTCTCTTCACCTGCTTGCGGAGCTCCTCTCCTGTCACGTGACACCTGGATTTGGCTCCCATCTCAATAGGGGGAGGAGTTGTTTGGGCCTGTGCTCGCTGCTACTGGGACTGCTACCACACCCGGCTTGACCGCAACTTCGCTGAGCTACCACAGACGTATGTAAAAGAAGGTGGCACTGAGTGGGCAAAGAAGCTATGCCCGGGCAGCGGCTGCCACAGCGTGCCCCCTCAAACTGAGTTCTTTGCATAGGAATTAAAGTTAATGGTCCTGCTAAACTTATACCAGCTTGGGACTTTTGACTTTCACTTACTGGTCTGCTATTTAGCCTACCTGATGGTTATAAAGGCACAATTGCCCTAAGAAAACTCAAGGACAGATCATAGGATCACAACAATAGACAAAGTCAGTCGCGGCCGGTAGGACTCCGGGGTGAGGGGTGGGGGGGGGTTCGAGCAGAAAGGGGTGGGGTTAATGTAATTTTTTTTATTTTTTTTTACTTACCATCTTCTCCGGTCCCGCGTCGCGTCTCCTCTCTCCTCTCCATACAGGAAGGAGGCAGCCTCCCTCCCCTCCCCAAAGCCAATCACAACGCTGCAATGGCAGCATTGTGATTGGCTAGGACGCAGACTCCTAAGGCGTCTATGGGGAGGCCATTTTCTCTATGTAGGCTGCATGCAGCCTACAAAGAGAAAATGCAAAGTGCGTATGAGGCCGACCAAACAGTCAGCGCACTCAGAGTGGGCAAGCCACTCCCCCCCTGGACTCCTGCAGGACTGCCCATCAGCCCACCCCCAACCAGGCATACACTTCTGCTTTCTCGCAGTGCGAGAAGCAGAAACATAAAAACATAAAATGGTATTTAAAATACCATTTTATGTTTCTGCTTCTCGCACTGCGAGAAAGCAGTGGGCGATGCTCCTCCGCCCATGTGGAGGAGTCACCCATGGACAAAGTGAATCTGTGAAAATATTGTGTAGAGTTGTCTGTCTATTTCCTGTAGCTGTTAGCATGTTTCTGGCATAGTAGCACATTTATTTGTGTACAGTTGTGTTGTGCCTTTATTTATGTATCTTTTCTTATTCAAGATCAAACGTTACTTTGTGTGTAACTGAGTTCTGAGAGGCAAATTTGCTAAGTCATGCAGTCTAGAGCTGCATTCAGTGAAAATGAGAGATCAGGACAGTGCCATATCTAAGGTATGGTGTTGCTCTCCCCCCTACTGCTGGTGCACTTTTGTCTGCCTTGAGCCACGCGCACACCCTTGCACTATAGATCATGGGTGTTTGTGTGATGCCTATCCTTTCAGTACAAAATAACATGCCTTGGCATACTTTTCAACATTTTTCACTTTTTGTATTTGTGTTTGTGAGTTGAATAATGCAGAACACATCCACATGTTTGAAAAGTGTGGAGACATTCATACAATGCTGAAAGTTTACACCTGCCTCGAGATTACATAATTTTGTGGCACAAATCCCTGTATGCCATTATTAGTAGATAGGGATTTTTGTCAAAACCCAAGGGTGGTTGCAAGGAAGCACCCACGTGCCACCCACTGGACGCCCCGTTTGCACAAAGAAGTTCAAAGTGCTACTTTGAACTACTTTATAGCTGCTTTCAACGCAAAATAACTTTTGCACTGGAAAGTAAATCCCCAAACATTACCAGTTTGCATCACTTTGGATGACTCTGCACCGGAACAATGTGTAAGCAAATCTACGCACTAGTCTCTAACCCTGCACCATCTCTCTGAATAAGCCTTGTATCGCTCACCTAGCTATCTTGAGAGTCAAGCGGGAAAGGAGGGGACTTGGGGGCATATTAGCAAGGGCTTTATCGCCGCTTTTGCGGCACTTTTTGCCGCCAAAGCGGCGATTTTTTTTATCGCCCTATCAGCATGCTGTCGCTAACAGGCGTTAGCGACAGCTTTCTGGCGATAGCGGCCGGTTTTCCCATCGCCTTGCATGCCAGCGATAATTATCGCTAATGACATGCAAGGTAGGCGTTCCCAACTAAAAGCGACTGAAAACAGTCGCTAACACAACTTCCCCCTATTAGCAACGCAGGCGAAGCGATAAAAAAAGTCGCGCTAAGCGCGAATATCGCTAGAATTTAACACCTGCTAAAAACATGACTTACCTGTTTGTTGAATGGGAGGTGGATTGTCAGGCTAAGTCCACCATGGCGTTAATGCGTGAATATCGCTGGATTTCCAGCGATATTCACGCATTTCGCCGCTATCGCTGGATATTTTATCGCATTGGAGCGATAGGCGGCGATTAAAAAAACGCGCTAAGCGCGGTTTGCGATAATTATCGCAAGTTGTTGCTAATATCCCCCTTGGTGTTCAATTTTTGCATCGCACAGTGGAACACCCCTAGGACATCAGAGGTAAAGGGACCCAATTCCCATAATTCTTGGGGAGCTGTTCTTACCCAGTATTATTTGAGAACTTCCTATTTCATCAGCAAGTCATGAATACTCTTATTTGAGTGAACACTTGAGCTCTTAGCACATTGGATTGAAGAAAGGCCGGCCTGTGAGGTCATCTCCTAGCCCGAAGACGGTACATGTGTCTTTGTAACGTTTATATGACTTTCTCTTGTAGCTTATCCAAAAGATCAAGGCCTGTTTGTCAACAGATCCCTGGTAATCTCACCCTGCAGTGAAACAAGAGATGCGGATATGGAGGAAAACATGTCAGGGCCTGGCGAGGGAGCAGGACAAGAATAACTGGCATTGATGTCCCAAACTCACAGCCTTCTCGGGTTACCGAGATAAATGCAGATACAGAGCTCACCCGTGTACGTCCCTAACCCTGGCAGGCGCTGAATAAACAACAAAGATATCTCAGCGTAATTAAAAAGACAGTCCTGTCTCACGCATTCACACAGCGCAGCGTGGACGCTTCTGTCAGGGTAGATGTGTTTGCTGAGGCCATAGCAGCTGTCACAGTAGGTTTAAAGGTACCGTGCCCAAAAAGGCTCAGGAAACCGAACATTCACCGAGCAAAGAAAATAAAAAAGCAAAGAAATGCAGGAACGCTGGCTGCTCATTCATCCAGGTACAAGTGTACACTATCACAGGTTCAGTAATTCGAAGCCTCTGGAGCAGGGATGTCCATGGTCCAGGAAGGGGAGAGTCACCATGCCAGACTTTCAGGATTGCCCCATGAGATAAATGAGCCTACATTGCATCGAAATTGAAATACCTTACAAAGTGAGTAGTGACCCTAAAAATCCAGCATGGCTCTAATCTTCTTGGACCAGTTCTGGAGACCCCATATCATGTAATGCACAAGTGTTATTTTATGGTATGGCACAATATGGTATGTTATGTCACGTTACGTTATGTGTTGTATTATGTATTATGTTATAATGGTTTATGTTATGTTAGCCTATATTATGTTATGTTAGCCTATATTATGTTATGTTGTGTTAACAGCATTTGCCTTGTGCACTTCTATCATTTGCATGGCACAGCAGTGCTTACAGATTAAGAGTGCTCTGTAGATGCACCATTATCACCATGGACACTAGCATGAGTGTTTTTAATGGGCAGCACCTTTCTCTTTCTTTATTATAAGAAAGTAAATGGGAACGGGGAGGAGAGAATGAACAGAGATGACAGTGACATAGAAAGAAGAAAAAACGAGGAGAAATGAAAACATTTCTCCTCGTTGAACCTCCCCTGGGGAAGCATAGCATTCTGACGCATTCCCAGGTTCACGAAAGGTTGAAAATCTGTGAATGCAGCAGAAGCCATGGGTGTTATGTGGGAACACCCACAGCAACACCCATGGTACGCCCCTTTCACCAAAGTGCTGCGTGAAAATGGACTGTATTTACAAGGACACAAAAAGCCATGCAGGGTGGCTTTACGTGTCCTTGTATACATAGGGCAGCAAAATGCGCCGCCGGTGTGTCAAACAAAGTGACGTACCGGCGGCGCAATGGGGTTGTAAATAAGCCACAAGGTCGATATAATGAGATCACCAGTTTAAACTAGAGACAATACATGTCTCAGTTGTGGGCATTTCAAGGTCTTAAGATGGTGGCACCCTGTAACATTTGCACTGTCTGTTGCTCGAGGCATATTCCTGCTGTGGGACATAGTCAACATAAAATTCCATCTACCAAATTCTCTCTTATTGCTCCAAGAAACTTTTCGTTTAACCATCTTGCAATGGGCCATGGTTCTCCTATGTCTGTCTGCATTTCCAAGATGGGTTAAGACCTGTTATATATACTGTTTATATCCCAGTGTGGACAGAGTACAAGTTGTGGACTTTTAGACCTGGCATCTTTTGGCGTGGATTTCCCTGTCTTTTTGCTTCTGACCTCCTTTTTTTGACTGTGTGCTGAACTTCGTTTTTGCTGGTTTTAGGACTCTGGGCACTCTATCACTGCTGACCAGTGTCAAAAAGACACAGAGCATGTGCTCTGTGTCTGAAATGTATTGTCATTTAGTTTCTCCATGATAGTTATATTTGATTTACTTGTAAGTCCCTAGTACAGTGCACTACATGTGCCCAGTACCTGTAAATCAGATGCTACTAGGGGGCCTGCAGCACTGATTGTGCCATCCACATGAGTAGCCCTTCAAACATGCCTTAGGCCTGCCACTGCAGAGCGCATGTGTGCAGTTGTAAACTGCCATGTTGACCTGGCAGGTTCACCTACTTGCCAGGCCCAAACTTTTCTTTTATTACATGTAAGGCACCCCTAAGGTAGGCCCTAGGTAGCCCCGTGGGCAGGGTGCAGTGTATTTAAAAAGTAGGACATGCGCTTTTAAGTTTTACATGTCCTGGTAGTGAAAAACTGCTGAATTCGTTTTTCACCACAGCAAGACCTATCTCTCCCCTAGGTTAGCATTGGAGCTGCCTTGTAATACTTTAGCTCTTTCAATTGGGAGCAGATAGAAAATTGGAGTTTGGTGTCTTTGGACTCACAGTTAAAAAGCACATCTTTAGTGAAGTTGGTTTTTAAAATGCTGGTCTGAAAATGGTACTTTTAAAAACTTGCCATTTTCTTACTTTAACCATTCTGTGCCTCTGACCGTCCCTAGAATACATGTCTGGGCTGGATGACAGTTGGGCTTTGTGAATTCACTCTAGACAGTCACACACAAAGATAGCTAAGGTGTGCTCTGCATATCCTGATGGCCCATCACCAGGCTGATGGGTCTTCCTGAGCTAGAGTGGTAGGAGGAGTTGACACTTGCACCTGAACATGGCTGTGCCTGTCCCCACACAAAGAGCTGCATACCCCCCGTAGTGTGTCTTGAGCCAGGGCCAGGAAGGGCAGGATCTTGTGCACTACAAAGGCCTTTCTTTGAAGTCTCCCTACTTCAAAGGCTAAAATGGTATATGTACTGGACTTCTGACACCATATAATCAGAACACTTCTGGACTGAGGACATTCTGCGAGAAAGAAGAGATGTTGTGCTTCCAGGAGGGACTGACACTTTGCTTCTTGCTTTGCTGTGTTGGCCTGCTGCTTCTTGCCTGGGGGTGAGAGGACTGGGCTTTACTCTCTGTATCCTGCTTTCTAAAGTTTCTCGAAGGGCTTGATTGAGCTTGCCTCCTGTTGCTGAAGTCTCAGGGGCAACATAGACTTCAGCTGCATCTTGCAACCAGCACCTGGGCTCCTCTGCTGTGAGTCCTGATCTGCCAAGTGGTACCAAACCCAGTCCTGGGCCCTTGGAGGTGGATTTGGTGCTGCAACCAAGAAACCGACGCATCGACCCAAAACGTCAGTACAGAACCAGTGCATCCCTGCAAAATCAATGCGTAGCCGCTACCTGCACCAAAGCCGTGGACACCGCTTGCCGAGTGCGTGACAAAGCGACTTCGCCTTTAACGCAGCCCTGAAGAACCGCCGCAGCGTGTCTCGACAATGCGCCACCGACATCTGTGGTGCACCGTCTCGACTCCGACGCATTCCCAGCCCTGCGTGAATCTCGATCGATGCATTGCCTTTGGTCCAGCGTTTTGACTTAGACACCGAGGATTTGACGCTCTGCACTCTCAACATCGACGCATCATCGACCCCCATCGTCTTCAGGAACCGAGTTCTCGCACAAACAACTGACGCATCACCTCTTCTGCGCTACACATCGTCCCGGAGCGGCAAACCTTCAATGACCCTGCACCGTCTTAAGGAACTGACGCTTCACCTGCATCCACGATGCCGCACCTCCTCTTGGTGACGCATCGTCTTTGGTTTCTGATGCATCCAAGGTACTATAAGGTGGTCTGCGTGACTCCTGTATCTGGCCCACGCTCCATTGTGGTCGGACTGAACTTTTGGATTTGTCCCGGTCAAGAGCGACCAGATAGCCCCAGTTGGAGCTATGAGCTTCTAAGCACTGCATTTTGATTTAATCTTAAAAAATTCATATTTTGAGTTGTGTTTGTTGATGTTTTGTCCTTTTGGTCTTGTTTTACTCAGATAAATATTGGCTATTTTTCTAAACTGGTGTGTAGTACTTTTGCAGTATTTCCACTGTGTTACTGTGTGTGTGTGTGTGTGTGCACAAATACTTTACACATTGCCTCTTTAGTGTAGCCTGATGGCTCTGAGCAAGTTTCCAGAGGGTGAGCACAGGTAAACTTTGGAGCAGATTTACAAGCCCCTTGCGCCACTTTTGCGTCACTTTTCCCTTGTTAAAAATGACGCAAAAGTGGCGCAAGGGCTATGTAAATAAGCCCCTTAGTGTGTACTATTACACTTAAAAATCCCATGGCAACTATACAAATGAAAACTCACAATAGACATAAAAGGGCCAAGCAAACATGAATATATATGGAAAAGAAGACTTATTTATTTTTGTGGCAATCACACTAATATGTTAAAAACCCACACGAAAACAATCAATCAACCAACATGTCATCACGTAAATCAACCGACATGTCATCACGTAAATCAACCGACATATCATCACGTAAATATACAAAAATGACTGTGTGCTAATAAAGAGAAACGAAACTGAACATGATATACTGCACAAATGTTACACAAAATAATCGCTAAACAATTCGCAACTAGAATCAATTAATTGGTTTTAGAGAGCAGTTGTGCTTGTATTGTTGCTTCTTTAATCCAAAAATATATGTACAAATGTTACGCGAACAACAAGCCTTCATCAGGACAGTCACGACATATTGCTGAAGGTACATCTATTGCATTAGATTGTTATGAGACGTACGACACAGCCTAGAAGTAAAGGCAACTGCATCTTCCTCACAAGCAGCAGATAGGATAACATGGGGACACCAGCTTGGAAATTACTGAATGTCGCGTAAAGTCACGTGTGGGATACAGATGGTATAAATAAGACGTCTTACATAAGAGCAACATTTTTGAAAAATTGCACAATCTTGACGGCAGTGATGGCAGATGTGTAATAAGAGTGGAGGTGGGTACATCTTAAAAAGACTGGAAGACTCGATCCTAACCTCTGTCAGGGCTTATGTCAGGGCCAATGCAAAGACTTTTTTCCATGATAAACAAAGAGCCATTTGCTCCCTTTCTACAAGCAATTTATGGGATGTTTTTGCTATTTCTGTAGGTAAAGTGCTTAATTTGTGCCAGTGTTTTCCAGCACTCAGCAACCGTATTCATTTCTAAACACCGGCCCATATTTTTTCCAGTCCATCACACGGTGGCACTGTGTATCCAAAGTTTTAGAAGAGCACACAAGTGGAAAGTTAAACTGTTTATTATACTTTTAAAAATGGCAAAGCTACGATGGCAAGACCATCCCTATAATTGGAGGGAACCTGGAAAAGTCCAAAATGTCACACTTGTTTGAATCTGATCGATAGTTGATAATGCTGATACTGGTATTCAACAGTAGTGAAAGGAGCCGTGGGTGGTGCCAGATGCAGTGGAAGTCTGTGCCCCTGTGCTGGTGCTGTCCTTGTTACATAAGCATCCCTCACCTTTATAGGTGGCAATAACAAGGGCAGAGTAAAGTGGTCTGAGAAAGATGTCCCTTCTTGTAGCTACTTCCTGCTGTTTCAGAGCTATGCAGGACATTATTTCTTCAGTAGTGGATTAGTGCAATTCAGATTTGCCATTTCCAAATCAAGCAGAATGTGGTAGCACATCATTACTGTCTCTTCCACGAAAAGCTTCAATGTCTGGTCTCCTAAGCAAGCTACTGAAGCTACCCATAACACATTTCAAAACTTTTTATATTCTAAAGTCTTTGTAAGTGCCACGAAGGCATAAATGGCAAGGACTCTGCTTTTCTGTGGAACTTGCTTCACTTCTTACTGTACTTCCTCTGCTTTCACTCTGCAGGGCTCCCATCCTTACTCAAAATTCCAAAAGCTCAACAGGCTTGTGTGCTTTCTGTTTCTTGACAACAAACCATTGACTTTCCTTGCCACTTGAGGATTGAGGAACAAGTCGAGTGGACTGAATAAGTATTTGTTTATTCACAAAAATCGTTAAATGTGGATAACGCCGTTGCCCATAAAAACAGATAGCCAGTTAGTAATTAAAAGCCACTTAAAAAGTTTTACAAACAATCATTAAAATCAGGTTTTTTTGTTGTTGTAAAATTGAAGTAATAAATTTGATTTTTTTTTTCTTGGAATAAGACAAAGTGTATAAGTGCAATCTAGGCAGTCCATATAAAGTTATAATGCTCATTGAGTTTAACAGGTGGTGCGTCAGGATATGTGTCTCGCCAGTTATTAATGGGTGCTTGGATGGTCCTCCGCAGGAATATCTCTCCTACCTTTATCAATGTTTGCAGTGCTAGGCTGTGTGCAGTGCCGCTTGGATGATGTTGGTGAATTTCCCCGACCTTGTGAGGGTTTGTGCTGTGTTGTGGGTAAAGCATAAGTCTGATACTTCATTGCAGCGTCTGTGGGAGTCGCCTTGGCAGAGTGGAATTATGAGGCGATGTCGATCATTCGCAAAGTGGGGGCAACAGCACAGCAGATGTAGCCAAGACTCAAGGTGGTAGTTGCATAGCCTGCATGATTGCTGCCCGTCCCTGCGTGCCCAGAGAGGATTGAAATCATGGATTGGAAGAGCAAGCAGTAGCGGCCCGTGGTGGGCGGTGATGTGGGGCAGGGGAGGGGCAAGGTGGGGGGTAGTAAAGTACGGAATACGGCCGTATAGAGGTAAGTAGACATATAAATAAATAAAACGAATTTCGTTGCGCGCGCTGCATCGCCAAATGCGATGCAGCGCGCGCAACGAAATTTGTTTTATTTATTTATATGTCTATTTACCTCTATACAGCCGTATTCCATACTTTACTACTCCCCACCCTGCCCCTCCCCCGCCCCACGTCACCGCCCGGCAGCACTCCCACCACGGGCCGCTAGTACCGCTACTGAGAGCAAGCAGCCTCATGTAGATGATTTTGTTGAGAGACTGCGGTCAAAGGGGGCGTTTAAAGTATGGTTGCACTTTTCCCATGATGTACGAGGCGTCCAGAGCTGTAAAGAGGGGCTTGTGTTAAAGCCTTTCAATGTCCCTTTCGTATGATGCTTGAGTGGCTTGCTCATTTATTGTCTTTTTCCACATTGACAGGGGGATGGCTAGACTGGACAAGTATGTTTTTTCGATTTTTAATGTATTGGTGGCTAATTGCAGCTGTGAGTACTATGGAGAAAGCTTGTTGGCAAATATGGATTGTAATTGAGCTTTCAGTAATAGGGCTGGGGCATGCAGGATGTGGATGAAATACTTCACTAGGTCTCCTTGACAGTGGAGGTATGTGCTTACCAGGCCCAGCTCCAGCCTCATCCTGGCCCTCCTTGCGTGCCGGGGGACGGAGAATATTTTTTTGTATGCCGTTATTTGGTAGTTCGTAAGGCACGGGCCCACTTTACCTGGGAAGGCTCGATGACCATAGGACAGTGCTGGTAGCAGCTTGGCTCATAAAACATTTAATATTGGCTCGGCTGTGGAGCTGTGAAGTTGGCAGTTTAAGCATCTCAGGCTGTGTATGACCCCGGCTCCCTTGGACCTGAGGTGTTTGAGGTGAGCCGCTTGATTTGTCCTTGCGTTAAACCAAACACCCAGGTAGTTGTAGCTGACGCAGATTTCTATTCGCTGATCTCCTATTTGCCAGTGCACAGATTTCTTTCGTGGATAGTTGCTGAAGACCATTACTTTGGTTTTTGTGTTATACGTGTGGAGGGCGTTGAGGGTTCTCTGTAGAGCCATTCTTGATTGGTCCATGATGTTGATGTCGACAGCATATTGCAAAGTCTGGAGGCATAAGCTCCCAAATCTTGGGGTGACTAGACTTGCGCCTTCCAGAGTTTTGGGCAGATCAGCGGTGTAGAGATTGAAGAGCAGCGGGGCTAACACACAGCCCTATTTTCGGCCGCTGTTTGATGGAATTCTTGCATTCACTGTCGCAGCACTAGTTTTGATCCTAACCGAGGTCCCCTGGTGAAGAGACATTATTGCTGTGAACAGTTTGGGGTGGATCCTCCAGTAGTGCAATTTTTGCCATAAAATTTCCCGGGCAACTCTATCAAACGCCACCCTGTAGTCCACATATCAGCGGAGTGAAGGTGGCCATTTCTCTTGAGAGGCTCTTCACGAAAAATAAGCCTGCGCATTATATTGTCTATTGTTGAGCAGTCTAATATAAATCCTGACTGGGTACTGGGGAGGATGATTTTTTTTGCGGCCCAGGTTTCCAATTCGGCCAGTAGTAAGCAGGCGTAGGCTTTAGCTTCGATGTGCAGTAGAGCTTTAAACCGGTAGTTGGCCGGGTTTGAGTGGTCTTCCAATTTGTGGGTTGGATGGAGAATTGATCCCTGCCAAGCTGGTAGAATTGTGGGTGTAAAGAAGGCATGGTTGAAAAGCAGCGTGAGGAGCCCTGCCCAGAATGTTTGGACTGATTTAAAGCCTAGTGCTGGTATTCCATTGGGTCCCGGAGCGCCATCGCTCCTCATTTGTTTGATGGTTTTAGTTACTTCAGCTTCTTTCTAGATCCTGCGTATCTTGGGGGTTTTTATTTCTGAGTGAAATGGAATGTTCGAGTTTCACCCGACTCTGAATTGTATAGCTTTTTGGAGTAGTTGACCCATATGCTCTCTGCTACTCCATTCACCTTGGGCTGGCCGTTGTTGCTGAGTTGGTTAATGTATTTCCAAAAGGAGGCAGAGTTTTTCTCTTTGAGAAGGGTGAAGATTTTGCGCCAGTCCTCTTCTATCCATTTGTTGCATTGCACCCATAAACTTTTCTTGTGGGCGGCTCGAAGGGTTATGATATCTTGACCCTGGGCTGCATTGTCACCTCTCCATTCTGCCTTTAGGGCCTTTTGTAGCTTCCGCTAACTTGCCAGCGTCCCCCTTGCTTCATTGTACTGAGGCCTGGTTGGTTGCTTCGGACGAGCGTCCGGTGTTCCCTTCAGCACCAGATATAAGTCATTTAGGAGAGTGGCCCAGTGTTCTAGGAGGGCCTCCGGGCTGCGAGTTGTTTTTAGATGTCATTGTTAGTTAACCAGATGGTCAGTTTTGGGCTCAGCTTTGCGGTCCATTTAATTCTGCGCAGCACTTTGTCACGTTCTTCCCCTGTGGGTTCTCCGATTGATATGAGCTCGCATGCTGCCTCCATGGAAAGTCTGAAGGACACTCTGAGGGGTCCGTGGTCACTCTCTTTCTGCTCGTCTATATCGAAGTTGCTGAAGTGTTGGGCTAGCAGGTTGCTGACAGATATGTAGTCGATTGTTGAGATGTTCCTGTATGTAGGCAGCGGAAGCCATGTTTGATCCTGGGCTTGTTTGAGGTTGTGGGAGGAGTTAGGGAGGAGTTGTCTAAAAGGGTTTGCAGTTGAACTGCCTCATTCGGTAGTTTGTAGTCTTTTGATAGCTTGCCAAGCAATCTGTTGTTGAAGTCCCCGACTATGATCGGGATATGATGTGGATATTTGATGAGGAGGTCTCCAATAATATTGGCCTGGTTGTTAAGTGCTTGTTTTTTCTGATTCAATGCATGGTTAACGTAACAATTGAGTAGAAGGATTCGAAGCGATTGGTTTTGATTTTTTATTCCATTGATGAGTAAAGCTTGTGTCCTGTGTGAGGGGATTGCAAGTGTTGTGACGTCCACCCTTCGTGCATGTTTGATATAAATGGAGAGGCCACCAGTAGAGTGCCCAAAAATGTTATGTCTGATGGCCAGGTTGTGAATTTCAAAGTACCCTGGTAGAAATGTTGCAGTCGTTGCCCATGTCTCCTGGAGGCAGATGATGTCACTGCTTTGAAGATACTCTAATAAAGAGCTTGCTTTAGTGAGTTTCTGAATGCCTGCCACATTCCAGGAGATAATAGTTAGATGTGTGTTTGGATCATTCGAGGATTTACCAAGGTTACGACTGGGGGGCTTACGTATGCCGTCAGGAGGGGTGGTTGCCAAACTGGACCTGGTGTGCGAGTTGATTGCAGACATCAGAATTGCTGGAGCAGAAGGACCTTTGATCTGAAGAGCATATGATTCTCAGAGATTCGTTTCGGAAGAGATGGTTTCCTGAGCGGGTGCAGTCGGCGCATTTTAAGATGGAATAAGTCAGTGGTTTTAAGAGCCTGATGTTTAGGACTTGGGGGGATCTGTCTTCGGGTGGATGCTTGATATCAATGCCCAAGTTTGCCAGTCTGTTGGCTTCGCGAAGCATTGCCAGCTGGTGTGACTGCTCATACAGCCCAACCAGGGTGGACTCACCAAGGGTGTCCCCGGGTAGGCACAGGAATTTGACCCAAGCAAGGTCCGCAGAACTAATGTGCGCCAGCGATGGTATGTAAGCCATTAGGCAAAGTATGTTGCCCCTGTTCAAGATATCATGGTGACCTTTGAAGTGATATCTCGGTGTAAGAGCCATTTCGACCGTGCCTTGCTCAGACTTCGAGTGGCTGTTGCTCAGTGTTTTGGCACCTTTGGCGTGGCATTTGGGGACTGCTGAACCTTGGAGGGTTAGCGGTAGTCCGTGTGCAATGGGGCCAGGGATGGCACCTGGCATCTGTCGGTGCTGGGTTTTGTTGTTATATTCTACGTTATGAGAGGCTTGTGTGCAGGTGTCGTCTGGGTCCCTGTTTTTGATGTGATTGATATAATTCCAGGGACGGGGCATGTCCTTGTACCTGAGCCTTTAGTTGCCGTAAGCGAGGTGCCTTGGGGGCTGACGGACGCCCTTTCCCTGTAGGGGAGAACAGCGGAATTGGCCCGACCAGGGCTTGCCCTGCTCCCTGTTTTGTCCGCTGCTTTTTTATCTGTTATTTGTTGATTGTTGGAGCGTGGGCCCTTATAAACTTAGGCTTCATGCCGAGGGGCTTTGCTGTAAAAATTGGGTCGAGCTGAGGAGGGCCAGCCACTGGTTCTGTTGTGTGTATTCGATTAATTCAATTGATTACTGTCTTTCCACTTCTCGCACTGTGCTTGAGGTACTATTTATTTTTATGTATGTCTTCCCTGTTCACCCTCACCCTCTTTGTTTGTCAACCCAGGCTTGCCTTTCTCATACTCTTTGCCAATTAGATTACTCCTTTAGTGCAGACATTTACATTTGTGGGAATTCCGCAAAACATTACCCCAAATCTTTCGAGTATTAGAGCCAGAGGCTGCCTGGGTTCAACAACTCAAATTTGGAAACTTCCTTTCTACAATATACGCAGCTTGTAGACTAATTTCTGTAGATTAGTGTGTCTGCTATTCACTTGTAAAGCTGCCGAATTCTACACTTGTACACTTCAGATGTCAGTACGGGCCGTTTAGCCAAAAAAGTTGCATTTAAGAAGAGTGCATAGCATGGGACTCGGGCATATTTACAAGGGGATTGCACCACCGGAACGTTCTGATGGCGCAATGTCCTGCTCCATATTTACTTTGCGTGGCTTAACGCCGCTTAACCCCTCTTTGTAGATATCGTCCCCTTTCATGCAAGTATCTGTGTGAAAGCTGCGTGCCATGGGTGTTGCACCGCAAAAACCATTGCTTTTTTACGCTGCCCCAAATTTACAAGGCTCTGTAAATCTGAGGCAGCACCAAAAACTAAAGCCACTGAATAGCAGGCGTTAGATTGTCGCAATGAGAAGAAACTTTTATTTCGCCTCGTTTTTGCTCTTTCTCTGTGTGCTGCATTCTGCACCACACATAGAAAGAGCAAATCATCTTTGAAGATTGTTTAAGTGCAGGAAGGTGTCCCTTCCTGCACATAAACATTCATCCCTGCAACATAGGCACCCTTGCACTATGGAGCAAAAGGTGTCTGTGTTGGCGCTAGGCAGTTTTTTTAGCGCACAGGAAAACACAGAGCGCCGTATTCTTATGAATGTGTCGCGTTTCTGCATTTTTTTAAATGGCGCGGCGCTGATAAATTGCTTGCAGTGCCGTGCTGTGCCATTTCCTTGTAAATATCCCCCTCGGTGTCCGGTTCACACTCTGAGCTTAACAAGCTCGGGAAGCACTGTCTTCTTCTGGAAAACAATACAGCGGCACCTCAAAATCTGCAACTGGGATGTACCTGAAGGAAGAGGTATCCTTCCTACCTAATGTGCTTTTAATCTGGCATGCACCTGAGAAGAGGAGGATGAACTTTAAAAACACCGGCTCTGCATGTTTCTTTGTGGATTGCCAGCGACATATTTGAACAAGCATTGACAAAGTCAATAGCTTTTGCCTATGCAAAAGCTTTTGTCCTTGCCTATTTTTTTTAACCATGTTGTACAGCATCGCGGCTGTGCAGCATACCTAAAAGTAAGTAATAAAAAAAAAATATGAAACAGCCATCGCTGGCTGCGTTGTAGCACTTTTTAGGTCTCACCTGAGCCAGCGCATGCGCTGGTCTGGCGAGACATTTAGTGAGTGGGCTTTAGAAATCCCACCACCAGCTTTTGCCGGCCTAGAGCGTGCGGTTACGCGCACAGTATCGCACATTCCTCGCATCGCTTGATCAGGCGCCATCTGGCTTTCCTTTCGAACGCTCCTCCCCCTCCCCCACCACAGAGTGCGTCCCGCTCCTCCCGCTGGCTGCTGCTGCTCCCGAAGCCATCTGGCCACTTTCACTTTCACTTTCAGGGCCGCCCGGCCGCGTCACTTTCACGGCCGCGCGGCCAATGCTTGTTTTTAGGTCTCGCCTGAGCCAGCGCATGCGCTGCTCTGGCGAGACATTTAGTGAGTGGGCTTTTAAAAGTCCGACCACAGCTTTGTGTGGCATACAGTGTGCGGTTACGCGCACAGGCACGAGCAGAGGCGCCATCTGGCTTTCCTCTCGCTCGCCCAAGTGCGCGCCCCTCGCTTCAATGCCCCTCCCCCACTACAGAGCGCGTCTAACAGCTTGTTTCTCTTTCTGTTTCCCTCTATCCGTGTTTCTCTCTTTCCCTTTCTCCTTATCTTTCCCTGTCCTAGGCCGTTCTTATTATCTGAATGAATTCCTAATGTTTTGGAACTCTGCACGTAATTTTTGCAGCCTGCTTTGCAAATTGAAAGGCTTTAGCTGTGAAATTATTTGAATAAGCTTCTCTCCTTCTCAATATTGTCTGCTGTGCAGGAATCTTTTTATTACTGCCTTCTGACCTTGCATCCACGGGGACAGCAGACACTTCACCTTCTTAAAACTCAACTATGCTTTTCTTTATTTAAAAATGTTGGGTGCAAGTCATCCCATTCCCTTCTGTATCACACTAGATCTCACCATTTGTACCTCCTGGCATATTCCACATACCAGACCTCCAATTAATTTCAATGTGAGAATCTTATGAAAACGCTACAAAATATGTGTTCACTTTTTACTGAGTAAAAACGCCTGACAACATCTGTGGACATAGAAGGAATTCTTTGTGAATTTACAACTGGGACTAAAAAACACGGATACATATAAATTTAGTATGGACTTTAAAATTACACATGTTTCTTTATTGCCTTTAATGTAAAATCACTCCGAGCTGGAGGCTACGATCAGTCAGCCTCTTTTTCGATGCCTTAGCCCCATCCTTGCTGCACTCAGGGTCCCAGATCAAAGGCACCTGATGCTCCTTGTTTCTCAAAGGTGTTTTCCTTGCAACAGGGCCCATCCCCCAGTCTGCATCTTAAACTGGCTTCATGGGATTCCGGGGGTGCACTTGCCTCTTGACATGCTAATGGCCCTTTTGTTGTGCGCAGGTTTGTATTTGCACGTAGTTAGCTGCCTATTGCAAGTCCTGCCATCAGCTTCCTCTCAAGGCAGATAATATTTACATTTACAGATCCCTCTGCTGGGTGGCGCCGTGTTCACTCATCTGCATTCTTCCTCTTCTGTCCTTGTAGATAGTCAGGCCAGTAACACTTTGTGCTCAAAATTACTACAGCATGTGGATCTGAGCCAGCACAGCATCACTCAGCGCCACCACAGCATCACTCAGCGCCACCACAGCATCACTCAACGCCTCCACAGCATCACTCAGCACAACCATAGCATTACTCAGCACAACCACAGCATCAATCAGCGCCACGACAGCATCACTCAGCACCACCACAGCATCACTCAGCACCACCACAACATCACTCAGGGGCACCACAACATCACTTAGTGCCACCACAACATCACTCAGCGCAACTACAGCAACACTGAGCACCACCACAGTGTCACTCAAGCACACAACAATATCGCTCAGGGCCACAAAAGCATCACTCAGCGCCACCACAGCATCGCTCCAGACAACCACAGCAACACTCAGCAACACAACAGCATCACTCAGCACCACCACAGCATCACTCAGGGCCACCACAGCATCACTCAGCAACACCACAGCGTCACTCAGCACCACCACAGCATCACTCAGCACCACCACAGCTTCACTCAGCACCACCACATCATCACTCAGCAGCACCACAGCATCACTATGCGCTACCACTGCATCAATCTGCAGCACCACAGCAACAATCAGCATCACCACAGCATCACTCTGCACCACCACATCATCACTCAGGGCCACCACAGCATCACTCAGGGGCAGCACAGCATCACTCAACGCCACCACTGCATAACTCAGGGCAGGTACAGCATCACTCAACAACACCACAGCATCACTCAGTGCTTCTTACACTTTTTAATTACAACTTCTCAGTATGCTGCACAGCAGCCACACTTCTCTACAGCACAGCTTAGAAACATTGGCAAAGTCAATAGCTCTACCTAAACACTTATAAGGCCCCCACAATGCATAGCCAATAGGTCTCGCCTTTGGGACATTATAAGTGTTTAGTTATCCAGCACAATATCCTTCATTAAACAACATCACGTGTTACATGGCTAATCACTTATAAGGTCCCAAAAGCGAGACCTATTGGCTATGCCAATGCTTGTTATTATTCCCGCTCCTCCCGCTGGCTGCTGCTGCTCCCGGCGCCATCTGGCCACTTTCACTTTCAGGGCCGCGCGGCCAATGCTTGTTTTTATTATTTTCTTTTAGCGCGCGCGAGCCTCCTCGCTCGCACCTCTGCCCGTCATTGCTTCCGTCTATGCTCCTATTTAGCACTTTGTTTTAAAGTATGCCCCTCCCACCCCACACGCATACCTTTGTTGCTTGACCTGTCCCTCCCACCACCTTCTTCTCGTCGCTGCTTGACACCTCACCACCCAGTGACTTTCCCCATTCCGCTCCCGCCATCCTCCCATTCGTCCACTTGCTTTCACCTAAAATACTTTTTATGCTAAAGCCTTCACTGAACCTGATAGCAAGTATCCGTACGAGTTACCAAAACTGACATGAAAAACATCTACGGGTAAACTCTCCTGGCATCTCCGTCTTACACCAGCAAGTGCAATGGTTCTGAGCTTTTGACGCTTTGACTGTAAACATTGCCCGCCTGGGCTCGAGTCCCAGCATGCAAAGCAGCACGAGTTAAAGAGCCAGTCCAGACTGAAGGTGTCCCAGTGCGGGGCTGCGGAAACATCTTTACCAATGCTTGTTTATTGTTTTCAGTCCGGTCCTGACAGGAGCAGGGGACACACCTTCGTTGGGAATGCGAGTTGTCTAGAGCCATTGGGGCGTGTGTGTTAACCATGCTGGACTGTGCTTTTAGTTGGGTGCATGAGTGTGTTTGGAGGGGGTTGGGAAGGGGGGGGTCAACTACACGTTCACTCCTCGCTGTCCATTTGCTTAAGGTGGCAGGATTTTATTTCATTTTAAAAGAAAAACACGTGAAATGCTGTTCATCAAATTTGCACATCACTATAATAAAATTTATGAAAATCGCCATACCTTAAGAAAGGTATTCTTAAGTACAATAGCAGTTGCAGTGCTTGTACTTGGACGGCACCACCACCTCACGCGCTGTTGCAGTGCTTGTAATGGTGGGGCACCGCCACCTCTCTGCACAGTTGCAGTGCTTTTACTTGGACGGCACCGCCAACTCTCTGTGCAGGGGCAGTGCTTTTACTTGGACGGCACCACCACCTCTCTGCGCAGTTGCAGTGCTTGTACTTGGACGGCACCACCACCTCTCTGCACAGTTTCAGTGCGTTTACTTGGATGGCACCACCACCTCTATGCGCAGTTGCAGTGCTTGTACTTGGACGGCACCACCACCTCCCGTGCAGTTGCAGTGCTTGTACTTGGACGGCACCACCACCTCACGCGCTGTTGCAGTGCTTGTAATGGTGGGGCACCGCCACCTCTCTGCGCAGTTGCAGTGCTTGTACTTGGACGGCACCACCATCTCCCGCGCAGTTGCAGTGCTTGTACTTGGACGGCACCACCACCTCACGCGCTGTTGCAGTGCTTGTAATGGTGGGGCACCGCCACCTCTCTGCGCAGTTGCAGTGCTTTTACTTAGACGGCACCGCCACCTCTCTGCGCAGTTGCAGTGCTTGACCTTGGATGGCACCACCACCTCACGCGCTGTTGCAGTGCTTGTAATGGTGGGGCACCGCCACCTCTCTGCACAGTTGCAGTGCTTTTACTTGGACGGCACCGCCAACTCTCTGTGCAGTTGCAGTGCTTGTACTTGGACGGCACCACCACCTGCCGCGCAGTTGCAGTGCAAGAATTGGCATAGCCAATAGGTCTCGCCTTTGGGACCTTATAAGTGTTTAGCCATGCAACAGTTGGTGTTGTTGCACCAAGGATATTGTGCTGCATAACTAAATACTTATAAGGTCCCAAAAGCGAGACCTATTGGCTATGCCAATGCTTGTTTATAGCTTGTTGTTTAGCCATGCTGCACAACCACACTGCTGTACAAGATGTCTAAAAGGCATTGGCAAAGCCAATAGCTTTCACATAGGTCAGACCTATTGACTTTGCCAATGCAATACTTGTTCAAGTTCTTGTGGTCTTTGGTCTCATTCCTGAGCCAGGACAGCCCTCAGAGTAATCGCGTGCTTCATGAATATACCACATAAATAAATAAAATAAAATGATGTCTTTGAAAAGATACTACAGCGTGTGCAACTTTGAAGAGCGGTTATAACCCATGTGTTTTTTCCTGGGAAGCAGGGTGTTGTTGCAATAAGACACATAAATTAGACGCAGTGAGCACAAACTGCTTATTGGCGAAGTACAAGATGTTTCTGTCTTACTTGAAATACACACAAACATTAAAAGATATTATAAGATCGCTTTTAAAAAGTGTTTGTTGAAGCGTGTTACGAAATAAATAGTACAAAGCCCTGTTTCAAAACCTTTGAAACAGCAGTTTACTGAAGGTGTGTTTGGCTGTTTCAAAGCTTTCATTTACTTCAGGCTTATTAGACTCTGTGTTCATATTTAAATCTCAGAGGCCATTATTAGTTAATCACTGTGTAAAAATGAATTCAAAATTGCAATCCTCACTGTTGTAGCAATGTGGAATTGAGGGTGATCTACACAGCGCAAATGCAGGGTAGCGCTAGTATGCTAATTCTTGATTCGTTGCAGCAGCATGGTAAAAAACATGGGGGCAGGAACTGCATTGTGTCACGGATGCACCATAAAAGGCATGTGCCGTATTTCAAAGAAAACACAAGTGACTAAGGCCTATATTTTAATTTTTCACGCAGCGCACTGTATCAAGCCACCTTCCTGCGCTGTGTTGTGTGGAAAGGAAAGGGCAGGAATAAGCTGTGTTTAACATTATACATCGCATTCCTGTCCTTTCCTATTGCTGGTGCACTTTTGGCTGCCTAGCTCCAACGCAGACCCCTTTGCGTCACGATGCAAGGGTGACTGTGTTGTAAGCAGGATTGTTTTTGTGCAGGAAAGGATACCTTCCTGCATAAAAACAATCCTGAGATGCATTGTCTACTTTCTACGTGTGCTGCAGAATGCAGCACACGTAGAAAGAGGAAAAAATGAGGAGAAATAAAGATATTTCTCCTTGTTACGCCTCACCTGGGGAGGAGTAGCATTTTGACACATTTACAGGTCTCCCACTAATGGTAAATCTTGGAATGCACCAAAATCAATGGGTAGATGCATGGGTAATGAAAGGCAGCAATTTGCGCTGCCTTGCGTTACTCCAGATTTATCAACCATGCACGGCCACACAAGGTTGCCTTGCAAGGCTTGATAAACCTCAGTTAGGTTTTGAGTCTGCCTTGGGCCCCTGTGTGTGGCTCAAGAGCAATGCAAAACCTTGATAAATCTGGCCCCAAGTCTTGTGGAGAAAACACAGAAGGATCAATGGGCAAGTGGTGTGTGGTCTTAGAGGGAGCTGGATACTGTCCATGAGTGAATGCCGAGCATGGGCCAAAGGAAGTTGAAACACATTAGGTTAAAGATGAAATATGGATGACTTTCTGGAGTAAATGTTGTGGATGGTTTTCAAATGAAGCACTTCCATGATTACAGCCTATCACCATTCAGCGACGGGTTCAATGAGCATGGTTGGTGGGTCACTGAGACAATATCATTGTAAGGAATATCGTGGTCAAAAATATCCGAAAAAAATATTGTTTACCATAATATTGTGATCCTATACTGATAATGGTAAGTACGAAAATATTGGAAAAAATATCATTGACACTAATATCGTCAAAAAATAGACAAAAATATAGATTTTTTAATATAAAGTAGTAAATGTTAAATATTCTATCATACACTTTTAATATAATATAAATTAAATATATCCCACTAATATTTAATACTATATTGTATAGATAGATATAGATCCCCGTGAGAGGGGATACTCTGACAATATCATCAATAGTGCTATTATTAAATCTATGAGGTACAGCAGGGAAGAACTCCTAAAAGACAAGGGGGAGGTGGTCCATACAACATTTCAGGAAGGAAGGATTGAGAAATATGAAGAGGAGGGGGATACCCATCAATTCAGAATTATCATGGGATATAGCAGGCAACATGCTAGCCTTCATAGAATTATAAATAAAAATTGGCCGACAATTCTGAATGACCCAGTAATTGGACCCACGTTGCCACGTAGGGTGTCCATTACGCATAGCAGGGCCCCCTCAATGAGAGATTGCCTAGTTAACACCAGTCCGGAAACTATTGATAAATCCAATTGGTTACAGACCAATAAAGGGTTTTACAAGTGCAAATCCTGTAAGGCTTGTCTCCATGGGATCAATACAAAAACGTACAAAACCCCCTTCAGTGATAAGGAATATAGGATCCTGAAACTCCTAACTTGCAAAACAGAATATGCAGTATATGTACTGAAATGTCCGTGTGAGTTTCTGTACATAGGTAGCACAAAGTTATCTGTCAATAAACGCATCTTGCAACATCTACGTGCTATATCCAACCAAGACAACACATATCCTGTGGCGCGACATTTTAGGGAGTATCACAACAGCAATAATGAGGGTCTCAAGTACTATGTGGTGGATGCAATCCCTCCTAGTAGAAGGGGAGGAGATAGGGAATCCAAACTGCGTAGATTAGAGACAAGATATATTCTCCAGTTTGATTCCAAAACCCCAGGGGGATTGAACGCCACCGAGGATTTGCACACATGTTTGGGGTAGATGACAACGTGTATATTTTATCTAAGTACGGGTCGATTGCTTATGGTATTTATTTTTATGTGATGGCAGCTCCTTTTAACCTCTACACTTTTCTACTCTGTATTACCTTTTTAAATATTTACACTGGGTCTTTTATGTACAGTGATAATGTATTTTATATTTGGTTGTTATGCATTTTTATATTTATGAATTTATATTTATATATTTATATCTATTTACATATTTTTATGCAAAGAAGTGTGACAATTATAAACCTGTACATAACGGTGTATTAGCAAGACAGGAATTTACATCTTATAAAGGTTAAACTAGAGAGAATAGATGGGAGGGAGTTATTGGGGTCGTATCATACAATTTATTCCATATATTCAAACAAGATATTTCTTGACAACATGGAGGATTGGTGATGGAACAGTATAATCCTCCATGTGGACCCAGATATGGATCTAATTTCTTAATATCTGCCTCAGGTTGCTCTGTAACTACGAAAAGGGTCAATTAACATAGTAACTATCGTTGCACATTTTATTTCCTAATTTTAACAGACACAGAGTTTAGGTCAATTTCATCACGGAGGATATTTTTTATGCACATTTGTAGGCTTTATTGACATATATAAACATTACTACATGCACGTGGCGTTAGGAAATGGGATTTAACCCGAAACACAACAATTAATTGTTTCAATAGGTGTCACTTAACATGCATGAGAATATTATGGTAATAGCCTAAAACCATGAGTGAGTCAATGGGGGTCCTTTTTAACAAATTTTGGGATTCCAAGTTGTGGACAAACAAATCAGGTCTTGCTTTTATGGAGTGAGACGGATTAAATAAGTACAATGCATTTATGCTAATATTATTTGAATTTGATTTTGGCGGCAGGTCAGCATTTTTATGCACAAAAATCTTTTTGTAAATTTGATGTTATTTCTGCTGCTGTCTTTATCCTCATGTCCTTTTATACATTTTATATTGATTTTACGATATATTAATGTTTTAACTTGCAATTGGTTTTTAACTTTACTCATGAATTGTCAATGAACTACAAATTTTTCTATGTCTATAGGCACCATTTACACGTGATTGTTTGGTTAATTGCACTGGTCACTTTAAAAGCGGAAGTCGAGTATGAATACAATGTCATTTAAAAAAGGCTCGGATGAGCCGAAACGTTATGGCGGCATTGAAGATTGAATAAATATAATTGCACTTACCAATTTGGTCCGTGTCCGTTGTTGCAGGGAAGAACCTTTCAGTTCAACGCGGAAAGCAGTGATATATATATATATATATATATATATATATATATATAATATATATATATATATTATATATATATTATCTACTGGCGGTCGCCAGTAGATAGTTATAGTTAGGACCTATTTTCCATAGGAAATCCGCAACCTTCTATTTGAAATAACTTTGGCGCCGGTTGACGAATCTTCGCGAAATTTTCAAAACTCGTGGGGCGCTCCGGTCCGCTCCTATCCTGAAAGTCTCGGGGTGATTCGTCAAGTGGGGGCCGAGAAAAAAGGGGGGTCCCAAAACGTGTTTTCCCCATGCAATTTTCCATAGGAACCTTTCATCGCAGCTACAGCCCGAACTGCGGAACGGAATTACACCAAATTTGGCAAAAAGTTAGCCCTTGGTTCAGAGTCGTGCCTTTTGGTTAAATGCTGTAAATCCGTTCAGTAGTTCCTGAGAAATTTGAAAAAGAAAACACATATATATCTGGGCGGAGCCTAACCACACATGTCATCGTGAGATCTGATTGGCTGTCAGCACTTCATCCTGGAATTGCTGGCAGCCATCTTGGGACCATTATAAATGATAGTACCCCATTGAAGTGCATTGTAGTGAATCGAAGATTTTGAGGGTTACCAAAAGGAGAACTATAAAGGGTGATAACAGACTTTAGTTACATTAGAATTCATTTGTTGATGGTAACATACTAATTTCAGGAATTGTGGTGTGTTCTAAGGTGATTTTACCCTGTGAAAAACCTTCTGCTGGGATATCATGAATCATGTTTGAGAGAAAACTATTTTCACATGCTTGTCCCATACAGTTTTGGAAGGTGCTCCAGAAGCTAAAATGAGAGCATATTTTCTGTAAATTCACATTATCTTTCTCAGTCATGTGAGAATGAAGTCTGACATTCTCAGTAAAACATGTACATACAACAAGGGCAGAGACTGTCAGTTGATTCCTTTGTGTTCTACTGCAGCTTCCCAGAGTGTTCTAAAGAACAACTAGAGTGCTAACAGCCTTACTTATGACAAAAGTATGGCACACCTGAAGCCATCTTGATTGGAATAAACTGGTAATACTTAAAACATTTAATTTAAAAAGGAACAAAATGATGGGGTTCATTTTGTCATAGAAATTATGGTTAGCGCTGTAGAAAGACAAATTAGGACATGTTTCAAGTCTGATCTCAAATATCTTCCTGTTATATTTCAACAGGAGCAGCCTGTCAATTGATGCCTTTGTGTTCTACTGCAGCTTCCCAGAGTGTTCTAAAGAACAACTAGAGCGCTAACAGTCTTACTGATGACAAAATTATGGCACACCTGAAGCCATCTTGATTGGAATAAACTGGTAACTCTTAAAACATTTAATTTAAAAAGGAACAAAATGAGGGGTTCATTTTGTCATAGAAATTATGGTTAGTGCTGTAGAAAGAAAAATTAGGACATGTTTTAAGTGAGATCTCAAATATCTTCCTGTTATATTTCAACAGGAGCAGCCTGTCAGTTGATGCCTTTGTGTTCTACTGCAGCTTCCCAGAGTGTTCTAAAGAACAACTAGAGAGCTAACAGTCTTACTTATGACAAAAGTATGGCACACCTGAAGCCATCTTGATTGGAATAAACTGGTAACACTTAAAACATTTAATTTAAAAAGGAACAAAATGAGGGGGTTCATTTTGCCATAGAAATTATGGTTAGTGCTGTAGAAAGAAAAATTAGGACATGTTTTAAGTGAGATCTCAAATATCTTGCTGTTATATTTCAACAGGAGCAGCCTGTCAGTTGATGCCTTTGTGTTCTACTGCAGCTTCCCAGAGTGTTCGAAAGAACAACTAGAGCGCTAACAGTCTTACTTATGACAAAAGTATGGCACACCTGAAGCCATCTTGATTGGAATAAACTGGTAACACTTAAAACATTTAATTTAAAAAGGAACAAAATGAGGGGGTTCATTTTGCCATAGAAATTATGATTAGTGCTGCAGAAAGAAAATTTAGGGCATGTTTTAAGTGAGATCTCAAATCCTCTTCTATTTCATTAGAAAATTCTGACATGCAGACTGAAACAATCACTTTCAATACCAGCAGTAGACTTCCAGTTAACTCCCTGGTGAGCAGTAGCTTTACTACAGTGATCTAATGAACAACTAGAGTGCTAACATTCTGAATTTATGGCAAATGTGTGACACATCTGAATGCCTTCTTGATGGAATCAAAGTAAAAAACTGAAAGCATTTCCTACTGAGGAGACTGCAGTAAATGACGAAATTAGGAAACTTCATAACAAATAAGTCTCCCAAGATGGCCACCAGAGAAAAAAGAGCCCAAATGTAGCACAAATAACACCCAGATGTAGCCCACATATAGCCCAATGACATAAGTGTGCAAAACACTTTTTATTTTTAGTTTTTCTGCAGTTTTATATAGTGCAAACTGGTCAGGTATTGGAGCGTTACATCTTACTTGGACCCCTTATTGCGTATTTTGCACGAAGTACATGAGATTGATCTTGCGAAACATTGAACTTTACGATTCTGTTAACCTGAAGTTGCTCTGAACCGGGCTTTGTAACCCCGTTTTTACCTACAGGTTTTAATTAATTCTCACTGTATTGTATTAGGAAAGAGGATTTACTGTTTTTATGTACACTTTTATGATCTATGTTTCTAAATCAGATCAAATAAAGTTTAATGAATTCTATGGCAGGACGGAGGCGAGGATTATGCATATCTTTCCTCACTTTATATGCATAGCAGTTCAAAGAAAACGTAACACAACAATCATTAAACAAAAGACTACACAACCCATGAACCATTAGGGGGGTAGTCTCCAAGGCAACTATAGTCCAATCATATCACAGTCCATCGTATATAATATCATGACGTCCCTTCCGCTTCCTCTTTCTTCACTGCTCGTCAGTTAAGTGCATTCCTTACATTCTTGGCTTAATCTGACGTTGTTGCTGTTTGTATAGCTGTTTCTTGTGCACGTTATTAGCATTATTGCCTTGGTATTGTTTCATATTCCCTGCGCAGCAGGCTCTTGCCCGAGCGCGTTCTCCCCCTCGCAGTTTCTCCGCCTGTGTGCTCTGCGCGCGGTGAGATCCTGTCAGGTGCGTCTGGTCCGAGCGAGGCAGCTCCGTCAAGCGCTCCCGCTGGTCTTTACGCGCGTTTGTGAATCCGGTCACTCCTTTAGTGTCCGCTTGATTCCCGACCAACCCTCGCCTAATTTTGACACCGCTACGCGGTGATTTCCCCACACGGCCATGTTAGTGACCAGCGCCACCTGGTGGTGGTAATTGGTATTGCGCCTCAGTCTATTCTTATAACAGCTTCGGGGAAAGCCCAGCTGTTGGAGCACCGGCGAGGGGGCTGTCTTAAGGATTTTAAGGGCATTTGTTCTGTGCTCACACCCTTTGCTATCATGTCTTCTCCAGAAGACCATTTTTACTCCTCCTACCAGGAAGTGGAGGACGAATGGCCCCCCAACTTCTCCCTCCAGCAGTGGACCAAGCCCTCTCTCTGGCTATTTCTAGGGCGCTGGCTCCTCTTCGGGATCAGGTTGATAAGCTGGCGAAAAGCATCCCTGGGGTGTTCAGTGACCCAGATCTGGTGGTGGCGGGTCCAAGTAGCTCCCAGATGGGGAATAAAAGGGCCGTTAAGCATAACGCGGGGCACTTGGAAAGATTTGATAAACTTACGGAGACCTTCCTCAAGAGTGCGCGAACGCTAAAACATGCACCCTGCCGGGAGGAGGAGGGGCCCGGAGAAAATTGCGACACTGTCACCACTATTGTAGACCCCGACGGCGGGTTTCCCTTAGAGCACGGGTACTCATAGTACGGCCTGCGGGCCGCCAGCGCCCCGGCAAGCCTTCCTTGGCGGCCCACGGACCTTGCAGACATCCTACCTGTGTTTTTTTTTGTTTTTTTTAAAGTGTCCACAAACACCGCCGGTTGCAGCAGTGCGGACTCTGCGAGACTATGGGGGCCGGGCGAATTCTTTAAAAGACCATTCACTTGTTAATGAGTCTTTGTTGTTGAGGTGAAATACAACAAAGACTCATTAACAAGTGAATGGTCTTTTAAAGACCTGTGAAGTACTCGTGGCTGTGTGTGTGCCCGGAAAGCTGTCTCAGCCGGGCTGACACACGCGGGGTGAGGTGACAGAGGGTAACAGAGAGAGGGAGACAGACAGAGGGAGGGAGACAGAGAGGGGGAGGCAGAGGGTAACAGAGAGAGGGAGACAGACGGAGGGAGACAGAGAGGGAGAGACAGAGGGTGACAGAGAGAGAGAGGGAGACACACAGAGGGAGGGAGACAGAGAGAGAGGGAGACAGAGAGAGGGAGGGAGAGACAGAGAGAGACAGATGGAGGGAGACAGAGATGGAGGGAGACAGGGAGGGAGAGAGAGAGGGAGACAGAGAGAGGGAGACAGGGAGGCAGAGGGAGACAGAGGGAGGGAGTCAGGGGGAGACAGAGGGAGGGAGAGGGAGACAGAGGGAGACAGAGAGAGAGAGACAGAGGGAGACAGAGAGAGAGGGAGACAGAGGGAGGGGGAGGGAGACAGGGAGACAGAGAGAGGGAGAGGGAGACAGGGAGACAGAGAGAGGGAGACAGAGGGAGGGAAACAGACAGAGGGAGACAGAGAGAGAGAGAGAGGGAGACAGAGGGAGACAGAGAGGGAGATAGAGGGAGGGAGACAGAGGGAGACAGAGAGAGGGAGACAGAGAGAGGGAGACGGAGGGAGAAAGAGGGAGTGAGGGAGACGGAGGGAGGGAGACAGAGGGAGGGAGACAGAGGGAGGGAGACAGGGGGAGGGAGACAGGGGGAAGGAGACAGGGGGAGAGACAGGGAGACAGACAGGGAGACAGAGACAGGGAGACAGAGACAGGGAGACAGAGACAGGGAGACAGAGAGAGGGAAACAGAGGGAGGGAGACAGAGGGAGGGAAACAGAGGGAGGGAAACAGAGGGAGAGAAACAGACAGATACAGACAGAGGGAGGGAGACAGAGGGAGGGAGACAGAGGGAGGGAGACAGAGGGAGGGAGACAGAGGGAGAGGGAGACAGAGGGAGAGGGAGACAGAGGGAGAGGGAGACAGAGAGAGAGGGAGACAGAGGGAGAGGGAGACAGAGAGAGAGGGAGACAGAGGGAGAGGGAGACAGAGGGAGAGGGAGACAGAGGGAGAGGGAGACATAGAGAGAGGGAGACAAAGAGAGGGAGAGGGGGACAGAGAGGGAGACAGAGAGAGGCAGAGGGAGACAGAGGGAGGGAGTCAGGGGGAGACAGAGGGAGGGAGGCAGAGGGAGACAGAGGGAGGGAGTCAGGGGGAGTCAGGGGGAGACAGAGAGAGGGAGACAGAGAGAGGGAGACAGAGAGAGGGAGACAGAGGGCAATAGACAGAGGGAGACAGACAGAGAGAGGAGGGCGACAGACAGAGGGAGACAGAGGGAGGAGGGCAACAGACAGAGGGAGGGAGACAGATAGAGGGAGACAGAGGGAGGGAGACAGAGGGAGGGAGACAGAGGGAGGGAGATGGAGGGAGGGAGAGAGAGAGAGAGGGGGAGACAAACAGAGTGAGTGAGACAGAGAGAGGGAGAGAGAGAGAGAGGGAGGGAGGGAGACGGAGAG
This sequence comes from Calotriton arnoldi, assembly GCA_963921515.1. Taxonomy (NCBI): domain Eukaryota; kingdom Metazoa; phylum Chordata; class Amphibia; order Caudata; family Salamandridae; genus Calotriton; species Calotriton arnoldi. The sequence continues at coordinate 240,078 of CAWUFW010012883.1, forward strand.
AGAGAGGGAGAGATAGAGAGAGGGAGGGAGCGATAGAGAGAGGGAGGGAGAGATAGAGAGAGGGAGGGAGAGAGAGAGAGAGGGAGGGAGAGAGAGAGAGAGAGAGAGAGAGAGAGATAGAGAGAGAGATGTGTGTATGCCGGGTCTGGTGGCTCAGTGGACGAAGGCGTCCGCTGCAGGGGCCTGTGTTCAACCTCATGGTCATAGTTTTTTTTTTGCCCTAGCCCCGCCCCCCTCCCCCACTGACCCCGCCCCCACCGGTGCGGCCCTCGGCCACAAACCACACTGTAAATTTGGCCCCCGAGAGAAAGTTTGTGAGTACCCATGCCTTAGAGGGAGAGGGTGTATCGGAGGACGATTTCTCCTCCGATGAGGATAAGGACTCGGGGCGTCCCTGGCGTCCAGAGTCCCACTCCTCTCAGTCCCCGGTTGGGGACTGGGTCCACTCGGACATGTTCGAGCCTACCCAAATTTACCATCCTAGGTCAGCAGAGTGGACACCTGACGCCAAAGTGGCAGAGTATGTGGTGGCGAAAATCCATCAACCCCTTGAAAGGGAGGTCAGGAATAGGATGAGGGGAGAATGCCCCAGGCCCTCACTGAAGGGGAAGGTGCGCACACGCCTGAAATTGATGAGAAACTATGTACCTTTTTCTCCAAGTATATGAGGGATCCCAAGAAAGGAATTGATAGGTCTTGGACATGGTAGGGCCCTTGACCCAAATTATTCAATTGACGGAGCGTTCCAAAGAGTCAGGATCCCCTTTGTCCACGGATATTGTGGCTGGTTGGGCGCACTACCCTAAACCCTAAAACACTACCCCCTCCACTACCCAAACACCACTGCACTACCCTAAACCCTAAAACACTACCCCCAGCACGACACCCTACACTACCCAAACATAACTGCACTACCCTAAACCCTAAAACACTACCACCAGCACGACTCCCTACACTACCCAAACACCACTGCACTACTCTAAACCCTAAAACACTACCCCCAGCACGACTCCCTACACTACCCAAACACCACTGCACTACACTAAACCCTAAATATACCCCCAGCATGACCTCCCACACTACACAAACACCACTGCACTACCCTAAACCCTAAAACACTACCCCCAGCATGACCCCTACACTACCCAAACACCACTGGACTACCCTAAACCCTAAAACACTAACCCCAGCATGACCACCTACACTACCCAAACACCACTGCACTACCCTATACCCTAAAACACGACCCCCTACACTACACAAACACGACTGCACTACCCTAAACCCTAAAACACTACCCACAGCATGACCCCTTCACTACACAAACACCACTGCACTGCCCTAAACCCTAAAACACTACCCCAGCATTACCCCCTACACTACCCAAACACCACTGCACTAACATAAACCCTAAAACACTACCCCCAGCACAACCCCTACACTACACAAACACCACTGCACTACCCTAAACCCTAAAACACTACCCCCAGCATGACTCCCTACACTACCCAAACACCACTGCACTACCCTAAACCCTAAATCTACCCCCAGCACGACCCCCTACACTACCCAAACACCACTGCACTACCCTAAACCATAAAACACTACCCCCAGCATGACCCCCTATACTACACAAACACCACTGCACTACCCTAAACTCTAAAACACTACCACCAGCATGACCCCCTACACTACTCAAACACCACTGCACTACCCTAAACCCTAAAACACTACCCCAGCACGACCCCCTACACTACCCATACAGCACTGCACTACCCTAAACCCTAAAACACTACCCCAAACACGACCCCCTATACTACTGCACTACCCTAAACCCTAAAACACTACCCCCAGCACGACCCCCTACACTACCCAAACACCACTGCACTTCCCTAAACCCTAAAACACTACCCCCAGCACGACCCCCTACACCACCCAAACACCACTGCACTACCCTAAACCCTAGAAAAGAAACCCCCACCCCATGCCCAATCCCCCTTACCTCTCACTCCTCATGGTTCCTCTCTCCTCGTGGTTCCTGCTTCACGTCATCTCTGAGGGGCGGTGCACATCGTTGTGAGGAAACGGAACAGCCTCTGTTTCCTTACAACGACATGGATCGTCTACATGTTTTTTAGAACGCATGGTCATTTACCATACATACCTTTACAACAAAATTTGTTGTAAAGGCATGCGTGGTAAATGACCATGCGTTCTAAAAAAATGTGTAGTAATGACTTCGTGATGTACAACGCATGAGTGGTAATGCATGCGATGTAATGGTATCGCAAAGTAAAAAAGTCGTTGTAACGGCTGTTTACCGATCGAAGCTGGCCCCTGTTCTTCAGTGAGATGTTTATTTGATTAATTAGGAGGAAGGAATGTGGTTTTTTTACCGAAAAGTGCATTCCCGGCTGTTGTATTGTGAAAGTGTCCGCGTGGCCTGGTTTCACTTCCGGTGAGAGAGTGGAAGAGTCTGTTTGGATCTAAAGGAGTTCTGTTGTTGGACGGGGCCGGCGCGACATGTCATCAGAAAACATAGCTAATGGAAAGCGTCCTCCCTGAAGTGTGGAGCAGTGCCATGAGAGGTCAACGAGTGTGCGTCCCACCGCAGTATGACCGTACCGCGTGACCCATGTGCCGCCTCCAGGGTACGGGAGGCAGAAGCGGCATCGCAGGTCCTCTTGAAGACCGTTGTAGCACTAATTCTACATTTTGGTACTCAGGCATTTTAACTTCGTTGTTCCTGCCAGATACAAAGAGAAGATCCTGTGTTATTCAGTGCCCTTGCTACCTTTTTTGTGGGTTGTGGTGCTTGTCACTTCGCTGCCCCGCCGTTGCACACGACTGGGCACCCCACCTCGTGTGCCATCTGCAGGGCCTCTGCCCTCGGATCACTGGTTTTGGTTTCTGGAGTGGCAACATAAACAGTTGCTCCCAAAAGGACTAGCCTGAACACTTAGGTGAATATCCCCTGCACCAGCATTCCACGGAAATTCTTTCCTAGCTCTCCCACGTCAACGAGCACGGCTCCGCTCGCGACACCGTATGACGTCATCGGAGCCATAAGAGGACCTCGTCGGCGTGCTGACGTCAGTTCCACCCATTTTTTCCGTGCCACCGAGGCAAATAGGGGACCGAGACATTTTCACATGTATACATAGTATAATAAATATATATATATTCACTGCAAAACCATAGGTTTCAGGCACGTTATAGTTAGAAATTAGCATTATATAAAACTTTAGAAATTCACTGAAAAAACCATAGGTTTCAGGCACGTTATAGTTAGAAATGAGCATTTAAAAAACCTTAGAAATTCACTGAAAAAACCATAGGTTTCAGGGGCGTTATAGTTAGTTGGACATTTCACTCGTACAAAACCATAGAAATTCCCCCGTTATAGTTAGTTCAGCTAACTATAACTCGCGCGCCCACAATGCACTGCTGATGACGTCACATATTACATCACTCATGACATGGTCAGTGACATCACTCATGACATCTCAAATGACATCACTGATGACATCACTGATGACATCATCCAGTGAATGTGTGTTTTTCTGAAAATTAAATATGTTTTATATATGTATATCTCAAGGTCGATGGAAGAATAAATGGGTATATAAGTGTCTAAATGGATGATTTTTTTGTTGTAAAATTGATTGTATAACTGACTAAGTGTATCTTAGTGAATACATGGGTTAGTGAGTAATGTTTAAATATGAAAATATCTGTATCAGTCTCTCACTTTGTGTATAAGTGGCTGCATGGGTTGGTGAGTAGCTACATGAGTGTCTATATGGGTTATTAGTTGGTTTTTTGAGTATCAGTATGAGTGTATGAGTGTCTGTATGGTTCGGTGGGGGTATTACTTAGTGAATAGATGCATGAATGAGTGACTCACTGTTTGTATGTGTTGAAGACAGCATGTGTGCAGGACTGTATAGGTGGATGAGTATGTGTATGGGTGTGTTAGTGAGTGAATGACTGTCTCAATAGGGTCTTTATGAGTAACTACATATGTTTTAAACTAGTATATGTGAGTATTGGTGTATATAAGTGAGTATATGTGAGAGTGAGAGATTGCAAGAGTTCCTGTACAAATAAGTAGGTGTTTCTATAAGTGATTGTTTAAGAGAGTAAGTATGTGTAAGTTTCTGTAGAAGTAAGTGTGGTAGTGTGTGTATAACTGTATATGCAAGTAAATGGATGTTTGATACTTTGTTTGCTTGTGTGACAATGTGTGTGAGTAACTCTATGGTTGAGTGGCGGTGTGTAACAGGATGTATAGGTGTATGAGTACATATGATGAGTGAGTACATGTATGAGTGACTGTATAGGGAGTGTTGGTGAATGAGTGGATGTGTGTGTAGATCTTGGAATTACTGAATAGGTGTTGTAACTGGTATTGGTATGTCCATTGTTTTGAAAATGTTAGTTTGTATTTTTGAGAGTGTGTATCAAAGGTTATATTAGGTTGAGAGGAGGTCTGCCACTCTATCACAAGGATGATGTCATCAGTGATGTCATCAGTGATGTCATTTGAGATGTCATCAGTGATGTCATGAGTGATGTCACTGACCATGTCATGAGTGATGTAATATGTGACGTCATCAGCAGTGCATTGCGGGGGCGCGATTTATAGTTAGCTGAACTAACTATAACGGGGGAATTTCTATGGTTTTGTACGAGTGAAATGTCCAACTAACTATAACGCCCCTGAAACCTATGGTTTTTTCAGTGAATTTCTAAGGTTTTTTAAATGCTAATTTCTAACTATAACGTGCCTGAAACCTATGGTTTTTTCAGTGAATATATATATATATATAATATACAAAAAGAGTTGCCTCTAGGTGGGATGCACTCCCAGGTGGAAATTACGCCAAAGCAAGGGCACACGCTATGAACAAAGTCCTTTTCTGGTTTTCCTGCCAGACACGTTTCGGGCCAACGCCCTCTTCATTGGCAGACCATGTGACGTGCCGGCGTGCGGCAACCACCAGTAAATCCCCGTAATAATTATGCTCAGGTGAACCACCCGAAGCAATGCTTCCTGGGACTGGTGGTTCAGTAAAACCCAAGTGGGTCGCCGCCGGCACTCACATTCAAAAATGTCTTTAAAAGGATTGCCGATGTTCGCACCGGCACCCCTGCATATAACAGGCACCTCCTGTTCCACAGTTAGCTGCCCCAATAAAGTAGGCGCGGACCCGCAAGTGTTTCGCGGTGGTGCAATCCCGCGACCAGGCAGGCCGCTGTACAAAATACAAAAAGAGTTGCCTCTAGGTGGGATGCACTCCCAGGTGGAAATTACGCCAAAGCAAGGGCACACGCCATGAACAAAGTCCTTTTCTGGTTTTCCTGCCAGACGCGTTTCGGGCCAACGCCCTCTTCAGTGGCAGACCATGTGACGTGCCGGCATGCGGCAACCACCAGTAAATCCCCGTAATAATTATGCTCAGGTGAACCACCCGAAGCAATGCTTCCTGGGACTGGTGGTTCAGTAAAACCCAAGTGGGTCGCCGCCGGCACTCACATTCAAAAATGTCTTTAAAAGGATTGCCGATGTTCGCGCTGGCACCCCTGCATATAACAGGCACCTCCTGTTCCACAGTTATTTGCCCCAATAAAGCAGCCGCGGACCCGCAAGTGTTTCGCGGTGGTGCAATCCCGCGAACAGGCAGGCCGCTGTACAAAATACAAAAAGAGTTGCCTCTAGGTGGGATGCACTCCCAGGTGGAAATTACGCCAAAGCAAGGGCACACGCCATGAACAAAGTCCTTTTCTGGTTTTCCTGCCAGACGCGTTTCGGGCCAACGCCCTCTTCAGTGGCAGACCATGTGACGTGCCGGCGTGCGGCAACCACCAGTAAATCCCCGTAATAATCATGCTCAGGTGAACCACCCGAAGCAATGCTTCCTGGGACTGGTGGTTCAGTAAAACCCAAGTGGGTCGCCACCGGCACTCACATTCAAAAACGTCTTTAAAAGGATTGCCGATGTTCGCGCCGGCACCCCTGCATATAACAGGCACCTCCTGTTCCACAGTTAGCTGCCCCAATAAAGCAGCCGCGGACCCGCAAGTGTTTCGTGGTGGTGCAATCCCACGACCAAGCAGGCCGCTGTACAAAATACAAAAAGAGTTGCCTCTAGGTGGGATGCACTCCCAGGTGGAAATTACGCCAAAGCAAGGGCACACGCCATGAACAAAGTCCTTTTCTGGTTTTCCTGCCAGACGCGTTTCGGGCCAACGCCCTCTTCAGTGGCAGACCATGTGATGTGCCGGCGTGCGGCAACCACCAGTAAATCCCCGTAATAATTATGCTCAGGTGAACCACCCGAAGCAATGCTTCCTGGGACTGGTGGTTCAGTAAAACCCAAGTGGGTCGCCGCCGGCACTCACATTCGAAAATGTCTTTAAAAGGATTGCCGATGTTCGCGCTGGCACCCCTGCATATAACAGGCACCTCCTGTTCCACAGTTAGCTGCCCCAATAAAGCAGCCGCGGACCCGCAAGTGTTTCGCGGTGGTGCAATCTCGCTACCAGGCAGGCCGCTGTACAAAATACAAAAAGAATTGCCTCTAGGTGGGATGCACTCCCAGGTGGAAATTACGCCAAAGCAAGGGCATACGCCATGAGCAAAGTCCTTTTCTGGTTTTCCTGCCAGACGCGTTTTGGGCCAACGCCCTCTTCAGTGGCAGACCATGTGACGTGCCAGCGTGCAGCAACCACCAGTAAATCCCCGTAATAATTATGCTCAGGTGAACCACCCAAAGCAATGCTTCCTGGGACTGGTGGTTCAGTAAAACCCAAGTGGGTCGCCGCCGGCACTCACATTAAAAAATGTCTTTAAAAGGATTGCCGATGTTCGCGCCGGCACCCCTGCATATAACAGGCACCTCCTGTTCCACAGTTAGCTGCCCCAATAAAGCAGCCGCGGACCTGCAAGTGTTTCGCGGTGGGGCAATCCCGCGACCAGGCAGGCCGCTGTACAAAATACAAAAAGAGTTACCTCTAGGTAGGATGCACTCTCAGGTGGAAATTACGCCAAAGCAAGGGCACACACCATGAACAAAGTCCTTTTCTGGTTTTCCTGCCAGACCCGTTTCGGGCCAACGCCCTCTTTAGTGGCAGACCATGTGACGTGCCGGTGTGCGGCAACCACCAGTAAATCCCCGTAATAATTATGCTCAGGTGTACCACCCGAAGCAATGCTTCCTGGGACTGGTGGTTCAGTAAAACCCAAGTGGGTCGCCGCCGGCACTCACATTCAAAAATGTCTTTAAAAGGATTGCCGATGTTCGCGCCGGCACCCCTGCATATAACAGGCACCTCCTGTTCCACAGTTAGCTGCCCCAATAAAGCAGCCGTGGACCCGCTAGTGTTTCGCGGTGGTGCAATCCCGTGACCAGGCAGGCCGCTGTACAAAATACAAAAAGAGTTGCCTCTAGGTATATATATATATAAATTTCAAATGATTTTTATCTCTCACTTCACTGTGTTTCATATTCATTTTTATGTAAATTGCACTTTAAATCTGGTTTTTGATCAAATTATGTGGAAAACTACGACATCCATAATGCTACACTTGTGCTAACATGAAATGATGTAATTACTGAGAATGTACATAGGGTGTGTGACACAAAGGGGGCGTTACCGTGATCAAGGTCTCTGCGAGATCAAAACCCGTTGGTCCTGTGTTTCCACGGACTGTTTTGGTAATTTGAAAAATAACCTTGAGGAAGTAAAAAGATTTTACAAACTTCCCCGAAGTGCGGCCCATTTCTTTTTCTGAACGGGAGAACAGTGGTTAATGGATGTTGGTCGGGCTCGGCCGAGGGGCGACGCACCGCCATAGAGCACCGTAAGGAACCAGCAAGGGTGAGACATCTGGTGCGAGGAATATATATATATATATATTCAGTGAAAAAAACATAGGTTTCAGGGACGTTATAGTTAGTTGGACATTTCTCTCGTACAAAACCATAGAAATTCCCCCGTTATAGTTAGTTCAGATTTTCATGTGTATGATGTCATCAGTGATGTCATCAGTGACGTCATTTGAGATGTCATCAGTGATGTCATCAGTGATGTCACTGACCATGTCATGAATGATGTAATATGTGACGTCATCAGAAGTTGCATTGCGGGTGCGCGAGTTATAGTTAGCTGAACTAACTATAACGGGAGAATTTCTATGGTTTTGTACGAGAGAAATGTCCAACTAACTATAACGTCCCTGAAACCTATGGTTTTTCAGTGAATTTCTAAGGTTTTTTAAATGCTAATTTCTAACTATAATGTGCCTGAAACCTATGGTTTTTTCAGTGAATTTCAATGGTTTTTTAAATGCTATTTTCTAACTATAAAATCCCTGAAACCTATGGTTTTTTCAGTGAATTTCAGAGGTTTTTTAAATGCTAATTTCCAACTATAACATAGCAGTCGCGTTGGCAGAGTGGTGGAGAAAGGTGAGCGTCGCCTTCATACACATTTTAGCAATCCCACTGTGTGGGATTTAGCGGAAGAAACAGGAGGGATAGCTAGCCCCCAACGTCAACTTTGGGGGCCAACTACTGCTTTTATTACCTCCAGTAAGTCCCACACAGCAGGATTGCTAACTTGTTATATCAGGCCCCGCCCCCTCCCTGTACCACTGTGCAAACGCACCCCTGGCGCGTTCTAAGTTGGGGGATTAAGTCCCCTTGAATCCTGTGGGTCGTTGGGGGCCAACTAGCCCACCAGGTACCTCCGGTAAGCGCCACAGAGCTGCGTTGCAGAGTGGTGTAAAAAGGGGGCATGGCCTTGGACCACCTCTCTGCAACGCAGCTCCCTGGCGCATAGTGGAGGTACTTGGTGGGCTAGTTGGCCCCCAGGGACCCTCAGTATTCAAGGGGAATTAATTCCCCAACTTACAACGCGCCAGGGGGCGCGTTTGCAGAGTGCTGCAGAAAGGGGGCGGGGCCTCCGGCGCGATGCCGTTTTTTTTTTTTTTGCTTCTTTAGAAGGGGGGCTGTGTGGCCCCCCTTCTTTTACTATTTTTGGGACCTCATCCCCCAGGGCCTGACCCCTTTTTTAAAAAAAAAATGGGAGAGGGGCTGCGTGACCCCCCTCCAGAGGCCAATTATGGCCCTGGGAACCCCATCCCCCGGGGCCTAACCACCCTAATTTTTTATTTATAATTTTTTTTTTTGAACGGAGGGGGGCCGCGTGGCCCCCCTCCCTAGGCCAATTATGGCCCCGGGGACCCCATCCCCCGGGGCTTGGCCAGAATTTTATTTTCTTTTTTTCTATTTGGGGGGGGTGCCGCGTGGCCCCCTTCCTAAGGCCAATTATGGCCCCGGGGACCCCATCCCCCGGGGCCGGCCTTTCCTTATTTTTTTTAAAATTATTATTGGGGAGGGGGGCCGCGTGGCCCACCTCCCAGGCCACTTCTGGCCCCGGGTACCCCATCCCCCGGGGCCGGCCTTTCATTTTTTCTTTTTTCTTTTAATTTTTTTCTCAGGGGAGGAGGGCCGCGTGGCTTCCCTCCCGGGCCACTTCTGGCCCCGGGGCCCCATCCCCCGCACAACTCCCACCCTATCATTGCAAAGAGCAGTGTCCCGGGGTGGGCACCCGGGGACACTGCAGGAGCCGGCCCTGCGGGGTGGCGGTCCCCAGGGCCATCAAGGGCTCCAAGAGGGGGGCCGCGCAGCCCCCCTCCCTTCATTTTAAAAGCCCCGGGGAGGTAGTGGTCCCCAGAGTCTGGGGGTGCGCTTTTTTTTCACAGCATCGGGGAGGTGGTGGTCCCCGGGGCTGCGGGGGGGCTGCGTGCCCCCCGCGGTTGTTTATTAAAGCCCCGGTGAGGTGGTGGTCCCCGGGACAGCGTGGGGGGATTGGGACCCCCCCACGCATCTTTTTTTCACAGTCCCGTGGCGGTCCCCGGGGCTGAGGGGGCCCCCGCGGGCCCCCGCTAATAAATTGGCAGTGCCCCGGGACCTGGCCTGCCCGGGGCCATTTTTTAAACGAAGCTCGGGAGCCCGCGCTTTGTTTTTTTTAAATAATTTCGGCCGGATTCGCGACCCCATCGTGATTTCTGCCAAAATTATAAAAAATAAATGCTTTTTTTGGCCCTGGGGTCCTTGAGGGACCCCCTGAGCAGGCCTAGGGGGTCAGGGTGTTTCAACCCTGCCCCCTTTTCTTGTTTTTTAATGTTTTTTCTACTGTTTTCTTGTGATTTGGTTCTACCGAGTCACAAGATGGCTGCCAACACTTCCTGGTTTGGAGTGTTGGCAGCCAATTAGAATGAAGCTCGTGGTCGGGAGGGTTCGCGAACCCACCGCGGACATAGATATCGAAACGTTTTCTTTCTTTAATTTCTCAGGAACTACTGAACGGATTTACACCATTTAACAAAAAGGGATAATTCTGAACCAAGATCTACCTTTTTGCCAAATTTGGTGTAATTCCGTTCGGCAGTTCGGGCTGTAGCTTTGCCTAAAGTTTCCTATGGAAAATACCATGGGGAAAACGCGTTTTGGGATCCCCTTTTTCTCGGCCTCTGCTTGACGAATCACCCTGAAACTTTCAAGACAGAAGCTGACCGGAGCGCCCCACTAGTTTTGAAAATTTTGTGAAGATTCGTCAAACGGCATCAAAGTTATTGGCAAATCAAAAAACGCTTTTCCTATGGAAACTAGGTCCTAACTATAACTACCTACTGGCGACCGCCAGTAGGTAATATATATATATATATATATATATATATATATATATATATATATATATATATATATATATATATATATATGTTTTCCTGGGCGTCCTGTTTGCGAGCACCTCATGCAGCGGCACACAGTCGAGTGACAGCAATGCACATCCAAGTAAAATCTTCAGTTCTTTATTTTCATTATCTCCATATGCAAGGCATTACACAATTTCTCGCTCCATACTAGAACGGACCGACGCGTTTCGCAGTATGCCTTCTACTGGGTCACTTATATATATATATAAACTCATATACAAATTCAGAGTGTCGCTGGTGTTGTAGGGTGCTCTATACAGGAGCAGCTCTCCACCTAAACCTGGGAAATATCTGCTATCAAAGTTTTTAAGCATATGATTAGCACAGTGCCATCCATGCAGAGACAGAAAGGGACAAAGTATTTTGCCATTTCTGCAGCAATGTATTTAAGCATAGGATCAGCACAGTGCCATCCACACCAAGCTGTAAAATGACAAAAGCCTTTTACCGCTCCAGGCACTATATTACATCTTTGAACCCCCCACCAGGAAGTCTGATCTTAACCCAATCACCCACCTTCAAACAGGTTACTTTCACACTCTTACAGTTGTCAAACTCTTACTTCATCCTTCCCATTTTCTCCTCCACTCTTTCTCTTCACTCAGCATCATCCACTTTCCCTTCCACTCCATCATCTTTCGTTTTCTTCATTCAAATTGGTCACATTGAACAATTGGGACTCCTGACCCTAAATAACTCAAAAGGTGTACCCCCCTCCTAGTGGAATGCGGGGTGAGCCTGTACACATTTCCTTTATCACTCACTTCATCCTTACACGATTTACCACTCCCACTTGAGCTTTGTATGGCTTCTTTCAGAACTTTCTTGAACCTCTCAATAATACAGTTGCATTTGGGATAATATAATGCAGATTTCGTATGCACCATACCCTTATCCCTAAGGAAATTCTCCATCTCTTTCGAAGTTAACTGGACGCTATTGTCCGTAAGAAGAACCAAAGGGTACACTTCACGATCAAACAAAGTTGCAAGGAACTGTATCACCACACATGAATCAATAGATTTCACAATCGCCACTTCCAGCCATCTCGGATAAATATCCAGGCAGCTTGTTAAATAATAATCAATGTTCGAGTGGTGAATGGGACCTACGATATCCAAGGAAATCTCATCCAAAGGCCCAGCAGGTACTTTTCTGACAACCATGGACTGCGTTCTGCACCTCAATATCTCATCACTTTCCAGACAATCAGGGCACTCCTTCTTTCCTCTCTACCATCATATTTTCTCCTGGCCACTAGAAATCAGAATCAGAATCAATTCTCATCTTGGTCTCTCCAGCACCTGAACATGCCCTCTCAATCTTGACCATCCAAAAGACCCCAATCTCATCACTAGCTGCAACTCTTGATTCTTCTCTAATTCCTCCATCCACTTATCTTCTAACATGGCTCCAATTGTCACCTCGCACACCTTAAGCTCTTCCTCCTAAGACTCGCGTCCAAACGTATCACCCTCTCCTTTGCCCGGGTCAGCCTCATTACACAGGAGAGAGACTCAATCAGCCAAAATATTCTTAGCCCCGGGAACATAATTCACCCTATAATCAAACTCTTGCAACACAATTACCTATTTACATATCCTGCTGAAAATAGCATCAATACCTTTTGACATGAAAACTTCTCTCAGAGGTATATGATCCATCTTGATCACAAAATTAGAACCCCACAAAAACTTCCTCAACTATCTCACAGCCCAGAAAACTCCCAACGCCTCCTTCTCTATGACTGAATACTTCATTTCAGCACTGCTTAGACTTCTAGAAAGAAGCAGAATAGCTCTTTCTTGTCCATTAATCACTTGAATGAGTACCGCCACTAAGCACTTTGAACTAGCGTCTGTCATCAACACCATCTCCTGACCCGGCTCAAAACTCAGCAGACTAGAGGCCTTCCTCAACTTCACCTTCAATGTCTTAAACTCCTTTTCATATTCACTCTTCCATGGGAACTCCATATCCTTTTTAGCAGAATCTGCATGCTCTTACTCTTCTCAGCAAAGTTTGCTTTAACTTTGCCGAAGTATTTGGACATACCCAGGAACTTCACCAGCTCATCCTACTTGGTTGGAGATGGCATCTCTCTAATCACAGCCACCAATTCTTTGTAGGACGAATACCTTTTCCAGAGACCTGATGACCTAAATACTCTATGCTGTCAACTTTGAACTTGCATTTTTCCAACATCAACGGGAGTCCACTCGAATCTAGCCTTCTCAGAACTGTACACAATCGTTCATCGTGCTCCCTGACTGTACTCCCAAACACCAACACATCATCCTGGTATATCTTAACACCTGGAACCCCCCTTAGAACATCTTCCATCATCCTCTGAAATACCAAAGAAGCCGATATCACTCCAAAAAGCATCCTAATATATTTACACTTACCATATGGTCCATATGGACTGCTGCTCTGATCCTTCTAGACCTGAGTGCTGCTTTTGACACGGTCTCCCACGGCCTTCTCATGGAACGGCTGCGGGAGGCCGGTGTCGGTGGAGGGACATGGGAGTGGATTAAACATTTTCTGGAGAATAGATCCTTCCAGGTTCTACAGCATCCCTTTAAATCCAGAGTTTGTCCTCTGACCCAAGGGGTGCCGCAAGGTTCGGCGCTTAGCCCTACGCTATTTAATATCTACATGCACCCCTTGGCAGATATTGTGCTGAGACATGGGGTAAAACTGGTGTCATATGCCAATGGCACACAGTTGACCGTTACCCTGGAGTAAAAAAGAGGCAGGAACGGCATCTGACTTCAAGGTATGTCTGGGGGAACTTGCCAATTGGATGAGGCTCAGCTGTCTGCAGCTGAATGCGGGAAAAACGGAGGTTATGGTAGTGGGTAAAAAGCCCTCCTTATGGTCACATCTATGGTGTCCGGAGGAGCTGGGACCGACTCCGACCCCCAAGGCTAAGGTCAAGAATTTGGGAGTATGGTTCAATGACACCCTCTCTTACTCAGAGCAGATATCAGCTGTGGCTGGTGCCTGCTTTGGCATCCTTAAAATGTTGCGTAAAATCCTGGATCTACTCCCATTAGATGCCAGACGCACCATTGGACAGGCCCTTGTTACGTCCCGTCTAGATTACTGCAACATCCTGTACCTAGGGGTGACCCAAAAAATCTGAACATCCTGCAGAAGGTTCAGAATGCCGCAGCTCGGCTAATCCTGAATATTCCTAGGCGGGCTTCGATGGGGAGGCCTTGAGGAAATTACACTGGCTCCCCATACAGGCCAGAGTTACTTTTAAGGCCTTGTGTTTTAGCCACAAGATCTTCAATAAGAAAGGTCCTAGCTTCCTGCACCCCCTTCTCACCGCATATAGACCTGCACGTTGCCTAAGATCCTTGGGTGCGGCAAAGTTGACTGTGCCTAAGGTTCGGAAGGTACGGGCTGGAAAGGAGCTCTTTTGGCTTCCTTGTGGCTAAGGCCTGGAATGACCTCCCAGTTGAGTTAAGGACGTGCCCGTCTGAGTCTCTGTTTCGGAAAAAACTTAAGACGTGGCTCTTCCAGCACCCCCTGGGTGGCCGGAAGTAGGCCCTGGCAGCGGTTCCTTGGGGGTCTTTGGCCATAGGGCGGGTGGGTGTTCTGGCCAGTTTTTCAGGCATTACTGGTGTTCTAGCGCAGGGACACTTCGTTTGGAGTAACCAGGCGCTCTATAAGCTGTACAATAATAATAATAATAATAGTAAATGATGCAATTTGATCTGATGGTACGTGGACGTCAAGTCCAGTGATTAAAAATATTTAGCATCCCCAATGAGCTCAACATCTCCGTTATGTTGGGCAATGGGTACCTATTTGCAGCAACACATGGTTTCAATTCCCTCAATTCAACACAAAACCTCACGTCTCCACTCGCCTTCTTCGCCATGACTACTGGAGACAACCACTCTGAGCCTTCAACTTATTTGATTATGCAAGCAGTTTCCAACCTTTTCAACTCATGGGCCATTTTATTCCTCACCTGTAAAGGAACACCCCTCACTTTGCAAGTCTTGGGTATTGATCTCAGTTTGATTTTTATAAAATGGGTGTAATGCCTCAAACATCCCAACTTTCTCCTAAAAATATTAGGAAATAACTGTTATGTTATTTTATGTTATTTTATGTTACAATGTATTTATAAAGCGCACCTACACCAAAAAGGTTTCATGGCGCTAAAGCATAGAGGCACAGGACCCAAAGCTTATCCATAAGCCTGTCTAAAGAGCCACATTTTCCACAGAGTCCTGAAGCTCGAATAGGAAGTTGTGGCTCTGATGTGTGGGGGTAGAGCATTCCATACATTTGGTCCAATCATAGACAACCCTGTGCCACCCAGTCTCTTCTTGTTAAATTTAGGGACCTCTAACAGATATTGATGGGCTGATCTGATGTTGTGTGTGGGGATTTAGTTCCGGATTCTCGAGGTCACGAAAGTTGGGCTTTGCCGTGTTGAGATTTGAAAATTATACACCCAGTTTAAAACAGGGTCCTCCGAGTGGCTGGCAGCCAGTGCAATTTTACCATCAAAGGTGTAATGTGGCAATACCTAGGCTGGTGCCAGACCAGCCTAGCTGCCTGATTTTGAACCTTCTGCAGCCTCTAACTCAGTCCCTTTGGAAGTCCCAGATAGAGCGATTTGGCATAATCAAGCCGGGACATAACCAAGGCTATAATCTGAATAACAGCCTCGAGAGTGAAGTATTTCCAGATTTCTTTTATTTTCCTAAGCTGGAAAAAGCAACACAAGGTCACTGCACCTATCTGAGGCTTCATAGAAAGATCTTCAACAACAGTAATCCTGAGGCTTCTGGCAGCTTTCTTGGGGATATTGGGGATGGGAGGAGCGCCCATCTCCACTGGTCAGATGGAAGGATTCCAGCTGTGCAGTTTGTTTTTAATCATCACAATTTCGGTTTTATCAGAGTTCAGCTTCAGCTGATGACGATTCATCCAGTCATGGATATATAACATAGTGCTCTGAAAAACTCTGTGGAGTCTGATGTGACATCAATGTTGAAGAGCAACTGCATGTCATCTGCGTAGTTGTAAATAATAACTCCTCATATTTGACACTGTAAGCATCTAACTCCACTTCATTTGGTCTCACTTTCAACTTAACCCCTGTGGAATCACTCATCAGTCTCTCGCTCATCAGGGAGTTACTCGTCTTGACTTCTTCTACTGTCTCCTTCAACCTGATCACTGGGGATTCATGCTCAAACACCTCCTGCCGCTCCGGGCCTAAACAATGTACTAACAGGCACGACTTTCTTTCAGCACTCAAGGATGTGCCACAAGCCCTGGCATAATGGTTAAATACTTTCTTCCATTTTGACCAGTGGAGAATGTGTACCCCAGGGGAGAAAAATGAAGAATGGAGGTGGACTTACATTTTGCTTACTTAATTAATAATAAACGCAAATATAAATTAAGACAAAGAAACACCAACAGTGATATATATATGAGGCCTGGGAAAGGAGAGGTGAACCCTTTCTCAAGTCAAGAGGGTACAGAGGTTCTTATGGAAGGGGTACTCGAGGGATACGTCCTCCCAAATTATTACATAGAAACAAAGAGTATCCCACCTTGTACATATCTAACACGTGGGGCACTAGTCTCTTCAGGTGGCACTCTGCCTGACTAAAGGGGGGGACGGAAAGGATTCCTTTTCTTTACATAACTCTCACACACTCTAAGAGTGTCATGTTTCATCATCGGGTTCACTCTGACTCCTAAAGGTCAGGGTGGGCTCAACCGTATTTCAGGGAGCACTTAAAAGAAGCAGACCAGGGGGCCTAAAGATTAAAAATCCTCCAACCTACTCCAAGGTATCCCTTTATTGATGGAGTTGTTGGGGATATTAAAGGTTGAAATAGATAAATCAGGTATTGAGGATATAGCAGCCACAGGGCTACAGCACGTTCTCATTCTGTAGCAGGCCGTGCACACATAGTGCAAGCTGCTTCCAAGAATCATTGCCAGGCAACCAGCTGCTGAAGCGCTTCAGCATGTCCTTATTCTGAAGTGAGGTGCGTGTACCAGACATGAGTAGTCTGAGGTTACGTGGGTTAAGCGCGAGAAGGGGATAGCAGCCACTAGAAGGCTGGAGCTTCACAAACGGTGAATATCGGCTCAATTAAAAAATCTAAACTGTTACCTAGTTTCAATATGATACTTATATGCAGTGCAAGTTACACAAAGGCTAAAGTTATAGGGCCTCATTTATGGGGCCCCTTGCGAACACCAGAACGTCACTTTTTCGACGTTACGCTCGCGCAATGTGCCCGGCATATTTACGAGGCCACGTAAAGACACTTTAGATGGCTATTCATGGCTTGTAAATATGTGCCCCTTTCACGCAGAACACTGCATGCAAGGGGTATTGCTGTGGGTGTTCCAATGCAACACCCATGGAATTTGAAGCATTTCCAGATTTACAAGAAATCGTAAACCTGGGAATGTGTCAGAATCTAACGCCACGGTGGCATTAGGGAGGTGCAACAAGGAAAAATGTTTTCATTTCTCCTCGTTTTTTTACTTTTTCTATGTGTGCTGCATTATGCAGCACACATAGAAAGAGGAAATCACCTGAATTGATTGATTTTGTGCAGGAAGGTATCGCTTCCTGCACAAAATAAATCAATCGCAAAATCAATCGCACCCACAACGGAGGCACCTTTGCACCATGGTGCAAGGGTGCCGGCGCTGGCAGCCCATTGTGCACCAGCACTGGGGAAAAGGACAGGTATGCACCTTATCACACAGATATGGCACATTCCTGCTCTTTTATTTTGACGTAGGGCAGCGCAGCAAGATTCCTTGCGGTGCTGCCCCACGCCAAAAACTCATAAATGAGCCCGAAAATGTTTGCGTTTTGAGGCATAAAGCACATTGCGGGGCAGCATTGCAAGGTTAAATTTGGCAGGACGCGTTCTAAGTTTTCATGTGCAGGGCCTTCACAAAGTTTTCATGCCAAAGGCTCAAGCGTTCCTGCCGCAAAAAACTCCAAAGCGCTTGATCATGAAACAAATAACAAACCTGAGGCAGTGTTAATCTCTAAGGCTTTTAAGGTGAATCAGTGAATTCGTCATCTGTTGCTTCACTTGTTGCCAGTGCGGAGAAGTAGACTCATAGGCAGTAGCTTGGTTTTGAGTTGTAGTTTATTTCAAGCTGCAGATAACACCTCATCCAACTCCATCAACCTCCTCCAACAGTTCACCTTCAAATGCCAGCATTCTCAGAACCCACAAGCCTCATCATAATAATGCTGCCCAGCTGCATGAGATTCCATGATCATGCATGGAATCCCATGCCAAGATACCACACTTAGTTATAGTTAGGAAAACTTTTTTTCCCTGTACAAACCAAGTTTAAACTACACAAGCTTTAAACATTCTGCAGTTATAGTTATAACGGTCATTTATAATTTATCAACCACCTTCAAATTATTATAAGTATTGCACCTCGTTACACACTCTTTTCAGCTCACTAACAGGACAACACTAACTATAACTTGCCACTCTACCATACACTCTGTTCTAACAAATAATGATACTCCACTGTACAACACTACACTCTACGAGCTTCTCCACATTGTTTTTACTGCACTTTGGCTGTGTTCAGTGTTAGGGCCTTAGATATAGATAAGTAGTAGGTCCCTACCTATTACCACTTTATTAAAGTGATAATAAGTAGTCAAATGTATTTTTAATATATTTTTAAATACGTTTAAGGCCATGTGCTGTGGTAGTTTCACAAACTTTTGTGAAATTCCACAAAAGTACTGCAGTGACAGATATTACAAAGTTTAAATGCCTTATAACTTAAAAAACACTTACAAAAATTTACATCACCTCAAAATGCAGAAAATTCTGTAGGTGTGGAAAGTTTTGTGGTGATTTTTGAAATGGGTGGGAAGTTATTAGGGAGCTAAAATCTGAGGATTTCCTGTCTCTGGAAATACTAACTATAACTACAGAGTGGCAATCACTTTTAATGTGATTTCTTTCTTTTTATCTTTTGTATTTGTTATGCATTTGTTTATTGGTTTACATAGTCATGTGACCATAAATGTGTCTTTTAGTTGTTCATGTAGTAATTCTTAAACTTTACATATGCAGTCTAGTTTATTTTTTGGGCTTCCTTGCTACTTTTAGTAGGATTGTGCTATATATGAAGCCCAAAGTGAATGAAAGATAATCATTATTGTAGTCATACAAATTGAGATTATTATTTTTTTCCTTACGGCCAATTTTCATGTCCTCCAAATAGTAGTTTGTGTAACTCACTGCTAGGTCACATTTTCATTTTGTTGCACAAGGGTACATAAGAAAAATGTTTTTTGTTTGGCCTGTAAGACACACTTTTATTTTGTGAGCCAGAGAGCATCCAAAGAAAACTTATGTAGATTAATATGTACTCTATTTGTTGTGTATTTGTTTATAGGTTTCCATTAGCATGTGATCATAAATTGATCTTTCAGTTGTCCATGCAGTAAATCTGAAACTTACAAATGCAGTCTAGTTTATTTTTTGGGCTTCCTTGCTACTTTTAGTGGTATTCTGCTACACAGATATCACTAAGTTGTTGACCCATATAACTTCATAGCCGTTTGATAACATCACTTCTAATAGCAAAACAAATCATCTTCATAGTCTAATGTGCATTGCTGTGAAATTTCATTACAATCCATTCAGCTGCTATGTGAAATTCAAAAGTCTATGTAAAATGCATTGGAGTGCAAGTGTGTTTTGGGACCCCCTTTTTCTTTGCACACCCTTGACCAAACACCACCAAACTTTCAATGCTTCACCAATGTAATGGGTGCAACAGGTCTGCAAAGCTTTGTGAAGATTCATCAAACAGGTGCAAAGTTATTAAGAGTCAAAGATCAGAGGAATTCCAATCTCTGGTAACCCGAACTACAACTAGAGTATATATATATGTATCCAAATCAACAGTTTGCAGAACTCTGCATGACACGCACTCCATCCTGATAGGAATAAATTACTGCAACAAAGTTCCTTTTAGTGGCCAACAAATCCAACGCGTTTCTGCGTCAACACGCCTAGGTCACGGGTACAGAACCACCTCCTTGGCCACTGTTTGTGCGATTATATGGAATAGAGGAATGATTTAATCTCGTATAAGGGTTGATTTACCTATTGTAGGTATGAATTGGTATATTAGTCACTTATAGAATAAAAGTCCACGAATATATGGTGTATTAATTTGAAGACATGTAATACCTAAACCCGGGCGGAGACCTCCGCTCCGCCCACGGAGTGTGCGGAGATTTGCCTCCTCACGGAGTAGAATTGATCTATACCACTTTATTAGAAAATTGAAATTGTGTAAGTGGCATAAGTTAAAAGTCAAAACAGGTTTACCATCTAAAAGTAAGAAAAAGACTACACCACAACCTCTGACTATTAAAGATATGGACACTTTACTTATCCTAACAGAATTAAATCTAGATAATCCTGATGTTACACCTGACAGTGTTTCTGCATTAGGGTTTGCTATTGATGATAATTGTCCAAATGCTTTTATACCAAAATCCACATTCAATCCAACACTCCCACCTTGTGCTATTGATACGTGTGAGGCATTGATGTTTAAGGATTTGAAATCTCTAGCCAGAAAATCAGGTTGGAATAAGGACAACCTAACCAAAAAAGACAGGCTAGCTATAAAAAGTTTACAGGACGATCATGATATAGTAATCCGCCAGTCAGATAAAGAAGGCAATGTAGTCATCCAGAATATTGGGGATTACATTGAGGAAGGTAGACAACAGCTGAGCAATTCTGACTGCTATGTGGCAGTGTCAAAACAAGTGGTTGACAGCTCCAATGCTACATATTATGAGATGCTGTCAACATGGGAGAAGAAAAGTCTTCTAGAATGGGATGAATGTTCGTTTCTCCCCAATAGATTTCCACGTATTGCAGTTTTGTACTTACTTCCCAAACTTCATAAAAATGCACAAAAGCCAGCTGGAAGACCTATTGTCTCTAGCATAGGGTCCTTGTTAGAACATACCTCAAAGTATGTAGATTACTTCCTACGTCCGTTTGTAGAAACTCTATCTTCACACATACGAAAGTAAGGATTTTTTGCACAAAATAAGATCTGTATAGTGAGAGGATAACTTTTTGCTTATGACATTGGATGTTTGCAGTCTATACACTTCCATTAAACATACAGATGGACTAGAAGCATGTAGACACTTTCTGAAAACACGATCAATCTCTTATTTCCATCACACTGAGATGATTATTAGGCCTGGGCGGTAAATTCCGTTCCGCTCGTGGAATTTGGGCAATTTCGCGTTCTGCGGAGAACGCGGAATTGCCAAAAATTTTGCGATCTGCGTCTTCGCAGAATTTTTTGCTTGTTCGCGCTTTCAAAATGCGTGTTCGCAAGATATTTCTCCCCGAGCATGCAAACAGCGTTCGCGAACAGGAAAAAAGCATTGCGAACGGGCGGAACAAGCAATTCCGCGTGTTCGCGGAACTTTGCGTGCTCGCAGAGATTTTTTACCGTTTCGCGGAGCTTTGCGTAGCGCGACTACGCAAATTCTGCCCACCCCTATGATTATGACAATGATTAAATTTTGCCTCGAAAATAATTTTTTTATTTTTGATGAGCAAATCTTCAGGCAGATACAGGGTACAGTAATGGGCACCTGCTTTGCTCCCAGCTATGCCAATCTGATGATGGGCTGGTGGGAGCAGCAGGTGCCCAACCACCACTCACAATATGGCGACCATGTAAAAATGTGGGTACGCTATATAGACGATCTCTTCATTATCTGGAGGGGTAGTGAGTCTCAAGCAAGAGAATTCATTGCCATTCTAAATACCAACAACTGTAATCTCAGGTTTGAGGGGAAACTTAGCAGTAGCCAGATTGAGTTCCTGGACATACAGATCCAAGTACGGGACAATAAATTAATATCTAAATTGTTCCGGAAAGAAAGAGCGGGCAACACTTTGTTGCATGCAGAGAGTCATCATCCAAGAAACCTAATAAAAAGTATCCCTTACGGGGAATTCCTACGGGCTCGCAGGAACTGTACATCTGAGGCTGACTTTCTGGAAGAATATAACTGTATGTTGTCTAGATTTTTGGAACGGGCTATAGGAAAGCAGATATTGAGAGTGCTTTAAGTAAGGTTTCCAAAGTAAGTCAGGAAGTGGCACTAGCTCCGAAGGAAACAGATGTAAAAACGGTAAAGGAAGCAGACACTGGCATTAGGTTTATTACCACATATAATGCAGGGTCTAAAGACATCTTAAGAAGTCTGTCTAAACATTGGGATGTGTTGCACAGAGAACCAAGTCTTAATGAGGCTGAGGGGAAACATCCTAATATAACATTTAGGAAATGTAATTCCATAAGTGACAAACTTTGTCGTAATGAGATATCTCACATTGAACCTAAGAAAAATACGGCATAAGGTTTTTAAATATGTATGGTATGTAAGGCCTGCAAGTACAGTTCGAATGTGAAAAAGTATTTTATCCAGTTGAAAGAGCCACCAAATTTATTGATAAACATCTTACATGTCTTACAGATCACTGTGTGTATGTTTTGACCTGTCCTTGTCAAAAATCCTATGTAGGAAGTACTCTGTTTCCAGCAAAAAAACGCATTTTAGAACATATGCGTGCTATACAGAACAAGGATAAACAGTATCCGGTGGCACAGCATTTTGAAGAGGTACACATAAGTAACAGAAATGTCCTTAGGTTTTACGTAATTGATTGTGTTCCCAAGACAACAAGAGGGGAGGACAGAATACGTAAACTTAGACAATTGGAATGTAGGTACATTATTGATTTGGATACGAAAATACCAAAAGGTTTGGACTCTGATGAGGAGTTAGCCAGCTATCTGGGAGAATGATGCTTTGTGATGGCTGCTATAATCAATCTGAATTTTGATTTCTATTTACTGTTTGCATTAGAAAGAAAAAGATACTGCGTAACTTCTAATTGTTTTAAATTCACCTTTTTTTCATGCACTTTACACTTAGGTTTTAATGCAGTTTTCTGCTTTTTGTGCAGGTGGAACATATGATAAATTCAAGAATATTTTTTGTGGCTAATCATGGATTCCTTAATCGAGATTACTTGATGATCAAGGCCCACTTGGGCAGAATTGTTTGTGCGATTATATGGAATAGAGGAATGATTTAATCTCGTATAAGGGTTGATTTACCTATTGTAGGTATGAATTGGTATATTAGTCACTTATAGAATAAAAGTCCACGAATATATGGTGTATTACTTTGAAGACGTGTAATACCACTAATAACCATTTGAATCATGTGATGGAATGGACTATAATATTATTATTATTATATCAATTCGAATCATGACAAACCATGGGATGTATTATACATCAGAGAAAGTTGATTGTTATGTAGATCATGTTGAGCCTATATATAAAATTTGAAGGATAATTGAATTTAGTTTATTATTGAATGCCCATCCAGACTAGAAATATAATTACAATAATATATTATGATTGTTGTTGTTCCCATATTGTTTGTCTCATGGTTATGGAATGCTCTGAGACATGTGGATTGTGATACCGAAATGTTCAATTTCAAGATGTCTGCCACATTGGATAACAAAAAGCTTTGTTTTGTAGTCTGTTTTTTATGTCATTGTTTACATACAGTTAAATGTGGCCAAGGAGGTGGTTCTGTACCCGTGACCAAGGCGTGTTGACGCCGAAACGCGTTGGGTTTGTTGGCCATGAGAAATAAACACCACTAATAGGAACTTTGTTGCGGTAATTTATTCCTATCAGGATGGAGTGCGTGTCATGCAGAGTTCTGCAAACTGGTGATTTGGATAATGTGGTGGTTCTCCTCTAACCCCGACACGCACCGGTCTGCTGGTCGCCGGCGCATCTGTGGACAGTGAAACATAATATATATATATATATATATATACATATATATATATATATATTCATATATTCATATTACCTACTGGCGGTCGCCAGTAGGTAGTTATAGTTAGGACCTAGTTTCCATAGGAAAAGAGTTTTTTGATTGCCAATATCTTTGGCGCCGGTTGACGAATCTTCGCGTAATTTTCAAAACTAATGGGGCGCTTCGGTCAGCTCTTGTCTTGAAAGTTTTGGGGTGATTCGTCAAGGGGGGGCCGAGAAAAAAGGGGGGTCCCAAAACGCGTTTTCTCCATGTTAACTTACATTGGAAACTTTAGACAAAGCTACAGCCCGAACTGCTGAACGGGATTACACCAAATTTGGCAAGAAGGTAGGTCTTGGTGTAGAAAGCGTGCTTTTTTTAAATGGGGTAAATCCGCTCAGTAGTTCCTGAGAAATTAAAAAAATATATATATCGATATCTGAGCACCAAGGATGATTCGCGAACCCTCCCGGGCACGAGCTTCACTCTGATTGGCTGTCAACACTCCAAACCAGGAAGTGTTGGCAGCCATTTTGTGATTCGGTAACCGAGTCACAATAAAAAGGGTGAAAAAAAAATTACAAACAAGAAAAGGGGGCAGGGTAGAAACACCCTGACCCCCTAGGCCTGCTCAGGGGGTCCCACAAGGACCCACAGGCCCAAAAAAAGCATTTTTTTTAAAAATAAACAGCCGAATTCGCGCTGGGTGCGCGAATCCGGCGGAAATTTTTGTTTTTAAAAAGAGCGGGCTCCTGCGCTTCATTTTCTATAAGCCCCTGGCTGGGCCAGGTCCCGGGGGCAATGCCTAATTAATTAGCGGGGGCCCCCGGGGGCCCCTGCAGCCCCGGGGACCACCACCTCCCTGGGCTTAGTTAATTGTATGTGGGGGCATGTGGCCCCCTGCGGCCCCAGGGACCGCCACCTCCCGGGGCTTTATTATAATTGAGGTGGGGGGCCTTGCGGGCCCCCCATTCCCCGGGGACCACCACCTCCCTGGGGCTTCCTTGATTAATGAGGGGGGGCTCGCAGGTGCCCCCAAGCCCTGGGGACCACCACCTCCCCGGGGCTTCCGTTATTAATGAGGGGGGCCTCGCGGGCCCCCCCAAGCCCCGGGGACCACCAACTCCCCGGGGCTTGAACAATAAATGCATGGGGGGTCCCAACCCCCCCCATGCTACCCCGGGGACTGCCACCTCCCGGAGCTTTATTATAATTGAGGTGGGGGCCTCGAGGGCCCCCCAAGCCCCGGGGACCACCACCTCCCCGGGGCTTCCTTGATTAATGAGGGGGGCCTCATGGGGCCCCCCAAGCCCCGGGAACCACCACCTCCCCGGGGCTTCCATTATTAATGAGGGGGCCTCGTGGGCCCCCCAAGCTCTGGGGACCCCCTCCTGGAGCCCTCGATCGCCCTGGGGACTGCCACCCCCCAGGGCCAGCTCCTGCAATGTCCCGGGGTGCCCACCCCCGGACATTGCTGTTTGCTATGGCAGGGCGGGAGCACGGCTCCCGCCTTGTCATAGCAAACTCTGCTTTGCTTCGTTGAAGCGAGAGCAGGAAACCTGTTTTCACTTCAACGAAGCAAAGCAGAATTGCTTTTGGGCAAGGGGAGCTGCATGTTAGCAGCTCCCCTTGCCCAAAAGCAATGCCGGCTCCCGCAGGAGGCGGGGTGCCGGCTGGGACCGCAGGGGCATTGGGGCTCCCCCTGCGGTCCCCAACTTGAGGGCTGGCCTCGGGGGATGGGGTCCCCAGGGCCAGAGGTGGCCCGGGATGGGGGCCACGCGGCCCCCCTCCCTTTATTTTAAAAAAAAGAATGGCCGGGCCCCAGGGATGGGGTCCCCGGGGCCAAAACTGGCCTGGGGAGGGGGGCTGTGCGGCCCCCCTCCTCAAATGAAAATAATTTAAAAAATGGCCAAGCCCCGGGGGATGGGGTCCCCCTCGGCCAATAGTGGCCCAGGGATGGGGGGCCACGCGGCCCTCCTTCCCTATAAATATTTTTTTTAAAAGAGGCCATGCCCCGGGGGATGGGGTCCCCAGGGCCAAAAGTGGCCCAGGGAAGGGGGCCACGTGGCCCCCTTCCCTATAAATATATTTAAAAAAAGGAGGCCATGCCCCATGGGATGGGGTCCCGGGGGCCGAAATCGGCCTCGGGAGGGGGGCTGCATGGTCCCCTTCCCGTTTTTTTATTTTTAAAAAAGGGCCAGGCCCTGGGGGATGGTGTCCCCAGGGCCCCAAAAATATTGAAAGAAGGGGGGCCACACAGCCCCCCTTCTAAAAATATATATTTTTTAAAAACCAGCATCTCTGTGGAGGCCCCGCCCCACACTGCAAACACACCCCCTGGCGCGTTCTAAGTTGGGGAATTAAGTCCCCTTGAATATTTAGGGTCCCTGGGGGCCAACTAGCCCACCAGGTACCTCCAGTAAGCACCACACAGCTGGATTGCAGAGAGGTGGTCCAAGGCCACACCCCTTTTTACACCACTCTGCAAACGCACCTCTTGGTGCATTGCTGGTGGGGCGATGAGGTTCTCTTGTGTCCTGAGTACCTCAGGACACAAGTGGACTTCATCCCCTGAGCAGCAGTGTGCCAGGAGCCACGTTTGCAGAAATGTGTGAAAAGGGGGCGTGACTTCAGACCACTCTCAGCAATCCAGGTGTGTGGCGCTTACTGGAGGTACCTGGTAGGCTAGTTGGCCCCCAGGGGCGCTCAGGAATGAAGGGGACTTAATACCCCAACTTAGAACGCACCAGGAGGCGCGTTTCCAGAGTGGTGGGGAATGGGGGCGTGGCCTTTGGCCACCTCTCAGCAATCCCACTGTGTGGGGCTTACTGGAGGTAAGAGGTAGGCTAGTTGGCCCCTAAAGCACCCCCAGCAGCGAAGGGGACTTCAATCCCCATCCAAGAGCGCACCAGGGAGCGTGTTCACAGAGTGGTGGGCAAAGGGGCGTGGCCTGCTATGAGAACTTAGTACTTGCTGTGTGGGACTCACTGGAGGTAATAGAGGGGTAGTTGGCCCCAAGGATCTCCTTGAGGGCCAACTACCTCTCTTGTTACCTCCAGTAAGTCCCACACAGTGGGATTGCTAAAACGTCTTCGGAGGCCATGCCCCCCTTTCTCCACCACTCTGCAAATGCGCCTCCTGGCAGACTATGGGATGGGGATGAAGTCCAATTTACTCCTGAGGGACTTTGGAGGCCAAGAAGCCCTCCTGGTACCTCCGGTAAGTCATACGCAGCAGAATTCCTGAGCGCTGGTCGGAGGCCCAGCACCCTTTCTCCACCACTCTGCAAACGCGACTATAGTTAAAGAAGTGTTTGAAATGTAATAGGTTTCGCATTTGCGAGAATTAGAGCTATTGGCGTTGTAAATGTAAAAGTTTTTTACTAATGTTTTTGGAGTGGAGTGGATGTACGTTGTGTGTAGTGGAATTATGTGGTATGTTGTGCAGTGAAATTGTGTGGATAGAAAGTATGTGGTATTTAGTGTATAGGAATTATGTAGGGTGGGATTATGTGTTACGGAGAGTAATTATGTGGTATGGTAGTCTGTGTTGTGGAGTGGTAACGCCAGGTTTAGTCTTCCTCATTTCCATAGAAGCTCAACTATGAACTCAGTGAGACAAAAAAAGAAGGAATCACTGAGGAGCACTTGTGGACCTAGACAGAGGTATGAGCAGGGCCACTGGAATTATGCGACTGTTTGGCTGCACTGCTTTTCGCACAATTATACATTTTCTGCTTTAGCCACAAAATTCATCATCTGCTCCCTAATCTGCAGATTTGAACAAAAAAAGCCTTGTTTCTATCTCAAACGGCTCAAACGTTACCAAAAATGCAGCGACAAGTGTTACAGCGTGGTGGAAGGCCCTTTGCAAACCTAGAATGGTCACCTGTTACTTATTGCTAAATGTGGGTGTTAAATTGGTACTAATGGTGTGCAAGCCACTCTTGCTTCCTTCTGCGCCTCTCTTGCCTCTTTCTGCATTTCTGTTGCTTCTTTCTGCACATTTCTTTCTTTTTCTGCACTTCTCTTGCCTCTTTCTGCAAATCTCTTCTACTTTCTGCACCTCTCTTCCCTCATTCTGGACGTCTGTTGCCTCTTTCTGCACCTCATTTGCTTCTTTCTGTATCCCTCTTGCCTCTTTCTGCATCCTTCTTCCCTCTTTCTGCACCTCTCTTGCCTTTTTCTGTACCCCTCTTACGTCTTTCTGCACTCTTTTTACCTCTTTCTGCACCTCTGTTCCTTCTTTCTGCACTTCTTTTGTTTCTTTCTGCACCTGTCTTGCTTCTTTCTGCACCCCTCTTGCCTCTCTCTCCACCCCTCTTCCCTCTTTCTGCACTTCTGTTGCTTCTTTCTGCACTTATCTTGCTTCTTTCTGCACCTCACTTGCCTCTTTCTGTACCTCTATTGCCTCTTTCTGCAGTTCTCTTGCCTCTTTCTGCACTTCACTTGCCTCTTTCTGTAACTCTCTTGCTTCTTTCTGCACCTCTCTTGCCTCTTTCTGCACATCACTTGCTTCTTTCTGCACCCCTTTTGCCTTTTTTCTGCACCCCTCTTCCCTCTTTGTGCAGCTCTCTTGCCTCTTTCTACACCTCTCTTTCCTCTTTCTGCACCACTCTTGCCTCTTTCTGTACCTTTGTTCCTTCTTTCTTCACCTGTCTTGTCTTTTTCTTCATCCTTTCTTGCCTCTTTCAGCACCTCTCGTGCCTATTTCTGCAGTACTCTTCCTCTTTCTGCACCTCTCCTGCCTCTTTCTGTACCCCTCTTGCCTCTTTGTGCACCTCTCCTACCCCTTTCTGTACCCCTCTTGCCTATTTTTCCACCTCTGTTGGTTCTTTCTGCACCTCTTTTGCTTCGTTCTGCACTTCACTTGCCTCTTTATGTACCCCTCTTGCCTCTTTTTGCACCTCTGTTGGTTCTTTCTGCACTGCTCTGGTTTCTTTCTACACCTCTGTTCCAAATTTCTGCATCCCTCTTGCCTTTTTCTGCACCCCTCTTCCCTCTTTCTGCACCTCTCTTGCCTCAGTCTGCCCACCTGTTCCCTCTTTCTGCACCCCTTTTGCCTGTTTCTGCAACTCTCTTGCCTCTTTCTTCAGTTCTCTTGCCTCCTTCTGCACCTCACTTGCCTCTTTTTGAACCTCTGTTGGTTCTTTTTAAGCCTGGGCATAGTTCACGGAGTTTTGCTACGCGGAACTTCGTGAACTTACAAAAAAACTCCACGAAGTTCTGCAAGTGGCGGAGTGCAGTGCAAACTGCTGTTCGCACTGGTCTTTCTGCAGCTCGGGTAGAAATTCTACCCGAGCAGCAGCTCGCGCTCGCCAACTTACCGTTCGCGAGTGGGGGAAAAACTCCGCTGCACTACGCGAAGCGGGGTTTTCTTGAACTCCGCGAGCTCCGCGGAGTGCTGAGTGCAGAAAACTCCGCAAACTCCGCGAACGGAGCGGAGTTCAATGGCCAGGCCCAGTTCTTTTGCACTGCTCTTGCTTCTTTCTGCACCTCTCTTGCAAATTTCTGTACCCCTCTTGACTCTTTCTGCACCCCTTTTACCTGTTTCTGCACCTCTCCTGCCTCTGTCTTCACCTCTGTTCCCTCTTTCTGTACCTCTTTTGCCTGTTTCTGCAACTCTCTTACCTCTTTCTGCAGTTCTCTTCCCTCCTTCTGCACCTTTGTTGATTCTTTCTGCACTTCTCTTGCCTCTTTCTGCACCCCTGTTGCTTCATTCTGCACTTTCCATGCTTCTTTCTGCACCTGTCTTGCTTCTTTCTGCACCCCTGTTGTCTCTTTATGCACTCGTCTTCCCTCTTTCTGTACCTTTCTTGCCTGTTTCTGCATCTCACGTGCCTCTTTCTGCACTTTTCTTGCTTCTTTCTACACCTCTGTTGCTTTTTTCAGCAATTCTCTTGCCTCTTTCTGCACTTCTCTTGCCTGTTTCTGCACCTCTCTTGCCTCTTTCTGCACCTCTCTTGCCTCGTTCTGCACCTCACTTGCTTCTTTCTGCACCCCTCCTGCCTCTTTCTGTACCTCTCTTGCCTCTTTGTGCACCTCTCCTACCTCTTTCTGCACCCCTCTTGCCTCTTTTTGCACCTAGGTTGGTTCTTTATGCACTGCTCTTGCTTCTTTCTGTACCTCTCTTTGCACTTCTCTTTGTTCTTTCTAAACCTCTGTTGCTTCTTTCAGCAATTCTCTTGCCTCTTTCTGCACTTCTCTTGCTTGTTTCTGCACCTCTCTTGTGTCTTTCTGTATCTCTGTTGCCTCTTTCTGCACTTCACTTGCTTCTTTCTGCGCCTCTCTTGCCTCTTTCGGCACCTCTGTTGCTTCTTTCTGCACCTCTCCTGCCTCTTTCTGCACCCCTCTTCCCTCTTTGTCCAACTCTCTTGCCTCGTTCTACACCTCTCTTCCCTCTTTCTGCACTTCTCTTGCCTCTTTCTGCACCTCTGAGTTAGATGTAGTTTTAATCCCCCTGCCCTATTATGTACTAGGGCCTTACAGTGGAGGTCATGCCAATCACAGGGGTACCCCAACCCAGAGTGTACTCTAGTGTATGTAGGTGTTTTCACTGTATTCTAAGTGTCTGTCAGCATAGCACTGGCTCCGGGCCTGGTTAGTCAGAGTCAGTTACCACCAGTACCAGTCAGCAAAATTTGGGGGCAGAGGATGACTTTGCAACAAGGCCTCTTTCTGCACCTCTCTTGGTTCTTTCTGCATATCTCTTGCTTCTTTCTGCACTTTTCATCATCTTTCTGGACTTCTGTTGCCTCTTTCTGCATTTCTCTTGCTTCTTTCTGCGCCTTTCTTCCTCTTTCTGCACATGTCCTACCTCTGTAGGCATAGTTAGAAAATAGCATTTAAAAAACCTTTGAAATTCACTGAAAAAACCATAGGTTTCAGGGACGTGAAATGGAAATTAGCATTTAAAAAACCTTAGAAATTCACTGAAAAACCATAGGTTTCAGGGACGTTATAGTTAGTTGGACATTTCACTCGTACAAAACCAGAGAAATTCGGCCGTTATAGTTAGTTGAGTTAAGTATAACTCGCGCCCCGCAATGCACTGCTGATGACGTCGCATATTACATCATTCATGACATGGTCAGTGACATCACTGATGACATCACTGATAACATCTCAAATGACATCACTGATGACATCATCCACGTGATAATCTGATGCACCTCCTCACACCCTAATATAACCTTTGATACACCCACTCTAAAATACAGACTACCATTTTCGAGACAATAGACACACCAATACCAGTTACTACCTACCCACTCACTGATTCCTAGGTCTCCACACACATCCACTCATTCACCCATACAGCCACTCATACATGCAGTCACTCATCAATACAGCACTATCATATGCACTCATATACCTATACAGACACTCACCCACCGCCACTCATCCATAGAGTTGCTCACACACCTAGTCAGTCATGCAAAGAATCAATCACACTCCCATTTACTCACCTATACAGTTATAAACACACCACCTCACTTATTCTTACAGACACTAACACATACTTACTCTCTTATACAATCACTGATACAAGCTCACACTCATCCATACAGCCACTCTCACAATCACTCACTCTCACATATAGTCATTTATATACTCCAACACTCACATATACTGCCTTTCACATATGTAGTAACTCACACATGTACCACTGAGACATCCATTCACTCACCAACACACCCATACGCACACTCACCCACCCATACAGCCCTTCACAGATGCACTCTTGAACCCATACACCCAGTGAATCACCCACTCACACATCTATGCACAGAGTCACACACCCCCACCCACACAGACACTCATTCACCCATACAGCCACTCATACATGCAGTCACTCATCAATACAGCACTATCATATGCACTCATATACCTATACAGACACTCACCCACCGCCACTCATCCATAGAGTTGCTCACACACCTAGTCAGTCATGCAAAGAATCAATCACACTCCCATTTACTCACCTATACAGTTATAAACACACCACCTCACTTATTCTTACAGACACTAACACATACTTACTCTCTTATACAATCACTGATACAAGCTCACACTCATCCATACAGCCACTCTCACAATCACTCACTCTCACATATAGTCATTTATATACTCCAACACTCACATATACTGCCTTTCACATATGTAGTTACTCACACATGTACCACTGAGACATCCATTCACTCACCAACACACCCATACGCACACTCACCCACCCATACAGCCCTTCACAGATGCACTCTTGAACCCAAACACCCAGTGAATCACCCACTCACACATCTATGCACAGAGTCACACACCCCCACCCACACAGACACTCAGACACCCATACAGATACTCAGACACCCAATAAATAACCCATATAGACACTCATGTAGCTACTCACCAACCCATGCAGCCGCTTACACACCAACTGACAGACTGATATAGACATTCACACAGTTTAGACACTAACCCATGCATTCAGTAAGACACGTTTAATCACTCACTTATACAGTCAGTCATGCACCTACTAAATCATCCATTCAGACACTCATACACCCACTCATTCTTCACTACACCTTGGCATATATATATATATAAAACATATTTAAACTTTATAGCAACACACAGTCACTGGATGATGTCATCAGTGATGTCATTTGAGATGCCATCAGTGATGTCATCAGTGATGTCACTGACCATATCATGAATGATGTAATATGTGACGTCATCAGCAGTGCATTGCGGGGGCGCGAGTTATAGTTAGCTGAACTAACTATAACGGCGGAATTTCTCTGGTTTTGTACGAGTGAAATGTCCAACTAACTATAATGTCCCTGAAATCTGTGTTTTTTTCAGTGAATATATATATACATACAACTAGAGTGGCTATTGTCAATATATATATATGTATAACATAATTTAAAAATATTTATTTTACATTACATATTTTTTTACATTTTAAAATAATTAATATGAAATAAAATAATTAATATGAAATATGGGATATATCTCTATATATTCGTAGTAATCAATGTAAAATATTATAAGATGTAATATAATCTAAAAGAAATATTTTTCTTAATTAAGTTAGACTATGCATATATCTATATCTATCTATCTATCTATCTACTTCTAACTATCTATCTGTATCATATTATCTACTGGCGGTCGCCAGTAGATAGTTATAGTTAGGACCTATTTTCCATAGGAAATCCGCGACATTCTATTTGAAATAACTCTTGCGTCGGTTGACGAATCTTCGCGAAATTTTCAAACTTTATGGCCCGCTCCGGTCCGCTCCTATCCTGAAAGTCTCAGGGTGATTCGTCAGCGGGGGCCAAGAAAAAGGGGTCCCAAAACGTGTTTTCCCCATTCATTTTCCCATAGGAAACTTTAGACACGGTTACAGCCCGAACTGCTGAACGGAATTACACCAAATTTGGCAAAGAGGTAGTTCTTGGTTCAGAAAGAACCCTTTTGTTAAATGGTGTAAATCCGTTCAGTAGTTGCGGAGAAATTAAAAAATAAGAGTCAAAAAATCAATTTCCCATAGGAAACTTTATGCAAGGCTACAGCCCGGACTGCTGAACGGAATTACACCAAATTTGGCAAAGAGGTAGTTCTTGGTTCAAAAAGAACCCTTTTGTTAAATGGTGTAAATCCGTTCAGTAGTTGCTGAGAAAATCAAAAGTAAAAACACATATATATCTGGGCGGAGCCTCACCACACATGTCATCGTGAGATCTGATTGGCTGTCAGCACGTCATCCTGGAATTGCTGGCAGCCATCTTGGGACCAATATAAATGATAGTACCCCTTTGAAATGCATTGTAGTGAATCGAAGATTTTGAGGGTTACCAAAAGGAGAACTATAAAGGGTGATAACAGACTTTAGTTACATTAGAATTCATTTGTTGATGGTACCATACTAATTTCAGGAATTGTGGTGTGTTCTAAGGTGATTTTACCCTGTGAAAAACCTTCTGCTGGGATATCATGAATCATGTTTGAGAGAAAACTATTTTCACATGCTTGTCCCATACAGTTTTGGAAGGTGCCCCAGAAGCTAAAATGAGAGCATATTTTCTGTAAATTCACATTATCTTTCTCAGTCATGTGAGAATGAAGTCTGACATTCTCAGTAAAACATGTACATCCAACAAGGGCAGAGACTGTCAGTTGATTCCTTTGTGTTCTACTGCAGCTTCCCAGAGTGTTCTAAAGAACAACTAGAGTTCTAACAGCCTTACTTATGACAAAAGTATGGCACACCTGAAGCCATCTTGATTGGAATAAACTGGTAACACTTAAAACATTTAATTTAAAAAGGAACAAAATGATGGGGTTCATCTTGTCATAGAAATTATGGTTAGTGCTCTGGAAAGAAAATTAGGACATGTTTCAAGTGTGATCTCAAATATCTTCCTGTTATATTTCAACAGGAGCAGCCTGTCAGTTGATGCCTTTGTGTTCTACTGCAGCTTCCCAGAGTGTTCTAAAGAACAACTAGAGCGCTAACAGTCTTACTTATGACAAAAGTATGGCACACCTGAAGCCATCTTGATTGGAATAAACTGGTAACACTTAAAACATTTAATTTAAAAAGGAACAAAATGATGGGGTTCATTTTGTCATAGAAATTATGGTTAGTGCTGTAGAAAGAAAAATTAGGACATGTTTCAAGTGTGATCTCAAATATCTTCCTGTTATATTTCAACAGGAGCAGCCTGTCAGTTGATGCCTTTGTGTTCTACTGCAGCTTCCCAGAGTGTTCTAAAGAACAACTAGAGCGCTAACAGTCTTACTTATGACAAAAGTATGGCACACCTGAAGCCATCTTGATTGGAATAAACTGGTAACACTTAAAACATTTAATTTAAAAAGGAACAAAATGAGGGGGTTCATTTTGCCATAGAAATTATGGTTAGTGCTGTAGAAAGAAAAATTAGGACATGTTTTAAGTGAGATCTCAAATATCTTCCTGTTATATTTCAACAGGAGCAGCCTGTCAGTTGATGCCTTTGTGTTCTACTGCAGCTTCCCAGAGTGTTCTAAAGAACAACTAGAGTGCTAACAGCCTTACTTATGACAAAAGTATGGCACACCTGAAGCCATCTTTATTGGAATAAACTGGTAACACTTAAAACATTTAATTTAAAAAGGAACAAAATGAGGGGGTTCATTTTGCCATAGAAATTATGGTTAGTGCTGCAAAAAGAAAATTTAGTGCATGTTTTAAGTGAGATCTCAAATCCTCTTCTATTTCATTAGAAAATTCTGACATGCAGACTGAAACAATCACTTTCAATACCAGCAGTAGACTTCCAGTTAACTCCTTGGTGAGCAGTAGCTTTACTACAGTGATCTAATGAACAACTAGAGTGCTAACATTCTGAATTTATGGCAAATGTGTGACACATCTGAATGCCTTCTTGATGGAATCAAAGTAAAAACTGAAAGCATTTCCTACTGAGGAGACTGCAGTAAATGAGGAAATTAGGAAACTTCATAACAAAGAAGTCTTCCAAGATGGCCACCAGTGAAAAAAGAGCCCAAATGTAGCACAAATATTACCCAGATGTAGCCCACATATAGCCCAATGACAAAAGTGTGCAAAACACTTTTTATTTTTAGTTTTTTTGCAGTTTTATGTAGTGCAGACTGGTCAGGTATTGGAGCGTTGCATCTTAAAACGTGACCCCTCTACACTACAAAAACACCACTGCACTACCCTAAACCCTAAAACACTACCCCAGCATGACCCCCTACACTACACAAGCACCACTGCACTATCCTAAACCCTAAAACACTACCCCCAGCATGACCCCCTACACTACACAAACACCACTGCACTACCCTAAACCCTAAAACACTACCCCAACACCACTGCACTAACCTAAATCCTAAAACACTACCCCCAGCACGACCCCTACACTACCCAAACACCACTGCACTACCCTAAAACATGACCCCTACACTACACAAACACCACTGCACTACCCTAAACCCTAAAACACTACCCCAGCACGATCCCCTACACTACACAAGCACCACTGCACTACCCTAAACCCTAAAACACTACCCCCAGCACGACCCCCTACACTACACAAACACCACTGCACTACCTTAAACCCTAAAACACTACCCCAGCACGACCCCTACACTACCCAAATACCACTGCACTAACCTAAATCCTAAAACACTACCCCCAGCACGACCCCCTACACTACCCAAACACCACTGCACTACCCTAAACCCTAAAACACTACCCCCAGCACGACCCCCTACACTACACAAGCACCACTGCACTACCCTAAACCCTAAAACACTACCCCCAACACGACCCCTACACTGCCCGAACACCACTGCACTGCCCTAAACCCTGAAACACCAGCCCCTGCACGACCCCCTACACTGCCCGAACACCACTGCACTGCCCTAAACCCCTGAAACACATACCCTAGCACGACCCCCTACACTGCCCGAACACCACTGCACTGCCCTAAACCCTGAAACACCACCCCCAGCATGACCCCTACACTGCCCGAACACCACTGCACTGCCCTAAACCCTGAAACACCACCCCCAGCATGACCCCTACACTGCCCGAACACCACTGCACTACCCTAAACCCTGAAACACTACCCCCAGCAAGACCTCCTACACTGCCCGAACACCACTGCACTGCCCTAAACCCTGAAACATCACACCCAGCAAGACCCCCTACACTGCCCGAACACCACTGCCCTAAACCCTGAAACACCACCCCCAGCACGACCCCCTACACTGCCCGAACACCACTGCACTGCCCTAAACCCTGAAACACCACCCCCAGCATGACCCCCTACACTGCCCGAACACCACTGCACTGCCCTAAACCCTGAAACACCACCCCTGCACGACCCCCTACACTACCCGAACACTACTGCACTGCCCTAAACCCTGAAACACCATCCCCAGCACGACCCCCTACACTGCACGAACACCACTGCACTGCCCTAAACCCTGAAACACTACCCCCAGCAAGACCCCTACACTGCCCGAACACCACTGCACTGCCCTAAACCCTGAAACACCACCCCCAGCAAGACCCCTACACTGCCCGAACACCACTGCCCTAAACCCTGAAACACCACCCCCAGCACGACCCCTACACTGCCCGAACACCACTGCACTGCCCTAAACCCTGAAACACCACCCCCAGCATGACCCCTACACTGCCCGAACACCACTGCACTGCCCTAAACCCTGAAACACCACCCCTGCACGACCCCCTACACTACCCGAACACTACTGCACTGCCCTAAACCCTGAAACACCATCCCCAGCACGACCCCCTACATTGCACAAACACCACTGCACTGCCCTAAACCCTGAAACACTACCCCCAGCAATACCCCCTACACTGCCCGAACACCACTGCACTGCCCTAAACCCTGAAACACCACCCCCAGCAAGACCCCCTACACTGCCCGAACACCACTGCCCTAAACCCTGAAACACCACCCCCAGCAAGACCCCTACTCTGCCCGAACACCACTGCACTGCCCTAAACCCTGAAACACCAGCCCCAGCACGACCCCTACACTGCCCGAACACCACTGCACTGCCCTAAACCCTGAAACACCACCCCCTGCACGACCCCCTACACTGCCCGAACACCACTGCAATGCCCTAAACCCTGAAACACCACCCCCAGCACGACCCCTACACTGCCCGAACACCACTGCACTGCCCTAAACCCTGAAACACCACCTCCTGCACGATCCCCTACACTGCCCGAACACTACTGCACTGCCCTAAACCCTGAAACACCACCCCCAGCACGACCCCCTACACTGCACGAACACCACTGCACTGCCCTAAACCCCGAAACACTACCCCCAGCAAGACCCCCTACACTGCCCGAACACCACTGCCCTAAACCCTGAAACACCACCCCCAGCAAGACCCCCTACACTGCCCGTACACCACTGCACTGCCCTAAACCCTGAAACACCACCCCCAGCATGACCCCCTACACTGCCCGAACACCACTGCACTGCCCTAAACCCTGAAACACCAACCCCAGCACGACCCCCTACACTGCCCGAACACCACTGCACTGCCCTAAACCATGAAACACCAGCCCCAGCACGACCCCCTACACTGCCCGAACACCACTGCACTGCCCTAAACCCTGAAACACCACCCCCAGCACGACCCCTACACTGACCGAACACCACTGCACTGCCCTAAGCCCTGAAACACCACCCCCAGCACGACCCCCTACACTGCCCGAACACCACTGCACTGCCCTAAACCCTGAAACACCAGCCCCAGCACGACCGCCTACACTGCCCGAAACCACTGCACTGCCCTAAACCCTGAAACACCAGCCCCAGCACGACCCCTACACTGCCCGAACACCACTGCACTACCCTAAACCCTCAAACACCAGCCCCAGCACGACCCCCTACACTGCCCGAACACCACTGCACTGCCCTAAACCCTGAAACACCAGCCCCAGCAAGACCCCCTACACTGCCCGAACACCACTGCACTGCCCTAAACCCTGAAACACCACCCCCAGCAAGACCCCCTACACTGCCCGAACACCACTGCACTAAAGCCTGAAACACCACCCCCAGCAAGACCACCTACACTGGCCGAACACCACTGCACTGCCCTAAACCCTGAAACATCACCCCTGCACGACCCCCTACACTGCCCAAACACCACTGCACTGCCCTAAACCCTGAAACACCACCCCCTGCACGACCCCCTACACTGCCCGAACACCACTGCACTGCCCTAAACCCTGAAACACCACCCCTCAGCACGACACCTTACACTGCCCGAACACCACTGCACTGCCCTAAACCCTGAAACACCACCCCAGCACGACCCCTACACTGCCCGAACACCACTGCACTGCCCTAAACCCTGAAACACCACCCCTGCACGACCTCCTACACTGCCGGAACACCACTGCACTGCCCTAAACCCTGAAACACCACCCCCAGCACGACCCCTACACTGCCCGAACACCACTGCACTGCCCTAAACCCTGAAACATCAACCCCAGCAAGACCCCTACACTGCCTGAACACCACTGCCCTAAACCCTGAAACACCACCCCCTACACTGCACGAACACCACTGCACTGCCCTAAACCCTGAAACACCAGCCCCAGCATGACCCCCTACACTGCCCGAACACCACTGCACTGCCCTAAATCCTGAAACACCAGCCCCAACACGACCACCTACACTGCCCGAACACCACTGCACTGCCCTAAACCCTGAAACACCAGCCCCAGCACAACCCCCTACACTGCCCGAACACCACTGCACTGCCCTAAACCCTGAAACACCAGCCCCAGCACGACCCCCTACACTGCCCGAACACCACTGTACTGCCCTAAACCCTGAAACACCAGCCCCAGCACGACCCCCTACACTGCCCGAACACCACTGCACTGCCCTAAACCCTGAAACACCACCCCTGCATGACCCCCTACACTGCCCGAACACCACTGCACTTCCCTAAACCCTGAAATACCACCCCTGCAGCACCCCTACACTGCCCGAACACCACTGCACTGCCCTAAACCCTGAAACACCACCCCTGCACCGCCCCCTACACTGCCCGAACACCATTGCACTGCCCTAAACCCTGAAACACCACCCCCAGCACGACCCCCTTTACTGCTCGAACACCACTGCACTGCCCTAAACCCTGAAACATCAGCCCCAGCACGACCCCTACACTGCCCGAACACCACTGCACTGCCCTAAACCCTGAAACACCAGCCCCAGCATGACCTCCTACACTGCCCGAACACCACTGCACTGCCCTAAACCCTGAAACACCAGCCCCAGCACGACCCCTACACTGCCCGAACACCACTGCACTGCCCTAAACC
Organism: Calotriton arnoldi; assembly: GCA_963921515.1. Classification (NCBI taxonomy): domain Eukaryota; kingdom Metazoa; phylum Chordata; class Amphibia; order Caudata; family Salamandridae; genus Calotriton; species Calotriton arnoldi. The sequence goes on from CAWUFW010012883.1 coordinate 279,737, forward strand.
CTGAAACACCAGCCCCAGCACGACCCCCTACACTGCCCGAACACCACTGCACTGCCCTAAACCCTGAAACACCAGCCCCAGCATCACCCCCTACACTGCCCGAACACCACTGCACTGCCCTAAACCCTGAAACACCACCCCCTGCACGACCCCCTACACTGCCCGAACACCACTGCACTGCCCTAAACCCTGAAACACCACCCCTGCACGACCCCCTACACTGCCCGAACACCACTGCACTGCCCTAAATCCTGAAACACCACCCCAGCACGACCCCCTACACTGCCCAGACACCACTGCACTGCCCTAAACCCTGAAACACTACCCCCAGCAAGACCCCTTACACTGCCCGAACACCACTGCACTGCCCTAAACCCCTGAAACACCACCCCCAGCAAGACCCCCTACACTGCCCGAACACCACTGCCCTAAACCCTGAAACACCACCCCCAGCAAGACCCCTACACTGCCCGAACACCACTGCACTGGCCTAAACCCTGAAACACCACCCCCAGCAAGACCCCCTACACTGCCCGAACACCACTGCACTGCCCTAAACCCTAGAAAACTACCCCCAGCACGACCCCCTACATTGCCCGAACACCACTGCTCTGCCCTAAACCCTGAAACACCAGCCCCAGCACGACCCCTACACTGCCCGAACACCACTGCTCTGCCCAAAACCCTGAAACTCTAGCCCCAGCACGACCCCCTACTCTGCCCGAACACCACTGCACTGCCCTAAACCCTGAAACACCAGCCCCAGCATGACCTCCTACACTGCCCGAACACCACTGCACTGCCCTAAACCCTGAAACACCAGCCCCAGCACGACCCCTACACTGCCCGAACACCACTGCACTGCCCTAAACCCTGAAACACCAGCCCCAGCACGACCCCCTACACTGCCCGAACACCACTGCACTGCCCTAAACCCTGAAACACCAGCCCCAGCATGACCCCCACACTGCCCGAACACCACTGCACTGCCCTAAACCCTGAAACACCACCCCCTGCACGACCCCCTACACTGCCCGAACACCACTGCACTGCCCTAAACCCTGAAACACCACCCCTGCACGACCCCCTACACTGCCCGAACACCACTGCACTGCCCTAAACCCTGAAACACCACCCCCAGCACGACCCCTACACTGCCCAGACACCACTGCACTGCCCTAAACCCTGAAACACTACCCCCAGCAAGACCCCTTACACTGCCCGAACACCACTGCACTGCCCTAAACCCTGAAACACCACCCCCAGCAAGACCCCCTACACTGCCCGAACACCACTGCCCTAAACCCCTGAAACACCACCCCCAGCAAGACCCCCTACACTGCCCGAACACCACTGCACTGGCCTAAACTCCTGAAACACCACCCCCAGCAAGACCCCCTACACTGCCCGAACACCACTGCACTGCCCTAAACCCTAGAAAACTACCCCCAGCATGACCCCCTACATTGCCCGAACACCACTGCTCTGCCCTAAACCCTGAAACACCACCCCCTGCACGACCCCCTACACTGCCCGAACACCACTGCACTGCCCTAAACCCTGAAACACCACCCCCAGCACGACCCCCTACACTGCCCAGACACCACTGCACTGCCCTAAACCCTGAAACACTACCCCCAGCAAGACCCCTTACACTGCCCGAACACCACTGCACTGCCCTAAACCCTGAAACACCACCCCCAGCAAGACCCCCTACACTGCCCGAACACCACTGCCCTAAACCCTGAAACACCACCCCCAGCAAGACCCCCTACACTGCCCGAACACCACTGCACTGGCCTAAACCCTGAAACACCACCCCCAGCAAGACCCCTACACTGCCCGAACACCACTGCACTGCCCTAAACCCTAGAAAACTATCCCCAGCACGACCCCTACATTGCCCGAACACCACTGCTCTGCCCTAAACCCTGAAACACCACCCCAGCATGACCCCCTACACTGCCCGAACACCATTGCACTGCCCTAAACCCTGAAACACCACCCCCAGCACGACCCCCTACACTGCCCGAACACCACTGTACTGCCCTAAACACTGAAACACCACCCCCAGCACGACCCCCTACACTGCCCGAACACCACTGCACTGCCCTAAACCCTGAAACACTACCGCCAGCATGACCCCTACACTGCCCAAACACCACTACACTGCCCTAAACCCTGAAACACTACCCCCAGAAAGACACCCTACACTGCCCGAACACCACTGCACTGCCCTAAACCCTGAAACACTATCCCCAGCACGACCCCCTATACTGCCCGAACACCACTGCTCTGCCCAAAACCCTGAAACACTAGCCCCAGCACGACCCCCTACACTGCCTGAACACCACTGCACTGCCCTAAACCCTGAAACATCAGCCCCAGCACGACCCCCTACACTGCCCGAACACCACTGCACTGCCCTAAACCCTGAAACACCAGCCCCAGCATGACCTCCTACACTGCCCGAACACCACTGCACTGCCCTAAACCCTGAAACACCAGCCCCAGCACGACCCCCTACACTGCCCGAACACCACTGCACTGCCCTAAACCCTGAAACACCAGCCCCAGCACGACCCCCTACACTGCCCGAACACCACTGCACTGCCCTAAACCCTGAAACACCAGCCCCAGCACGACCCCCTACACTGCCCGAACACCACTGCACTGCCCTAAACCCTGAAACACCACCCCTGCACGACCCCCTACACTGCCCGAACACCACTGCACTGCCCTAAACCCTGAAACACCACCCCCTGCACGACCCCCTACACTGCCCGAACACCACTGCACTGCCCTAAACCCTGAAACACCACCCCCAGCACGACCCCCTACACTGCCCAGACACCACTGCACTGCCCTAAACCCTGAAACACTACCCCCAGCAAGACCCCTTACACTGCCCGAACACCACTGCACTGCCCTAAACCCTGAAACACCACCCCCAGCAAGACCCCCTACACTGCCCGAACACCACTGCCCTAAACCCTGAAACACCACCCCCAGCAAGACCCCCTACACTGCCCGAACACCACTGCACTGGCCTAAACCCTGAAACACCACCCCCAGCACGAACCCCTACACTGCCCAAACACCACTGCTCTGCCCAAAACCCTGAAACACCAGCCCCAGCACGAACCCCTACACTGCCCAAACACCACTGCACTGCACTGCACTAAACCCTGAAACACCAGCCCCAGCACGACCCCCTACACTGCCCGAACACCACTGCACTGCCCTAAACCCTGAACCACCATCCCCAGCACGACCCCCTACACTGCCCGAACACCACTGCACTGCCCTAAACCCTGAAACACCAGCCCCAGCACGACCCCCTACACTGCCTGAACACCACTGCACTGCCCTAAACCCTGAAACACCAGCCCCAGCACGACCCCCTACACTGCCCGAACACCACTGCACTACCCTAAACCCTGAAACACCAGCCCCAGCACGACCCCCTACACTGCCCGAACACCACTGCACTGCCCTAAACCCTGAAACACCACCCCCTGCACGACCCCCTACACTGCCCGAACACCACTGCACTGCCCTAAACCCTGAAACACCACCCCCAGCACGACCCCCTAAACTGCCCAGACACCACTGCACTGCCCTAAACCCTGAAACACTACCCCCAGCAAGACCCCCTACACTGCCCGAAGACCACTGCACTGCCCTAAACCCTGAAACACCACCCCCAGCAAGACCCCTACACTGCCCGAACACCACTGCCCTAAACCCTGAAACACCACCCCCAGCAAGACCCCCTACAATGCCCGAACACCACTGCACTGGCCTAAACCCTGAAACACCACCCCCAGCACGAACCCCTACACTGCCCAAACACCACTGCTCTGCCCAAAACCCTGAAACACCAGCCCCAGCACGAACCCCTACACTGCCCAAACACCACTGCACTGCATTGCCCTAAACCCTGAAACACCAGCCCCAGCATGACCCCCTACACTGCCCGAACACCACTGCACTGCCCTAAACCCTGAACCACCAGCCCCAGCACGACCCCTACACTGCCCGAACACCACTGCACTGCCCTAAATCCTGAAACACCAGCCCCAGCACGACTCCCTACACTGCCCGAACACCACTGCACTGCCCTAAACCCTGAAACACCAGCCCCAGCACGACCCCCTACACTGCCTGAACACCACTGCACTGCCCTAAACCCTGAAACACCAGCCCTAGCATGACCCCCTACACTGCCCAAACACCACTGCCCTAAACCCTGAAACACCAGCCCCAGCATGACCCCCTACACTGCCCGAACACCACTGCACTGCCCTAAACCCTGAAACACCAGCGCCAGCACAACCCCTACACTACCCGAACACAAACGGCACTGCCCTAAACCCTGAAACACCACCCCCAGCAAGACCCCCTACACTTCCCGAACACCACTGCACCGCCCCTAAACCCTGAAAACCCCGCAAGACCCCCTACACTGCCCGAACACCACTGCACTGCCCTAAACCCTGAAACACCACCCCAGCAAGACCCCTACACTGCCCGAACACCACTGCCCTAAACCCTGAAACACCACCCCCTGCAAGACCCCCTACACTGCCCGAACACCACTGCACTGCCCTAAACCCTGAAACACCACCCCTGCACGACCCCTACACTGCCCGAACACCACTGCACTGCCCTAAACCCTGAAACACCACCCCCTTCACGACCATCTACACTGCCCAAGCACCACTGCACTGCCCTATACCCTGAAACACCACTCCCAGCACAACCCCCTACACTGCCCGAACACCACTGCTCTGCCCTAAACCCTGAAACACTACCCCAGCACGACCCCTACACTGCCCAAACACCACTGCTCTGCCCTAAACCCTGAAACACCACCCCCAGCACGTCCCCCTACACTGCCCGAACACCACTGCATTACCCAAAACCCTGAAACACTACTCCCAGCACGACCCCTAAACTGCCCGAACACCACTGCACTGCCCAAAACCCTGAAACACTACCCCCAGCAGGACCCCCTACACTGCCGGAACACCACTGCACTGCCCTAAACCCTGAAACACCAGCCCCAGCACGACCCCCTATACTGCCCGAACACCACTGCACTGCCCTAAACCCTGAAACACCAGCCCCAGCACGACCCCTGCACTGCCCGAACACCACTGCACTGCCCTAAACCCTGAAACACCAGCCCCAGCACGACCCCCTACACTGCCCGAACACCACTGCACTGCCCTAAACCCTGAAACACCAGCCCCAGCACGACCCCCTACACTGCCCGAACACCACTGCACTGCCCTAAACCCTGAAACACCAGCCCCAGCACGACCCCCTACACTGCCCGAACACCACTGCACTGCCCTAAACCCTGAAATACCAGCCCCAGCATGACCCCCTACACTGCCCGAACACCACTGCACTGCCCTAAACTCCTGAAACACCAGCCCCAGCACGACCCCCTACACTGCCCGAACACCACTGCACTGCCCTAAACCCTGAAACACCACCCCCTGCACGACCCCTACACTGCCCGAACACCACTGCACTGCCCTAAACCCTGAAACACCACCCCCTGCACGACTCCCTACACTGCCCGAACACCACTGCACTGCCCTAAACCCTGAAACACGACCCCCTACACTGCCCGAACACCACTGCCCTAAACCCTGAAACACCATCCCCAGCATGACCCCCTACACTGCCCGAACACCACTGCACTGCCCAAAACCCTGAAACACCATCCCCAGCATGATCCCCTACACTGCCCGAACACCACTGCACTGCCCTAAACCCTGAAACACCACCCCTGCATGACCCCCTACACTGCCCAAACACCACTGCACTGCCCTAAACCCTGAAACACCACCCCTGCATGACCCCCTACACTGCCCGAACTCCACTGCACTGCCCTAAACCCTAAAACACCACCCCCAGCACGACCCCCTACACTGCCCAAACACCACTGCACTGCCCTAAACCCTAAGACACCACCCCCAGCACGACCCCTACACCACCCGAACACCACTGCACTGCCCTAAACCCTAAAACACCACCCCCAGCACCACCCCCTACACTGCCCGAACACCACTGCACTGCCCTAAACCCTAAAACACCTCGCCCCGCACGACCCCTACACTACCCGACACCACTTCACTGCCCTAAACCCTGAAACACCCCCCAGCATGACCCCTACACTACCCGAACACCACTGCACTACCCTAAACCCTAAAACACTCCCCCAGCACGACCCCCTACACTACCCGAACACCACTGCACTACCCTAAACCCTAAAACACTCCCTCCAGCATGACCCCCTACACTACCCGAACACCACTGCACTGCCCTAAACCCTAAAATACCTCCCCCAGCAGGACCCCCTACACTACCCGAACACCACTGCACTGCCCTAAACCCTAAAACACTCCCCCAGCACGACCCCCTACACTACCCAAACACCAATGCACTGCCCTAAACCCTAAAACACTACCCCCAGCACGACCCCTACACTACCCAAACACCAATGCACTACCCTAAACCCTAAAACACTCCCCCAACACGACCCCCTACGCTACCCAAACACCAATGCACTACCCTAAACCCTAAAACACTACCCCAGCACGACCCCCTACGCTACCCAAACACCACTGCACTACCCTAAACCCTAAAACACTACCCTAGCACGACCCCCTATGCTACCCAAACACCACTGCACTACCCTAAACCCTAAAACACTACCCCCCGCACGACCCCCTACACTACCCAAAGACCACTGCACTGCCCTAAACCCTAAAACACTACCCCCAGCACGACCCCTACACTACCCAAAGACCACTGCACTGCCCTAAACCCTGAAACACCAGCCCCAGCACGACCCCCTACACTGCCCGAACACCACTGCACTGCCCTAAACCCTGAAACACCAGCCCCAGCATGACCCCCTACACTGCCCGAACACCACTGCACTGCCCTAAACCCTGAAACACCACCCCCTGCACGACCCCTACACTGCCCGAACACCACTGCACTGCCCTAAACCCTGAAACACCACCCCCTGCACGACCCCCTACACTGCCCGAACACCACTGCACTGCCCTAAACCCTGAAACACCACCCCCAGCACGACCCCCTACACTGCCCAGACACCACTGCACTGCCCTAAACCCTGAAACACTACCCCCAGCAAGACCCCTTACACTGCCCGAACACCACTGCACTGCCCTAAACCCTGAAACACCACCCCCAGCAAGACCCCCTACACTGCCCGAACACCACTGCCCTAAACCCTGAAACACCACCCCCAGCAAGACCCCCTACACTGCCCGAACACCACTGCACTGGCCTAAACCCTGAAACACCACCCCCAGCAAGACCCCCTACACTGCCCGAACACCACTGCACTGCCCTAAACCCTAGAAAACTACCCCCAGCATGACCCCCTACATTGCCCGAACACCACTGCTCTGCCCTAAACCCTGAAACACCACCCCCTGCACGACCCCCTACACTGCCCGAACACCACTGCACTGCCCTAAACCCTGAAACACCACCCCAGCACGACCCCCTACACTGCCCAGACACCACTGCACTGCCCTAAACCCTGAAACACTACCCCCAGCAAGACCCCTTACACTGCCCGAACACCACTGCACTGCCCTAAACCCTGAAACACCACCCCCAGCAAGACCCCCTACACTGCCCGAACACCACTGCCCTAAACCCTGAAACACCACCCCCAGCAAGACCCCCTACACTGCCCGAACACCACTGCACTGGCCTAAACCCTGAAACACCACCCCCAGCAAGACCCCCTACACTGCCCAAACACCACTGCACTGCCCTAAACCCTAGAAAACTATCCCCAGCACGACCCCCTACATTGCCCGAACACCACTGCTCTGCCCTAAACCCTGAAACACCACCCCAGCATGACCCCTACACTGCCCGAACACCATTGCACTGCCCTAAACCCTGAAACACCACCCCCAGCACGACCCCTACACTGCCCGAACACCACTGTACTGCCCTAAACACTGAAACACCACCCCCAGCACGACCCCTACACTGCCCGAACACCACTGCACTGCCCTAAACCCTGAAACACTACCGCCAGCATGACCCCTACACTGCCCGAACACCACTACACTGCCCTAAACCCTGAAACACTACCCCCAGAAAGACACCCTACACTGCCCGAACACCACTGCACTGCCCTAAACCCTGAAACACTATCCCCAGCACGACCCCCTATACTGCCCGAACACCACTGCTCTGCCCAAACCCTGAAACACTAGCCCCAGCACGACCCCCTACACTGCCTGAACACCACTGCACTGCCCCAAACCCTGAAACACCAGCCCCAGCACAAACCCTCACACTGCCAGAACACCACTGCACTGTCCTAAACCCTGAAACACCAGCCCCAGCATGACCTCCTACACTGCCCGAACACCACTGCACTGCCCTAAACCCTGAAACACCAGCCCCAGCACGACCCCTACACTGCCCGAACACCACTGCACTGCCCTAAACCCTGAAACACCAGCCCCAGCACGACCCCCTACACTGCCCGAACACCACTGCACTGCCCTAAACCCTGAAACACCAGCCCCAGCACGACCCCCTACACTGCCCCAACACCACTGCACTGCCCTAAACCCTGAAACACCACCCCCTGCACGACCCCCTACACTGCCCGAACACCACTGCACTGCCCTAAACCCTGAAACACCACCCCCTGCACGACCCCCTACACTGCCCGAACACCACTGCACTGCCCTAAACCCTGAAACACCACCCCCAGCACGACCCCCTACACTGCCCAGACACCACTGCACTGCCCTAAACCCTGAAACACTACCCCCAGCAAGACCCCTTACACTGCCCGAACACCACTGCACTGCCCTAAACCCTGAAACACCACCCCAGCAAGACCCCCTACACTGCCCGAACACCACTGCCCTAAACCCTGAAACACCACCCCCAGCAAGACCCCCTACACTGCCCGAACACCACTGCACTGGCCTAAACCCTGAAACACCACCCCCAGCACGAACCCCTACACTGCCCAAACACCACTGCTCTGCCCAAAACCCTGAAACACCAGCCCCAGCACGACCCCCTACACTGCCCGAACACCACTGCACTGCCCTAAACCCTGAAACACCACCCCCTGCATGACCCCCTACACTGCCCGAACACCACTGCACTGCCCTAAACCCTGAAACACCACCCCAGCACGACCCCCTACACTGCCCAGACACCACTGCACTGCCCTAAACCCTGAAACACTACCCCCAGCAAGACCCCTACACTGCCCGAACACCACTGCACTGCCCTAAACCCTGAAACACCACCCCCAGCAAGACCCCTACACTGCCCGAACACCACTGCCCTAAACCCTGAAACACCACCCCCAGCAAGACCCCCTACAATGCCCGAACACCACTGCACTGGCCTAAACCCTGAAACACCACCCCCAGCACGAACCCCTACACTGCCCAAACACCACTGCTCTGCCCAAAACCCTGAAACACCAGCCCCAGCACGAACCCCTACACTGCCCAAACACCACTGCACTGCATTGCCCTAAACCCTGAAACACCAGCCCCAGCATGACCCCCTACACTGCCCGAACACCACTGCACTGCCCTAAACCCTGAACCACCAGCCCCAGCACGACCCCCTACACTGCCCGAACACCACTGCACTGCCCTAAATCCTGAAACACCAGCCCCAGCACGACCCCTACACTGCCCGAACACCACTGCACTGCCCTAAACCCTGAAACACCAGCCCCAGCACAACCCCCTACACTGCCTGAACACCACTGCACTGCCCTAAACCCTGAAACACCAGCCCTAGCATGACCCCCTACACTGCCCAAACACCACTGCCCTAAACCCTGAAACACCAGCCCCAGCATGACCCCCTACACTGCCCGAACACCACTGCACTGCCCTAAACCCTGAAACACCAGCGCCAGCACAACCCCCTACACGACCCGAACACAAACGGCACTGCCCTAAACCCTGAAACACCACCCCCAGCAAGACCCCCTACACTTCCCGAACACCACTGCACTGCCCTAAACCCTGAAACGCAAGACCCCCTACACTGCCCGAACACCACTGCACTGCCCTAAACCCTGAAACACCACCCCCAGCAAGACCCCCTACACTGCCCGAACACCACTGCCCTAAACCCTGAAACACCACCCCTGCAAGACCCCTACACTGCCCGAACACCACTGCACTGCCCTAAACCCTGAAACACCACCCCCTGCACGACCCCTACACTGCCCGAACACCACTGCACTGCCCTAAACCCTGAAACACCACCCCTTCACGACCTCCTACACTGCCCAAACACCACTGCACTGCCCTAAACCCTGAAACACCACCCCAGCACAACCCCCTACACTGCCCGAACACCACTGCTCTGCCCTAAACCCTGAAACACTACCCCCAGCACGACCCCTACACTGCCCAAACACCACTGCTCTGCCCTAAACCCTGAAACACCACCCCCAGCACGTCCCCTACACTGCCCGAACACCACTGCATTTCCCAAAACCCTGAAACACTACCCCCAGCACGACCCCCTACACTGCCCGAACACCACTGCACTGCCCAAAACCCTGAAACACTACCCCCAGCAGGACCCCCTACACTGCCGGAACACCACTGCACTGCCCTAAACCCTGAAACACCAGCCCCAGCACGACCCCCTATACTGCCCGAACACCACTGCACTGCCCTAAACCCTGAAACACCAGCCCCAGCACGACCCCCTACACTGCCCGAACACCACTGCACTGCCCTAAACCCTGAAACACCAGCCCCAGCACGACCCCCTACACTGCCCGAACACCACTGCACTGCCCTAAACCCTGAAACACCAGCCCCAGCACGACCCCCTACACTGCCCGAACACCACTGCACTGCCCTAAACCCTGAAACACCAGCCCCAGCACGACCCCCTACACTGCCCGAACACCACTGCACTGCCCTAAACCCTGAAATACCAGCCCCAGCACGACCCCCTACACTGCCCGAACACCACTGCACTGCCCTAAACCCTGAAACACCGGCCCCAGCACGACCCCCTACACTGCCCGAACACCACTGCACTGCCCTAAACCCTGAAACACCACCCCCTGCACGACCCCCTACACTGCCCGAACACCACTGCACTGCCCTAAACCCTGAAACACCACCCCCTGCACGACCCCCTACACTGCCCGAACACCACTGCACTGCCCTAAACCCAGAAACACGACCCCCTACACTGCCCGAACACCACTGCCCTAAACCCTGAAACACCACCCCCAGCATGACCCCCTACACTGCCCGAACACCACTGCACTGCCCAAAACCCTGAAACACCATCCCCAGCATGATCCCCTACACTGCCCGAACACCACTGCACTGCCCTAAACCCTGAAACACCACCCCCTGCATGACCCCCTACACTGCCCAAACACCACTGCACTGCCCTAAACCCTGAAACACCACCCCTGCATGACCCCTACACTGCCCGAACTCCACTGCACTGCCCTAAATCCTAAAACACCACCCCCAGCACGACCCCCTACACTGCCCAAACACCACTGCACTGCCCTAAACCCTAAGACACCACCCCCAGCACGACCCCTACACCACCCGAACACCACTGCACTGCCCTAAACCCTAAAACACCACCCCCAGCACGACCCCCTACACTGCCCGAACACCACTGCACTGCCCTAAACCCTAAAACACCTCGCCCCACACGACCCCCTACACTACCCGACACCACTTCACTGCCCTAAACCCTGAAACACCCCCCAGCATGACCCCCTACACTACCCGAACACCACTGCACTACCCTAAACCCTAAAACACTCCCCCAGCACGACCCCCTACACTACCCGAACACCACTGCACTACCCTAAACCCTAAAACACTCCCTCCAGCATGACCCCCTACACTACCCGAACACCACTGCACTGCCCTAAACCCTAAAATACCTCCCCCAGCAGGACCCCCTACACTACCCGAACACCACTGCACTGCCCTAAACCCTAAAACACTCCCCCAGCACGACCCCCTACACTACCCAAACACCAATGCACTGCCCTAAACCCTAAAACACTACCCCCAGCACGACCCCTACACTACCCAAACACCAATGCACTACCCTAAACCCTAAAACACTCCCCCAACACGACCCCCTACGCTACCCAAACACCAATGTACTACCCTAAACCCTAAAACACTACCCCAGCACGACCCCTACGCTACCCAAACACCACTGCACTACCCTAAACCCTAAAACACTACCCTAGCACGACCCCCTATGCTACCCAAACACCACTGCACTACCCTAAACCCTAAAACACTACCCCCCGCACGACCCCCTACACTACCCAAAGACCACTGCACTGCCCTAAACCCTAAAACACTACCCCCAGCACGACCCCCTACACTACCCAAAGACCACTGCACTGCCCTAAACCCTGAAACACCAGCCCCAGCACGACCCCTACACTGCCCGAACACCACTGCACTGCCCTAAACCCTGAAACACCAGCCCCAGCATGACCCCCTACACTGCCCGAACACCACTGCACTGCCCTAAACCCTGAAACACCACCCCTGCACGACCCCCTACACTGCCCGAACACCACTGCACTGCCCTAAACCCTGAAACACCACCCCTGCACGACCCCCTACACTGCCCGAACACCACTGCACTGCCCTAAACCCTGAAACACCACCCCCAGCACGACCCCCTACACTGCCCAGACACCACTGCACTGCCCTAAACCCTGAAACACTACCCCCAGCAAGACCCCTTACACTGCCCGAACACCACTGCACTGCCCTAAACCCTGAAACACCACCCCCAGCAAGACCCCCTACACTGCCCGAACACCACCTGCCCTAAACCCTGAAACACCACCCCAGCAAGACCCCCTACACTGCCCGAACACCACTGCACTGGCCTAAACCCTGAAACACCACCCCCAGCAAGACCCCTACACTGCCCGAACACCACTGCACTGCCCTAAACCCTAAAAAACTACCCCCAGCATGACCCCCTACATTGCCCGAACACCACTGCTCTGCCCTAAACCCTGAAACACCACCCCTGCACGACCCCTACACTGCCCGAACACCACTGCACTGCCCTAAACCCTGAAACACCACCCCCAGCACGACCCCCTACACTGCCCAGACACCACTGCACTGCCCTAAACCCTGAAACACTACCCCCAGCAAGACCCCTTACACTGCCCGAACACCACTGCACTGCCCTAAACCCTGAAACACCACCCCCAGCAAGACCCCCTACACTGCCCGAACACCACTGCCCTAAACCCTGAAACACCACCCCCAGCAAGACCCCCTACACTGCCCGAACACCACTGCACTGGCCTAAACCCTGAAACACCACCCCCAGCAAGACCCCCTACACTGCCCGAACACCACTGCACTGCCCTAAACCCTAGAAAACTATCCCCAGCACGACCCCCTACATTGCCCGAACACCACTGCTCTGCCCTAAACCCTGAAACACCACCCCAGCATGACCCCTACACTACCCGAACACCATTGCACTGCCCTAAACCCTGAAACACCACCCCCAGCACGACCCCCTACACTGCCCGAACACCACTGTACTGCCCTAAACACTGAAACACCACCCCCAGCACGACCCCTACACTGCCCGAACACCACTGCACTGCCCTAAACCCTGAAACACTACCGCCAGCATGACCCCCTACACTGCCCGAACACCACTACACTGCCCTAAACCCTGAAACACTACCCCAGAAAGACACCCTACACTGCCCGAACACCACTGCACTGCCCTAAACCCTGAAACACTATCCCCAGCACGACCCCCTATACTGCCCGAACACCACTGCTCTGCCCAAAACCCTGAAACACTAGCCCCAGCACGACCCCCTACACTGCCTGAACACCACTGCACTGCCCTAAACCCTGAAACATCAGCCCCAGCACGACCCCCTACACTGCCCGAACACCACTGCACTGCCCTAAACCCTGAAACACCAGCCCCAGCATGACCTCCTACACTGCCCGAACACCACTGCACTGCCCTAAACCCTGAAACACCAGCCCCAGCACGACCCCCTACACTGCCCGAACACCACTGCACTGCCCTAAACCCTGAAACACCAGCCCCAGCACGACCCCCTACACTGCCCGAACACCACTGCACTGCCCTAAACCCTGAAACACCAGCCCCAGCACGACCCCCTACACTGCCCCAACACCACTGCACTGCCCTAAACCCTGAAACACCACCCCCTGCACGACCCCTACACTGCCCGAACACCACTGCACTGCCCTAAACCCTGAAACACCACCCCCTGCACGACCCCCTACACTGCCCGAACACCACTGCACTGCCCTAAACCCTGAAACACCACCCCCAGCACGACCCCCTACACTGCCCAGACACCACTGCACTGCCCTAAACCCTGAAACACTACCCCCAGCAAGACCCCTTACACTGCCCGAACACCACTGCACTGCCCTAAACCCTGAAACACCACCCCCAGCAAGACCCCCTACACTGCCCGAACACCACTGCCCCTAAACCCTGAAACACCACCCCCAGCAAGACCCCCTACACTGCCCGAACACCACTGCACTGCCCTAAACCCTGAAACACCACCCCCAGCACGAACCCCTACACTTCCCAAACACCACTGCTCTGCCCAAAACCCTGAAACACCAGCCCCAGCACGAACCCCTACACTGCCCAAACACCACTGCACTGCACTGCACTAAACCCTGAAACACCAGCCCCAGCACGACCCCCTACACTGCCCGAACACCACTGCACTGCCCTAAACCCTGAACCACCATCCCCAGCACGACCCCCTACACTGCCCGAACACCACTGCACTGCCCTAAACCCTGAAACACCAGCCCCAGCACGACCCCCTACACTGCCCGAACACCACTGCACTGCCCTAAACCCTGAAACACCAGCCCCAGCACGACCCCCTACACTTCCCGAACACCACTGCACTACCCTAAACCCTGAAACACCAGCCCCAGCACGACCCCCTACACTGCCCGAACACCACTGCACTGCCCTAAACCCTGAAACACCACCCCTGCACGACCCCCTACACTGCCCGAACACCACTGCACTGCCCTAAACCCTGAAACACCACCCCCAGCACGACCCCCTACACTGCCCAGACACCACTGCACTGCCCTAAACCCTGAAACACTACCCCCAGCAAGACCCCCTACACTGCCCGAACACCACTGCACTGCCCTAAACCCTGAAACACCACCCCCAGCAAGACCCCCTACACTGCCCGAACACCACTGCCCTAAACCCTGAAACACCACCCCCAGCAAGACCCCCTACAATGCCCGAACACCACTGCACTGGCCTAAACCCTGAAACACCACCCCCAGCACGAACCCCTACACTGCCCAAACACCACTGCTCTGCCCTAAACCCTGAAACACCAGCCCCAGCACGAACCCCTACACTGCCCAAACACCACTGCACTGCATTGCCCTAAACCCTGAAACACCAGCCCCAGCATGACCCCTACACTGCCCGAACACCACTGCACTGCCCTAAACCCTGAACCACCAGCCCCAGCACGACCCCCTACACTGCCCGAACACCACTGCACTGCCCTAAATCCTGAAACACCAGCCCCAGCACGACCCCCTACACTGCCCGAACACCACTGCACTGCCCTAAACCCTGAAACACCAGCCCCAGCACGACCCCCTACACTGCCTGAACACCACTGCACTGCCCTAAACCCTGAAACACCAGCCCTAGCATGACCCCCTACACTGCCCAAACACCACTGCCCTAAACCCTGAAACACCAGCCCCAGCATGACCCCCCTACACTGCCCGAACACCACTGCACTGCCCTAAACCCTGAAACACCAGCGCCAGCACAACCCCCTACACTACCCGAACACAAACAGCACTGCCCTAAACCCTGAAACACCACCCCAGCAAGACCCCCTACACTTCCCGAACACCACTGCACTGCCCTAAACCCTGAAACCCCCCGCAAGACCCCCAGACTGCCCGAACACCACTGCACTGCCCTAAACCCTGAAACACCACCCCCAGCAAGACCCCCTACACTGCCCGAACACCACTGCCCTAAACCCTGAAACACCACCCCCTGCAAGACCCCCTACACTGCCCGAACACCACTGCACTGCCCTAAACCCTGAAACACCACCCCCTGCACGACCCCTACACTGCCCGAACACCACTGCACTGCCCTAAACCCTGAAACACCACCCCCTTCACGACCTCCTACACTGCCCAAACACCACTGCACTGCCCTAAACCCTGAAACACTACCCCCAGCACAACCCCCTACACTGCCCGAACACCACTGCTCTGCCCTAAACCCTGAAACACTACACCCAGCACGACCCCTACACTGCCCAAACACCACTGCTCTGCCCTAAACCCTGAAACACCACCCCCAGCACGTCCCCCTACACTGCCCGAACACCACTGCATTTCCCAAAACCCTGAAACACTACCCCCAGCACGACCCCCTACACTGCCCGAACACCACTGCACTGCCCAAAACCCTGAAACACTACCCCCAGCAGGACCCCTACACTGCCGGAACACCACTGCACTGCCCTAAACCCTGAAACACCAGCCCCAGCACGACCCCCTATACTGCCCGAACACCACTGCACTGCCCTAAACCCTGAAACACCAGCCCCAGCACGACCCCCTACACTGCCCGAACACCACTGCACTGCCCTAAACCCTGAAACACCAGCCCCAGCACGACCCCCTACACTGCCCGAACACCACTGCACTGCCCTAAACCCTGAAACACCAGCCCCAGAAAGACCCCCTACACTGCCCGAACACCACTGCACTGCCCTAAACCCTGAAACAGCAGCCCCAGCACGACCCCCTACACTGCCCGAACACCACTGCACTGCCCTAAACCCTGAAATACCAGCCCCAGCACGACCCCCTACACTGCCCGAACACCACTGCACTGCCCTAAACCCTGAAACACCGGCCCCAGCACGACCCCCTACACTGCCCGAACACCACTGCACTGCCTTAAACCCTGAAACACCACCCCCAGCACCACCCCCTACTCTGCCCGAACACCACTGCACTGCCCTAAACCCTGAAACACCACCCCCTGCACGACCCCTACACTGCCCGAACACCACTGCACTGCCCTAAACCCTGAAACACCACCCCCTGCACGACCCCCTACACTGCCCGAACACCACTGCACTGCCCTAAACCCTGAAACACTATCCCCAGCACGACCCCCTATACTGCCCGAACACCACTGCTCTGCCCAAAACCCTGAAACACTAGCCCCAGCACGACCCCCTACACTGCCCGAACACCACTGCACTGCCCTAAACCCTGAAACATCAGCCCCAGCACGACCCCCTACACTGCCCGAACACCACTGCACTGCCCTAAACCCTGAAACACCAGCCCCAGCATGACCTCCTACACTGCCCGAACACCACTGCACTGCCCTAAACCCTGAAACACCAGCCCCAGCACGACCCCCTACACTGCCCGAACACCACTGCACTGCCCTAAACCCTGAAACACCAGCCCCAGCACGACCCCCTACACTGCCCGAACACCACTGCACTGCCCTAAACCCTGAAACACCAGCCCCAGCACGACCCCCTACACTGCCCCAACACCACTGCACTGCCCTAAACCCTGAAACACCACCCCCTGCACGACCCCCTACACTGCCCGAACACCACTGCACTGCCCTAAACCCTGAAACACCACCCCCTGCACGACCCCTACACTGCCCGAACACCACTGCACTGCCCTAAACCCTGAAACACCACCCCCAGCACGACCCCCTACACTGCCCAGACACCACTGCACTGCCCTAAACCCTGAAACACTACCCCCAGCAAGACCCCTTACACTGCCCGAACACCACTGCACTGCCCTAAACCCTGAAACACCACCCCCAGCAAGACCCCTACACTGCCCGAACACCACTGCCTCTAAACCCTGAAACACCACCCCCAGCAAGACCCCTACACTGCCCGAACACCACTGCACTGCCCTAAACCCTGAAACACCACCCCCAGCACGAACCCCTACACTGCCCAAACACCACTGCTCTGCCCAAAACCCTGAAACACCAGCCCCAGCACGAACCCCTACACTGCCCAAACACCACTGCACTGCACTGCACTAAACCCTGAAACACCAGCCCCAGCACGACCCCCTACACTGCCCGAACACCACTGCACTGCCCTAAACCCTGAACCACCATCCCCAGCACGACCCCCTACACTGCCCGAACACCACTGCACTGCCCTAAACCCTGAAACACCAGCCCCAGCACGACCCCCTACACTGCCCGAACACCACTGCACTGCCCTAAACCCTGAAACACCAGCCCCAGCACGACCCCCTACACTTCCCGAACACCACTGCACTACCCTAAACCCTGAAACACCAGCCCCAGCACGACCCCCTACACTGCCCGAACACCACTGCACTGCCCTAAACCCTGAAACACCACCCCCTGCACGACCCCTACACTGCCCGAACACCACTGCACTGCCCTAAACCCTGAAACACCACCCCCAGCACGACCCCCTACACTGCCCAGACACCACTGCACTGCCCTAAACCCTGAAACACTACCCCCAGCAAGACCCCCTACACTGCCCGAACACCACTGCACTGCCCTAAACCCTGAAACACCACCCCCAGCAAGACCCCCTACACTGCCCGAACACCACTGCCCTAAACCCTGAAACACCACCCCCAGCAAGACCCCCTACACTGCCCGAACACCACTGCACTGGCCTAAACCCTGAAACACCACCCCCAGCACGAACCCCTACACTGCCCAAACACCACTGCTCTGCCCAAAACCCTGAAACACCAGCCCCAGCACGAACCCCTACACTGCCCAAACACCACTGCACTGCATTGCCCTAAACCCTGAAACACCAGCCCCAGCATGACCCCCTACACTGCCCGAACACCACTGCACTGCCCTAAACCCTGAACCACCAGCCCCAGCACGACCCCCTACACTGCCCGAACACCACTGCACTGCCCTAAATCCTGAAACACCAGCCCCAGCACGACCCCCTACACTGCCCGAACACCACTGCACTGCCCTAAACCCTGAAACACCAGCCCCAGCACGACCCCCTACACTGCCTGAACACCACTGCACTGCCCTAAACCCTGAAACACCAGCCCTAGCATGACCCCCTACACTGCCCAAACACCACTGCCCTAAACCCTGAAACACCAGCCCCAGCATGACCCCCTACACTGCCCGAACACCACTGCACTGCCCTAAACCCTGAAACACCAGCGCCAGCACAACCCCCTACACTACCCGAACACAAACAGCACTGCCCTAAACCCTGAAACACCACCCCCAGCAAGACCCCCTACACTTCCCGAACACCACTGCACTGCCCTAAACCCTGAAACACCCCCAGCAAGACCCCCAGACTGCCCGAACACCACTGCACTGCCCTAAACCCTGAAACACCACCCCCAGCAAGACCCCTACACTGCCCGAACACCACTGCCCTAAACCCTGAAACACCACCCCCTGCAAGACCCCCTACACTGCCCGAACACCACTGCACTGCCCTAAACCCTGAAACACCACCCCTGCACGACCCCTACACTGCCCGAACACCACTGCACTGCCCTAAACCCTGAAACACCACCCCTTCACGACCTCCTACACTGCCCAAACACCACTGCACTGCCCTAAACCCTGAAACACTACCCCCAGCACGACCCCCTACACTGCCCGAACACCACTGCTCTGCCCTAAACCCTGAAACACTACCCCCAGCACGACCCCTACACTGCCCAAACACCACTGCTCTGCCCTAAACCCTGAAACACCACCCCCAGCACGTCCCCCTACACTGCCCGAACACCACTGCATTTCCCAAAACCCTGAAACACTACCCCCAGCACGACCCCCTACACTGCCCGAACACCACTGCACTGCCCAAAACCCTGAAACACTACCCCCAGCAGGACCCCCTACACTGCCGGAACACCACTGCACTGCCCTAAACCCTGAAACACCAGCCCCAGCACGACCCCCTACACTGCCCGAACACCACTGCACTGCCCTAAACCCTGAAACACCAGCCCCAGCACGACCCCTACACTGCCCGAACACCACTGCACTGCCCTAAACCCTGAAACACCAGCCCCAGCACGACCCCCTACACTGCCCGAACACCACTGCACTGCCCTAAACCCTGAAACACCAGCCCCAGCACGACCCCCTACACTGCCCGAACACCACTGCACTGCCCTAAACCCTGAAACAGCAGCCCCAGCACGACCCCTACACTGCCCGAACACCACTGCACTGCCCTAAACCCTGAAATACCAGCCCCAGCACGACCCCCTACACTGCCCGAACACCACTGCACTGCCCTAAACCCTGAAACACCGGCCCCAGCACGACCCCCTACACTGCCCGAACACCACTGCACTGCCTTAAACCCTGAAACACCACCCCCAGCACCACCCCTACTCTGCCCGAACACCACTGCACTGCCCTAAACCCTGAAACACCACCCCCTGCACGACCCCCTACACTGCCCGAACACCACTGCACTGCCCTAAACCCTGAAACACCACCCCCTGCACGACCCCCTACACTGCCCGAACACCACTGCACTGCCCTAAACCCTGAAACACCGACCCCCTACACTGCCCGAACACCACTGCCCTAAACCCTGAAACACCACCCCCAGCATGACCCCCTACACTGCCCGAACACCACTGCACTGCCCTAAACCCTGAAACACCATCCCCAGCATGATCCCCTACACTGCCCGAACACCACTGCACTGCCCTAAACCCTGAAACACCACCCCTGCATGACCCCCTACACTGCCCAAACACCACTGCACTGCCCTAAACCCTGAAACACCACCCCTGCATGACCCCCTACACTGCCCGAACTCCACTGCACTGCCCTAAACCCTAAAACACCACCCCCAGCACGACCCCCTACACTGCCCAAACACCACTGCACTGCCCTAAACCCTAAGACACCACCACCAGCACGACCCCTACACCACCCGAACACCACTGCACTGCCCTAAACCCTAAAACACCACCCCCAGCACGACCCCCTACACTGCCCGAACACCACTGCACTGCCCTAAACCCTAAAACACCTCGCCCCGCACGACCCCTACACTACCCGAACACCACTTCACTGCCCTAAACCCTGAAACACCCCCCAGCATGACCCCCTACACTACCCGAACACCACTGCACTACCCTAAACCCTAAAACACTCCCCCCAGCACGACCCCCTACACTACCCGAACACCACTGCACTACCCTAAACCCTAAAACACTCCCCCCAGCATGACCCCCTACACTACCCGAACACCACTGCACTGCCCTAAACCCTAAAACACTCCCCCCAGCAGGACCCCCTACACTACCCGAACACCACTGCACTGCCCTAAACCCTAAAACACTCCCCCCAGCACGACCCCCTACACTACCCAAACACCAATGCACTGCCCTAAACCCTAAAACACTACCCCCAGCACGACCCCCTACACTACCCAAACACCAATGCACTACCCTAAACCCTAAAACACTCCCCCAACACGACCCCCTACGCTACCCAAACACCAATGCACTACCCTAAACCCTAAAACACTACCCCAGCACGACCCCCTACGCTACCCAAACACCACTGCACTACCCTAAACCCTAAAACACTACCCTAGCACGACCCCTATGCTACCCAAACACCACTGCACTACCCTAAACCCTAAAACACTACCCCCCGCACGACCCCCTACACTACCCAAAGACCACTGCACTACCCTAAACCCTAAAACACTACCCCCAGCACGACCCCCTACACTACCCAAAGACCACTGCACTACCCTAAACCTTAAAACACGACCCCCGCACGACCCCCTATACTACCCAAAGTCCACTAGACTACCCTAAACCCTAAAACACGACCCCCTACACTACACAAACACCGCTGCACTACCCTAAACCCTAAAATACTACCCCCAGCATGACCCCCTACACTACACAAACACCACTGCACTACCCTAAACCCTAAAACACTACCCCCTACACTACACAAACACCACTGCACTACCCTAAACCCTAAAACTCTACCCCCAGCAAGACCCCCTACACTAACCAAACACCACTGCACTACCCTACACTCTAAAACACTACCCCCAACAGTACCCCCTACACTACCCAAACACCACTGCACTACCCTAAACCCTCAAACACTACCCCCAGCAGTACCCCCTACACTACCCAAACACCATTGCACTACCCTAAACCCTAAAACACTACCCCCAGCAGTACCCCTACACTACCCAAACACCACTGCACTACCCTAAACCACTACACCCAGCATGACCCCCTACACTACCCAAACACCACTGCACTACCCTAAACCCTAAAACACTACCCCCAGCACGACCCCCTACACTACCCAAACACCACTGCACTACCCTAAACCCTAAAACACTCCCCAGCATGACCCCCTACACTACCCAAACACCACTGCACTACCCTAAACCCTAAATCTACCCCCAGCACGACCCCCTACACTACCCAAACACCACTGCACTACCCTAAACCCTAAATCTACCCCCAGCATGACCCCCTACACTACCCAAACACCACTGCACTACCCTAAACCCTAAAACACTACTCCCAGCATGATCCCCTACACTACACCAACACCACTGCACTACCCTAAACCCTAAAACACTACCCCAGCACGACCCCCTACACTACCCAAACACCACTGCACTGCCCTAAACCCTAAAACACTACCCCCAGCACGACCCCCTACACTGCCCAAACACCACTGCACTGCCCTAAACCCTAAAACACTACCCCCAGCATGACCCCCTACACTAGACAAACACCACTGCACTGCCCTAAACCCTAAAACACTACCCCCAGCATGACCCCCTACACTACACAAACACCACTGCACTACCCTAAACCCTAAATCTACCCCAAGCATGACCCCCTACACTACACAAACATCACTGCACTACCCTAAACCCTAAAACACTACCACCAGCAAGACCCCCTACACTACACAAACACCACTGCACTACCCTAAACCCTAAAACACTACCCCCAGCATGACCCCCTACACTACACAAACACCATTGCACTACCCTAAACCCTAAAACGCTACCCTCAGCACGACCCCCTACACTACCCAAACACCACTGCACTACCCTAAACCCTAGAAAAGTAACCACCACCCCATGCCCAATCCCCTTACCTCTCACTCCTCATGGTTCCTCTCTCCTCGTGGTTCCTGCTTCATGACGTCTCTGAGGGGCGGTGCACGTCGTTTTGAGGAAACGGAACAGCCTCTGTTTCCTTACAACGACGTGGATCGTCTACATTTTTTTAGAACTCATGGTCATTTACCATACATACCTTTACAACAAAATTTGTTGTAAAAGCATGCGTGGTAAATGACCATGCGTTCTAAAAAAATGCCTAGTAATGACTTTGCGATGTACAACGCATGCGTGGTAATGCATGCGTTGTAATGGTATCGCGAAGTAAAAAAGTTGTTGTAACGGCTGATTACCGATCGAAGCTGGCCCTGTTCTTCAGTGAGTCGTTTATTTGATAAATTAGGAGGCAGGAATGTGTTTTTGTTACCGAAAAGTGCATTCCCGGCTGTTGTATTGTGAAAGTGTCCGCGTGGCCTGGTTTCACTTCCGGTGAGAGAGTGGAAGAGTCTGTTTAGATCTAAAGGGGTTCTGCTGTTGGATGGGGCCGGCGCGACACGTCATCAGAAAACACAGCTAATGGAAAGCGTTGATCCCCGAAGTGTGGAGCAGTGCCATGAGAGGTCAACGAGTGTGCGTCCCACCGCAGTATGACCGTACCGCGTGACCCATGTGCCGCCTCCAGTGTATGAAAGGCAGAGGCGGCATCCATCGCAGGTCCTCTTGAAGACCGTTGTAGCACTAATTCTACATTTTGGAACTAGGGCATTTTAACCTTGTTGTTCCTGCTAGATACAAAGAGAAGATCCTGTGTTATTCAGTGCCCTCG
Source organism: Calotriton arnoldi (assembly GCA_963921515.1). Taxonomy (NCBI): domain Eukaryota; kingdom Metazoa; phylum Chordata; class Amphibia; order Caudata; family Salamandridae; genus Calotriton; species Calotriton arnoldi. Next base: position 303,892 of record CAWUFW010012883.1, read on the forward strand.
TTACCTTTTCTGTGGGTAGTGGTGCTTGTCACTTCGCTGCCCCGCCGGTGCACACGACTGGGCTCCCACCTCGTGTGCCATCTGCAGGGCCTCTGCCCTCGGATCACTGGTTTCGGTTTCTGGAGTGGCAACATAAACAGTTGCTCCCAAAGGACTAGCCTGAACACTTAGGTGAATATCCCCTGCGCCAGCATTCCTCGGAAATTCTTTCCTAGCTCTCCCACGTCGACGACGATGTCATAATAGCACGGCTCCGCTCGCGACACCGTATGACGTCATAGGAGCCATAAGAGGACCTCGTCGGCGTGCTGACGTCAGTTCCACCCATTTTTTCCGTGCCACCGAGGTAAACAGGTAGACCGACACATTTCCACATGTATACATAGTATACTAAATATATATATATATATATATAATATATATATATATATATATATATATATATATATATATATATATATGTACAAATGCATAACCAATAAAGGCATAAAGAAATAGCAACAGATCAAGCATTTCTCACTATTAAAACATAAGCATGATTAAGACATATTAAAAACATTCATGCCAAACAGTAAAAGCATCTTTTTGGTAGAAATAGGTGGACAACGGGGAGGCGGGTGGGACAGTGAGGAATCCACAGGCAGATACTGTATCCACCAGAAAAGCGTTACCGAAGGTAAGTAACTTGCTCTTCTGATGGATACTTCTGCCTGTTGATTCCTCACCTTTGAATAGAATCCTCAAGCCGTAACTCACCCGGAGGAGGGTGTCCACCTGACTAGACCAAAAAATCTTGCAAAACAGATCGAGCAAAATGGCCATCCCTCCTAACCTCCGAATCCAATAATAATCGAATAATTTTTAGTCGAAATTATATTGAAAATAATATTTTAAAAATACTTTTATTAATACATTTAGACAAACACTTAAAGGAAAACTTTTATTTATAATTAATTTAAAGATATTTCATACTTTACAAATTACGCCGAAGTCGCGACCCCAGCGCGACTTTTCAAAATGGCTACCGGAATGCGCGCAGCCATCGTGTAGGGTGCGCGAAGGGTGCGCGACTTCTGTATAATATTTAAAAAGAATGAATATAGTTTTCCTAACTAAAAATTATTCACAATTTTTTAAAATATATATATATGTATATATATATATATATATATATATATATATATATAATAAAAAAACATAGGATTGAGGTACATTAGACTTACAAATTTTCATTTAAAAAACCTTTGAAATTCACTGGAAAAACCATAGGTTTCAGGCACGTTATAGTTAGAAATTAGCATTTAAAAACCATAGAAATTCACTGAAAAAACCATAGGTTTCAGGCACGTTATAGTTAGAAATTAGCATTTAAAAAACCATAGAAATTAACTGAAAAACCATAGGTTTCAGGAACGTTATAGTTAGTTGGACATTTCACTCGTACAAAACCATAGAAATTCCGGCGTTATAATTAGTTCAGCTAACTATAACTCGCGGCCCCGCAATGCACTGCTGATGACGTCACATATTACATCATTCATGACATGGTCAGTGACATCACTGATGACATCTCAAATGACATCACTGATGACATCACTGATGACATCATCCACGTGAAAATCTGATGCACCTCCTCACACCTGAATATAACCTTTGATACACCCACTCTAAAATATAGACTACCATTTTCGAAAAAATAGACACATCAATACCAGCTACTAAATACGCACTGACTGATTCCTAGGTCTACACACACATCCACTCATTCACCCATACAGTCACTCATACATGCAGTCACTCATCAATACAACACTATCATATGCACTCATACACCTATACAGACACTCACACACTGCCACATATCCAGAGTTACTCACACACTTAGTCAGTCATGCAAAGAATCAATCATACTTCCATTTACTCACCTATACAGTTATACAGACACAACCTCACGTATTCATACAGATACTAACACATAATTACTCTCTTATAGAATCACTGATACAAATACACACTTATCCATGCAGCCACTCTCACAATTACTGACTCTCGCATATAGTTATTTAAATACACCATCACTCACATATACTGCCTTTTACATATGTAGTTACTTGCACATGTACCACTGAGACATCCATTCACTCACCAACACACCCATACACACACTCACCCACCCATACAGCTGTTTCCACATGCACTCTTGAACCCATACACCCAGTGAATAAACCACTCACACATCTATGCACAGTCACACACCTCCCACCCACCCACACACACAGGCAGCCATACAAATACTCAGGCAAGCAATCAATAACCCATATAGACACTCATGCAGCTACTCACCAACCCATGCAGCAGCTTACACAACAACAGACAGACTGATACAGACTTTCACACAGTTTAGTCACTAACCCATGCATTCAGTAAGACACATTTAATCACTCACTTATACAGTCAGTCACGTACCTACTAAATCCTCCATACAGACACTTGAACACCCACTCATTCCAAAATACAGCTTGGCATATATATAAAACAAAATTAAACTTTACAGAAACACACAGTCACTGGATGATGTCATCAGTGATGTCATCAGTGATGTCATTTGAGATGTCATCAGTGATGTCACTGACCATGTCATGAATGATGTAATATGTGACATCATCAGCAGTGCATTGCGGGGGCACGAGTTATAAGCTGAACTAACTATAACGCCGGAATTTCTATGGTTTTGTACGAGTGAAATGTCCAACTAACTATAACGTTCCTGAAACCTATGGTTTTTTCAGTTAATATATATATATATATGCCAAGGTGTATTGAAGAATGAGTGGGTGTATAAGTGTCTGAATAGATGTTTTAGTAGGTGCGTGACTGACTTTGTAAGTGAGTGATTAATCGTGTCTTACTGAATGCATGGGTTAGTGACTAAACTGTGTGAATGTCCGTATTAGTCTGTCAGTTGGTGTGTAAGCGGCTGCATGGGTTGGTGAGTGTCTATATGGGTTATTGATTGGTTGTCTGAGTATCTGTATGGGTGCCTGAGTGTCTCTGTGGGTGGGTGGGGGTGTGTGACTCTGTGCATAGATGTGTGAGTAGGTGATTCACTGGGTGTATGGGTTCAAGAGTGCATCTGTGAAGGGCTGTATGGGTGGGTGAGTGTGTATATGGGTGTGTTGGTGAGTGAATGGATGTCTCAGTGTACATGTGTGAGTAACTACATATGTGAAAGGCAGTATATGTGAGTGTTGGAGTATATAAATGACTATATGTGAGAGTGAGTGATTGTGAGAGTGGCTGTATGGATGAGTGTGTGCTTGTGTCAGTGATTGTAGAAGAGAGTAAGTATGTGTTAGTATCTGTATGAATAAGTGAAGTGGTGTGTGTATAACTGTATAGGTGAGTAAATGGGAGTATGATTGATTCTTTGCATGACTGACTAGGTGTGTGAGTAACTCTATGGGTGAGGGGTGGTGTGTGAGTGTCTGTATAGGTGTATGAGTGCATATGATAGTGCTGTATTGATAAGTGACTGCATGTATGAGTAACTGTATGGATGAATGAGTGGACATGTATGTAGACCTAGGAATCAGTGAGTGCGTATTTAGTAGCTGGTATTGATGTGTCTATTTTTTCGAAAATGGTAGTCTGTATTTTAGAGTGGGTGTATCAAAGGTTATATTCAGGTGTGAGGAGGTGCATCAGATTTTCACGTGGATGATGTCATCAGTGATGTCATCAGTGATGTCATTTGAGATGTCATCAGTGATGTCATCAGTGATGTGACTGACCATGTCATGAATGATGTAATATGTGACGTCATCAGCAGTGCATTGCGGGGGCGCGAGTTATAGTTAGCTCAACTAACTATAACGGGCAAATTTCTCTGGTTTTGCACTAGTGAAATGTCCAACTAACTATAACGTCCCTGAAACCTATGGTTTTTTCAGTGAATTTCAAAGGATTTTTAAATGATAATTTCTAACTATAATGTCCCTGAAACCTATGGTTTTTTCAGTGAATATATATATATGTATAGATATATTCACTGAAAAAACCATAAGTTTCAGATATGTTATAGTTAGGAATTAGCATTTAAAAAACCTTTGAAATTCACTGAAAAAACCATAGGTTTCAGACATGTTATAGTTAGGAATTAGCATTTAAAAAACCTTAGAAATTCACTGAAAAAACCATAGGTTTTAGGGGTGTTATAGTTAGTTGGACATTTCACTCGTACAAAACCCGTGAAATTCCCCCGTTATAGTTAGTTCAGCTAACTATAACTCGCGCCCCGCAATGCACTGCTGATGACGTCACATATTACATCACTCATGACATGGTCAGTGACATCACTGATGACATCACTGATGACATCTCAAATGACATCACTGATAACGTCATCCATGTGATAATTTCATGCATCTTCTCACACCCTAATATAACTTTTGATACACCCACTCTAAATTACAGACTGCCATTGTCAAAACCATAGACACTCCAACACCAATAACTACATACCCACTCACTGATTCTTAGGTCTACACACACATCCACTCACTCACCTGTACAGTCACTCATACTTACAGTCACTCAGTACAGGACTATCATATGCACTCATACACCTACATAGACACTCACACACCGCCACTCATCCATAGAGGTATTCACACACCTAGTCAGTCATGCAAATAATTAATCACACTGCCATTTACTAACCTATACAGTTATACACACACCAGCTCACTTACTCATACAAATAGTAGCACATTCTTACGCTCTTATACAATCACTGATACAAGTACACACTCATCCATACAGCCACTCTCACAATCACACACTCTCACTTATAGCCATTTATATACTCCAACACACATATATACTGCCTTTAACATATGTAGTTACTCACACATGTACCACTGAGATATACATTCACTCACTAACACACCCATATACACACTCACCCACCCATACAGTCCATGACAGATGCACTCTTGAAACCATGCACCCAGTAAATCACCCACTCACACATCTATGCACAGAGTCACACACACCCCACCCACACAAACACTCAGGCACCCATACAGATACTCAAACAACCAATCAATAACCCATGTAGACACTCATGTAGCTATTCCGAAATCCATGCAGCCGCTTACACACCAACAGACAGACGGATACAGACATTCACACAGTTTAGTCACTAACCCATGCATTCAGTAAGATACGTTTAATCACTAACTTATGGAGTCAGTCACGCACCTACTAAATCATCCATTTAGACAATTATACACCCACTCATTCTTCAATACGCCTTTCCCTATATATATTAAACATATTTAAACTTTACAGAAACACACAGTCACTGATGATGTCATCAGTGATGTCATTTGAGATGTCATCAGTGATGTCATCAGTGATGTCACTGACCATGTCATAAGTGATGTAATATGTGACGTCATCAGCAGTGCATTGCGGGGGCGCGAGTTATAGTTAGCTGAACTAACTATAACGGGGGAATTTCACGGGTTTTGTATGAGTGAAATGTCCAACTAACTATAACACCCCTAAAACCTATGGTTTTTTCAGTGAATTTCTAAGGTTTTTTAAATGCTAATTCCTAACTATAACATGTCTGAAACCTATGGTTTTTTCAGTGAATTTCAAAGGTTCCGATGATCTGTATATACTGTAGTGGTGAATTTAGCTCCTAATAAATAATGTCTCCACTCTTTGAAGGCGTCTCGAATGGCCAGCAGTTCTTTTTCTGTGATAGTATAATTTTGTTCCGCTTCATTGAGTTTTCTGGACATATATGCCACTGGTTGCAACTGGCCTGAATCAAGATGTCTTTGGGATAAAATTGCTCCTACCGCAACATCCGAAGCGTCTGCTTCCACTAGAAAAGGTTTGTTGGGATCTGGGTGAGCCAATACAGGAGCTGATGTAAAGGTAGTTTTCAAGGTTTGAAATGCGGTCTCTGCGAGTGGAGTCCACTCAAAAGGTGTTTTCTTCCACAGCAATTTGGTGATAGGAGCCACTGTTTGTGAAAAATGATCAATAAATCGGCGATAAAAGTTAGCAAAACCAAGAAAACACTGGATGTCTCAAACGTTTTTTGGTTGGGGCCATTTTGCGACTGCCTCTACCTTTCGTTCAGCCATTTGCATTCCTGAGGGAGTCAGTACTACTCCTAGAAATTCCACCTGCATGACGTGGAATTCACATTTGCTAAGTTTGCAATAAAGTTGATGATCTTGTAATGCCTCCAAAACCTTTTTAACATGCTGTTCATGTGCATCTTCAGAATCCGAGTAAATCAGGATGTCGTCGATATAGACGATTACGAAAAGATCTAAAAAGGCCCGTAAAACATCATTAAAAAAAAATTGGAAAGCGGCCGGGGCGTTGCAGAGCCCAAAGGGCATTACTAAATATTCAAACAGACCGTATCGAGTCTTGAATGCGGTCTTCCACTCGTCCCCCTGTCTGATGCGCACCAAGTGATAGGCCCCCTCAAATCCAGTTTGGTGTAGATGACCGCAGTTTTCACTTGGTCCAATAACACTGGAATGAGGGGAAGAGGATATCGATTTTTTATCGTGATCTTGTTCAGGGCTCTATAATCGATACAGATGCGCATCTCTCCATTAGCTTTCGGAATAAAAAAGAGAGGGGAGGCAGCTGGAGAGCGAGAGGGTCAAATAAATCCGTTTTCCAAAAATTGGTCCAAATATTTTCGTAGATGTAAATTCTCGGGCTCTGACAGCGCATAAATCCTACAACTGGGCGTAATAGTACCAGGTTCTAAATCAATTTGGCAATCATATGGCCGGTGCGGAGGTAACTGCACTGCTTGTTGTTCACTAAAAACTGTAGAAAAATCTGCATATAGTTTAGGTAACTGAATATCTTTTTCTGCTGCTGTAAGAAGCGCTAAGGGAGGATCTTGCTTCAGGATTTGTCTTGAGTTTAAACAATGTTGTTGACAATACTCGGAGGAGAACTGAATAGACCTCTTACTCCAATTAATCACAGGATTGTGCACGGTTAGCCAGGGTAATCCTAAAATAACTCCATATTGTGGGGCTTGAATAATATTGAACCTAAGATGTTCTAAATGTACTTCCTGATTGGTGGAATGACTAAGCGTAATTATTTCCGTCTGTAATGTTACAGGACCACCAGATAGATTGCTACCATCCACTACCTGTACTAATTCGGGAGTTTGTTTTTTCTCATAGGGGATTGTCAGCTTTTTCACCATAGCTATGTCCATAAAATTACCAGTTGCCCCAGAATCTAACAGAGCATGCACTGGATATTGACTGGTACGTGTCTCTATGGTAACTAAGAGTCGAAAGTGGGATGTAGCTTTTCCTTTCGATCCTGCCAATGAAGGGATAGTGAAACCGCCCAAGCTTGTCCCTTCAGATAGACTCAGGCGTTCTAGTTTCCCGTAGGTACATCGATGCTAGCAATGCCTTGTTTAGAGGTATATGATACCGGAAACTTCCCTTTTGGCTTTGTTGGGCATTCTTTCACGAAATGCCCTTTCCGACCACAATAAAGACATAATCCATTCTTTCGCCGGGTTTCTTTTTCGTCTTTCGAGAGTGGTTGTCACTACGATTCTCAGATCCTGTTGAGTGGGTTCGAGGTCGCTCGGTAAAACGCCAGGCTGGTTTGTCAGATCTTTTCTTCTCTCCTCTTCTTTCCGATAGTCGGTGATCCAACCTCAACGTGAGATTAATGAGCTCGGCACACTCTGTGGGTTGTGGGTCAATTTGTGCAAGAACATCTTTTAGATCATCCTTGAGTCCTTGATAAAAGAGTGCTGAGCTTTTTTCTTCAGGCCATTCAGTCTCCGCAACTAAACGATTAAATTGTGTAAGATAGGAAATGAGGTCTCTATTCCCTTGGCGTAATTCTAGCAATTCTCTGTCAGCTGACAGAGTAACAGCACGACGGTCAAAGACTTTCTCAAATTCGTGAACGAACCTTTTCCAGTGATACAGTAAAGGACTGTCTTGATGTACCAAAGGGACTGCCCAGGAGGCAGCATCACCCGTCAAATAGGAAATAAGGAATGCTATCTTAGATTGAGGGTCTGGGAACGCTGTAGGTCTACATGTAAAATGTAATTCTATTTGCGTTAAAAAAATTTGGACCTTCCCCGGATCTCCAGAGAATCGCTCAGGTGCCGCTAAAGGGATGGTTGGTGGGACATGTACTGCAATGTTTGTAGTGGGAGTGACTGTTTGACCCAAGGTAGATGTTCCCGTTGAAACCTTAGCCCAAGGAGTAGAAGTTGACTCTGTTCCAGCTGGACCACCTCCCAGGGCCCCCACTTGGTTTTGTAACTGGGACACCTGTGCGGCCAGGGCTGTGGTGGCATGTTTAGAATCTGCCAGATCGTTCTGCATCTGGGAGATTACCTGCAGTAAGTCATCTAAGGTGGCCATCATAAAGAATCTACACTCAGATCAAGAGGAATTCAATTCGTAGGCTCATTATTCTGTCAACGGAGCACCTTCCTCGGGATCTGCGTGTAGAATATTTATTCCACCTCCAGGCAGCTCCAACTCAGAAAGCTATAATAGCACAGAGTATTGGAGTGGCCAGGTGAGGGAAGGGTAGGATGGGGACTGCAGGGAGGGAGACCTGTAAAAGAAAGTAAAAACACACACACAACACCAGATAAATATATCTGTATGAAGCACAATGATAATTTAGTAATCCTTAAGTAAATTCACTTATCAGCATTCACTGAAGGAGTCCTGGTTCTGCTCTGGTTTATATCTAAAGGAAACAATAGTTTGTAATGCTCAAAGCTAAAAGAATAATGCAGAGTAAAACCTCAAGCTACACATAGCTGCAAAGAAAATACATCAGAAGGATCAAACATACACCCTAGTGCATTTGTTACAAGCACCCCATTCTCTCATCACACATATATGCACTTGTTAACTTCACAAGTGCGCCACAAAATGTATTTGCACCAAACATAAACGTGCGTGTCACCGACACCTCCGTCTTTCTTAACGTGCACTCGCTCTGGTTGACTTCACCAGTGCGCTTAACAATGCATCTGCACCAAAATGTATAGGTGTATGTGATACGAGGCACCATGAAGTAGTTATTCCTTGTTCGTCTTATTCTCTCAAGTGCGCACTTGTTGACAAATCACAAATGCGTAATTGACATGTGTTTACATCACATGAAATCACCAATACTATACATGATTACCTTATAATCAACATCACTGCATGATTGAAGGCGCTGGCGCCGTAAATAACTTTAAACCCAAACACTCAACCGAGCCGCAAGTGGAATGCTCTTGCCGACCGGGAGGAAATATCAAGAATGCGCTTACCTCTAAGACCGGGCCAGTCTTACCTTGCCTTGAAATAAAGTTCGAGCGACAGGACTCGATCAGTGGCGAAGATCAGCACTGAAAACGCTGCGCCACCAATCCAGCAGTCAGCGCGGAAACGTCCTCTCACCAGCAGGAATTCGGAATAATGAGCACCGAGATACGTGCTCACGCTGACTCATAGGCAGTCAGGAATCCAAGATGGCCGCCACCCGAGGCTTCTGGTACTTGTAGTCCCTTGTGATAAAGACATGAAAAAACACATACAAGCTACAAAAGAAAACAGAGGAGCTCTCATAAACATGTGAGAGGGTCTTGCCCTTGTATGCAACATAAGATCAAAAAGTGGTTACATATTATAAGGCACCCCATCAACATGTAGCACAGCACCACCACCAACGAGACCGTGGAAAAGGGAAATGGGCCTTTCCACACGGTATATTCTGCACCTGGCGTCGAGAACAGTACACCCTTGGGGATTGTGCGACAGAGGGTGGGGCAGGCCCTAGACCGCGCACCGCCACGTTAACAACTATAACATGTCTGAAACCTATGGTTTTTTCAGTGAATTTCAAAGGTTTTGTAAATGACAATTTTTAAATGTATTAATTGTTATATTTATTTTTTTGATACTGATTTACTACATTTTTTTAAACTATTTATTTTTAGATATTTTATTTTTTAAATTACATTATAATTACATTATACATTACATTACAAAATATACTTTCTCAGAATGAATTACTTTAGTTTAAATACTTTGCAAATAGGCAATAGACTTTTAAGTACAGTAGTTACAGTTGTTGCAATGGGCAACACAATTTGAAACACAATGCAACATTGAGCTCAATGGGAATTTCTAGTTAAATGCAATTAGTTACTTTATGGATTACTTTTTCTAACCACAGGACTGGATCCTAGATTCAGTCCTGGGACATCTCCTGTAAACAGTTAAGTAAAAGCGTTTTGGTTACAGTAGTGATTTTTAAGGAATATTATTGTATTTTAAAAGTTGACACTTAGAAACTTTTTCACATAGAATCACCAATGTTATCCTATGGGAGGAAATTCACTTAGCAGGTAAGTAGTGTTATCGTTACTTTTTCTTACTCAGTGGTGGATCCTGGATCCAGCACTGGTGCATCTCCTGTAAACAGTTGAAAGAATGCGTTTAAGTCATACAGGCGATTTTTAAGAAATATTTGTAGTTTGTGAAAATAGACACTTAGAAACTTTTCTGGTGAAAACCAGACAATGGATTCCTATGGAAGGAAATACAAGTTACTGGTAAGTACGGTTAGAATTACTTTTCATGGTCAGTGCTGGGCTAAAAGATGCAGGACTGGGTTCTCTCCTGATAACAGGTGAGTAAATCGGAATTCGTTGTTCGGCTGATTTTAGATGAATATTTTAAAGTTCCAAAACTCCACACTGAAGAATTTCCAAGTGAAACCAGTCAATGTTAGCCTATGGAAGGAAATTCAAGTTACTGGTAAGTACGGTTAGAATTACTTTTCAGGATCAGTACTGGGCTCAAAGATGCAGCACTGAGGTCTCTCCTGATAACAGGTGAGTAAATCGGAATTCATAGTTCGGCTGATTTTAGATGAATATTTTAAAGTTCCAAAACTCCACACTTTGAAGAATTTCCAAGTGAAACCAGTCAATGTTAGCCTATGGAAGGAAATTCAAGTTACTGGTAAGTACGGTTAGAATTACTTTTCAGGATCAGTACTGGGCTCAAAGATGCAGCACTGAGGTCTTCCCTGATAACAGGTGAGTAAATCGGAATTCGTAGTTCGGCTGATTTTACTTCGGTCCAGTATATATAGAGCCACTTTCCAACACCATCCCCTCCCTTCACCACTGTGCAAACACGCCCTGTGGCGCGTTTTAAGTTGAGGAAATAATTCCCCTTCAATCCTGAGGGTCCGTAGAGTCCAACTAGCCCACTAGGTACATCCAGTAAGCGCCACAGAGCTGCGTAGCAGAGAGATGTAAAAAGGGGCACGGCCTGCACCACCTCTCTGCAACGCAGCGCAGTAGCACTTCCTGAAAGCACCTGGTGGGCTACTTGGCCCCCAGGGTCCCTCAGGATTGAAGGGGAATTTTTTCCCCAACTTAAAACGCGCCACAGGGCGTGTTTGCACACGTCACCTCAGGCCCCGTCCCCTCCCTTCACCACTGTGTAAACCCACCCCGTGGTGCGTTTTAAGTTGGGAGATTAAGTCCCCTTGAATCCTGAGGGTCCCTAAGGTCAAACTAGCCTACTAGGTACCTCCAAAAAGCACCACAGAGCTGCGTTGCAGAGAGGTGTAAAAAGGGGCGTGGCCTCTGAACACCTGTCTGCAACGCAGCTCCCTGGCGCATACTGGAGATACCTGTTGGGCTATTTGGCCCTCAGGGACCCTCAGTATTGAAAGAGAATTAATTCCCCAACTTGAAACGCGCCACGGGGCGCGTTTGCACAGTGGTGAAGGAAAGGGGCATGGCCTGAGGTGACATGTCTGCAAACACGCCCTGTGGCGCGTTTTAAGTTAGAGAATTAATTCCTCCTCAATCCTGTGGGTCCCTGGGGGCCAACTAGCCCACCAGGTACCTCCAGTATGCACCAGGGGGCTGCGTTGCAGAGAAGTGTTCAGAGGCCACGCCCCTTTTTACAACACTCTGCAACACAGCTCCGTGGCACTTACTGGAGGTACCTGGTGGGCTAGTTGGCCCCCAGGGACCCTCAGGATTGACAAGGAATTAATTCCCCATCTTAAAACGTGCCACGGGGTCTGTTTGCACACATGTCACCTGAAGCCCCGCCCCCTCCCTTCACCACTGTGCAAACGCGCCCCGTGGCGCGTTTTAAGTTGGGGGATTAAGTCCCCTTGAATCCTGAGGGTCCCTGGAGTCCAACTAGCCCACTATGTACCTCCAAAAAGCGCCACAGAGCTGCGTTGCAGAGAGGTGTAAAAAGAGGCGTGGCCTCAGAACACCTCTCTGCAACGCAGCCCCCTGGCGCATCCTGGAGGTTCCTGGTGGGCTAGTTGGCCCCCAGGGACCCCCAGTATTCAAGGGGAATTCGTTCCCCCTCTGCAAACGCGCCAGGGGGTGCGTTTGCAGAGTGCTGGAAGGAGGGGGCGTGGCCTCCGGCTCGATGCCGGTCTTTTTTTTTTTTTTTTAGAAAGGGGGCTGTGTGGCCCCCCTTGTTTTTCAAATTTCTTACCCCTGGGGACCCCAACCCCCAGGGCCTGCCCCCTAATATCTTGTTTTAAAAAAAAAAAATTGGAAGGGGGCCTCGTGGCCCCCTCCCCAGGCCTTAATCGGCCCCGGGGACCCCATCCCCCGGGGCATGGCCTTCTTTTTAAAAAAAAAATGTTATGGAGGGGGGCTGTGTTGCCCCCCTCATTAGGCCACTTAAGGCCCCGGGGACCCCATCCCCCGGGGCCGGCCTTTTTTTTTTTTTTTTAAATTAACATTTGGGGAGGGGGCCATGTGGCCCCCCTCCTGGGCCACTACTAGCCCTGGGGACCCCATGCCCCAGGGCTGGCCCTCTCTGTTGGGGACCATGGGGGGTCCCCAATCCCCCCACGGTCCCGCCGGCTCCCCACGTCCTTCGGGAGCCGGCATTGCTTTTCCACATGGGGAGCTGCATCAACATGGGGAGCTGCTAAGATTCAGCTCCCTGTGTAGAAAAGCAATCGGCTTTGGTTCTGGAAGAGAGAGCAGGTTTCCTGCTCTATCTTCCAAAACCAAAGCAGTTTGCTATGACAGGACGGGAGCCGCGAGGCTCCCGTCCTGTCATAGCAAACTACAGTGTCCCGGGGTAGGCACCCGGGACACTGCAGGAGCCGGCCCTGGGGGGTGGTGGTCCCCAGGGCCATCAAGGGCTCCAGGAGTGGGGCCCTCACGGCCCCCTCCCTCCATTGGCAAAGCCCCGGGGAGGTGGTGGTCCCCGGGGCTCGGGGGTCCGTAACGGACCCCCATATTGAAATATTTAGTGCCCCGGGAGGTGGAGGTCCCCGGGCATGTGGGGCTGGAGCCCCCACACAGGTCATAATATTTTTTTTTAAAAGAAGCCCCGGGGGGTGGCGGTCCCCGGGGCTGCGGGAGGGCCAAGAGCCCTCCCGCACCATTATTTTTTTAAAGCCTTGGGGGGTGGAGGTCCCTGGGGCTTGGGGGGGGCCTTAGAGGCCCCCCCACACAAAAATCAAAAACCCCGCATGCCCCCGGGACTTGGGCCACCCGGGGGCCAAATAGCATCGAAGCGCGGGAGACCGCGCTTCGATTTATTTTTTTTATCGGCTGGATCCGCGCACCCAGCGCCTTTTTGCCGATTTAAAAAAAAAAAAAATTGGGGGGGGGTCCTGGTGGTCCTTGTAGGACCCCCTGAGCAGGCCTAGGGGGTCAGGGTGTTTCTACCCTGCCCCCTTTTTGCGTTTTTTGCGTCTGTTTTTGTCTTTTCTTGTGCCTCGGTTCTACCGAGGCACAAGATGGCTGCCAACACTTCCTGGTTTGGAGTGTTGACAGCCAATTAGCATACAGCTCGTGATCGGGAGGTTGCGCGGATCCTCCGCTGCCATAGATATATATGTGTTTTTACTTTTGATTTACTCAGCAACTACTAAACGGATTTACACAATTTAACAAAAAGGGTTCTTTCTGAACCAAGAACTACCTCTTTGCCAAATTTGGTGTAATTCCGTTCAGCAGTTCGGGCTGTAGCCGTGTCTAAAGTTTCCTATGGAAAATTGCATGGGGAAAACATGTTTTGGGACTCCCCTTTTTTCTCGGCCCCCCCTTGCCGAATCACCCCGAAACTTTCAGGATAGGAGCGGACCGGAGCGGGTCATAAGTTTTGAGAATTTCGCAAAGATTCGTCAACCGGCGCCAAAGGTATTGGAAATAGAATGTTGTGAATTTCCTATGGAAAATAGGTCCTAACTATAACTATCTACTGGCGACCGCCAGTAGATAATATATATACATATATATATATATATATATTTCACAGAAAAAACCATAGGTTTTAGGGAAAGTTATAGTTAGTTGGACATTTTACTCGTACAAAACCAGAGAAATTCCCCCGTTATAGTTAGTTCAGCTAACTATAACTCGCGCTCCGCAATGCACTGCTGATGATGTCACATATTACATCACTCATGACATGGTCAGTGACATCACTGATGACATCACTGATGACAGCTCAAATGACATCACTGATGACATCATCCAGTGACTGTGGGTTTCTGTAAAGTTTAAATATGTTTAATATATATATAGGGAAAGGCGTATTGAAGAATGAGTGGGTGTATAAGTGTCTGAATGGATGATTTAGTAGGTGCGTGACTGACTCTATAAGTGAGTGATTAAACATATCTTACTGAATGCATGGGTTAGTGACTAAACTGTGTGAATGTCTGTATCCGTCTGTCTGTTGGTGTGTAAGCAGCTGCATGGGTTTGTGAATAGCTACATGAGTGTCTATATGGGTTATTGATTGGTTGTCTGAGTATCTGTATGGGTGCCTGAGTGTTTGTGTGGGTGGGGTGTGGGTGACTCTGTGCATAGATGTGTGAGTGGGTGATTCACTGGGTGCATGGTTTTAAGAGTGCATCTGTGATGGACTGTATGGGTGGGTGATTGTGTGTATGGGTGTGTTAGTGAGTGAATGTATATCTCAGTGGTACATGTGTGAGTAACTACATATGTGAAAGGCAGTATATATGTGTGTTGGAGTATATAAATGGCTATAAGTGAGAGTGTGTGATTGTGAGAGTGGCTGTATGGATGAGTGTGTGCTTGTATCAGTGATTGTATAAGAGCGTAAGAATGTGCTAGTATTTGTATGAGTAAGTGAGCTGGTGTGTGTATATCTGTATAGGTGAGTAAATGGCAGTGTGATTAATTATTTGCATGACTGACTAGGTGTGTGAGTACCTCTATGGATGAGTGGCGGTGTGTGAGTGTCTATATAGGTGTATGAGTGCATATGATAGTCCTGTACTGAGTGACCGTAAGTATGAGTGACTGTACGGATGAGTGAGTGGATATGTGTGTAGACCTAAGAATCAGTGAGTGGGTATGTAGTTATTGGTGTTGGAGTGTCTATGGTTTTGAGAATGGCAGTCTGTAATTTAGAGTGGGTGTATCAAAAGTTATATTAGGGTGTGAGAAGATACATCAAATTATCACATGGATGATGTCATCAGTGATGTCATCAGTGATGTCATTTGAGATGTCATCAGTGATGTCATCAGTGATGTCACTGAACATGTCATGAGTGGTGTAATATGTGAAGTCATCAGCAGTGCATTGCGGGGCGCGAGTTATAGTTAGCTGAACTAACTATAACGGGGAATTTCTCTGGTTTTGTACGAGTGAAATGTCCAACTAACTATAACTTTCCCTAAAACCTATGGTTTTTTCAGTGAATTTCTAAGGTTTTTTAAATGCTAATTTCTAACTATAATGTGCCTGAAACCTATGGTTTTTTCAGTGAATTTCAAAGGTTTTTTAAATGCTAATTTCTAACTATAACGTGCCTGAAACCTATGGTTTTTTCAGTGAATATATAGGGGAGCATCATCTTGTTATCGAGGAGAGGCTGAGATGAGGAACTGTTCCGTAATCGATCAGCACGGCAAACCAGAGGATTAACCTGCATCAATCCTACTACAGGACCTTAAAAATAGCTGTTTAATATTGAATTCGGCGCTTAGGACCCACTCAGGGAAGTAATGATATGCTCGAGGGACCACATATCCCATAATGCAATATGGTATCATGGCACTCAGCTAGGCCCACGAGGAGGCCAACAAACCAATAAAAGCATTTGAATCGAACAGAGCACTCACCGCGCCTTTTTCATCACAAGCAAGCAGCCTTTGAAAATGAAATGAGGTGTACAGAAAGCAGCCTTTGAAAAAGAGGTTTATTACCTCGAAACGCGTCAGGCTCAACAAACTAGAACATTGAAGCAAGTTAATCAAGAATCCCGGATGGGAGGTAAACCGTTGAGTGCTCCTCTGAGCTTGTGGGCACTTTGTTGGAAAATATTTGCACTCGGCAGCCCTGCCGAGAGGGGAGCACCTTCTTGTTATCGAGGAGAGGCTGAGATGAGGAACTGTTCCGCAATCGATCAGCACGGCAAACCAGAGGGTTAACCTGCATCAATCCTACTAAAGGACCTTAAAAATAGCTGTTTAATATTGAATTCGGCGCTTGGGACCCACTCAGGGAAGTAATGATATGCTCGAGGGACCACATATCCCATAATGCAATATGGTATCACGGCACTCAGCTAGGCCCACGAGGGGGCCAACAAACCAATAAAAGCATTTGAATCAAACAGAGCACTCACCACGCCTTTTTCATCACAAGCAAGCAGCCTTTGAAAATGAGGTGTACAGAAAACAGCCTTTGAAAAAGAGATTTATTACCTCGAAACGCGTCAGGCTCAACAAACTAGAACATTGAAGCAAGTTAATCAAGAATCCCGGATGGGAGGTAAACCGTTGAGTGCTCCTCTGAGCTCGTGGGCACTTTGTTGGAAAATATTTGCACTCTGCAGCCCTGCCGAGAGGGGAGCACCATCTTGTTATCAAGGAGAGGCTGAGATGAGGAACTGTTCCGTAATCGATCAGCACGTCAAACCAGAGGATTAACCTGCATCAATCCTACTAAAGGACCTTAAAAATAGCTGTTTAATATTGAATTCGGCGCTTGGGACCCACTCAGGGAAGTAATGATATGCTCGAGGGACCACATATCCCATAATGCAATATGGTATCACGGCACTCAGCTAGGCCCACGAGGGGGCCAACAAACCAATAAAAGCATTTGAATCAAACAGAGCACTCACCGCGCCTTTTTCATCACAAGCAAGCAGCCTTTGAAAATGAGGTGTACAGAAAGCAGCCTTTGAAAAAGAGGTTTATTACCTCGAAACGCGTCAGGCTCAACAAACTAGAACATTGAAGCAAGTTAATCGAGAATCCAGGATGGGAGGTAAACCGTTGATCGCTTCCTCTGAGCTCGTGGGCACTTTGTTGGAAAATATATATATATATATATATATATATATATATATATATATATATATATATATATATATATATATATATATATAATCCAGGTATACTGCTTGCAGGCAATCACCATCATCGATTCAAAAGCAGGCGCGGACCACAGTTCAGTGCTTATTTTTTGTTTATTTCATGTCGGCCATTACGCGTTTCGGTCCTCCTGGACCTTGATCACATGACAACGCTATCTGGCATTTTACCCCTTTTAAAGTGACAGTGCAGTAATTTGTGGTTCCCGCCTTAAAGGACACTAAAGACATACTACCCTTAGGTAACTTCTTTTTGTAAAAACCAGAGTTTCATCTCCACATTGAGTTAATTGCTTGGTTTTTGCTAGATTGATATAAAACATTTTTAAATATCAAAATAACGGAATTGCCCTCACATACAATATATGGGGATTATTAACATTCAATAATTAAAATAAAAAATCGAATATAATAAATATTAAATACCATAGCAGCCATATCTACATCAAGGAATTATATAATAACAATGTTAAAACATTAAAATTTGTTAAAACATGATTTTTAAATTTTCTTGTACATAGCATCCAAATCATTATTGCATAATGCAGCTAGTTCATTATATTTAAACTTGGTACTTTTAAGTTACTCTTTGGTTTAATACTAAAAATTGCATCCTGCCCAAGGCTCTCACCTAATGTGTGAAAAAAAGTGCTAGTGCTTGAGTGGTCCAAACTTAAAGAGTTTTGGGTTTGACCTATTGTGACCTAAAAAATGTTTGTGTATAAAACCATCTCCTGATTTGTATAAAAAGTTTGTTAAAAACCATTATGATTTTGGTTTAGGTCAGACTGGCAGCCTCCTTTAATTACTGAAAAATATATTTTAACACCCTTTTCTTCTGTTATGGTGTGATATTACTGTTAACATACCATCAGCTAGCAGGTGACACTTGTAAATATAAACACCCCATGGAAATGCAGATATCCCTGCAAGGTTGGCCTTGATATTGCACACGGTAGGTTAGATACATGTATATAAATCTTCTGTTGTGTTTAAACCTCCTGGGCTCTTACAATCGAAGTTTAGAATGTATTTAGTTTCTAGCCTCCTAAGTTTACCCTCTCTATCTCCTCCCCGTCTGTCCTTAGGTATGGAGTCTATGAGATAATACGAGAGGTGTTTGAGATCATTATTGTGTATTTCTTGAAAATGTCTAGCCACTGGGTAAGTTGGGTCATGGTTGTTTATGGCCCGGATGTGTTGCAGAATTCTCTTGTTTGCAGGGAGTTTGGTACTCCCTACATACTTGAGATTGCACGAACACTCCAGTATATAAATAGCATAGTCAGTTTTACAGTGTAGGGAACATGATATTTTTATTTTGTCTATTGCTGAATGGTGTCCTGTATGTTTTCTTATTTATTCCATACTGACAAGCTTTGCAGCTTTTGCATTTAGTGAAACCCTTTCTTTGTGACAGCCAGGTCTGTTGGTCCAGGACTTCCGGGCTGCTTTTGACCAGACTTCTGCTCATAGATGGAGCCCGCCTGTATGTGATCCCCAGGGTGTTTGTTAAGCTGCCCCCTATAATTGGATCACTCAGCACTATGGGCCAATTTCGATGCACAATTTTTTTGATAGTTTTGTTTTGTGCATTATAGGCTAAAATTAGCCTAAGCTCCATAGTGTTCTTTTGGTGTTATCATCATTGTCTTTTGGTGTTAAAAGGATATTTCTATCCAGACCCTGAGTTCTATTTATAGCTGCATCAATGACCTTTCTTTGTATCCTCTGGCTAGAAATCTTTCTTTACTCTCCTGTTGTGCTTTTTCAAATCATTGGGGTTGCTACATATTCTTTTTATTCGCAGCATTTCCCCATAGGGGATACTATTTACCAGGTGTCTTGGATGAAAACTAGAAAAATGTAAAACTGTGTTGCCTGCTGTCTCTTTTCTAAAGATTTTAGTTTCTAGTTTATCATTGCACACATAAACTTCAACATCCAAGAAGTGAATTTTCTTATCACTAATTGTAGACGTGAAGCTTAGGTTAATATCATTTTTGTTGATGTCTTTCACAAAATCATGAGCTTCTGTTTCCAAACCTTCCCACACAATGAATAAGTCATCAATAAAGCGCAAAAGTAACTTTACATTTTTGTCCATATAATGCTTGTGTGTTACGCCGAGGACCAGCCTCTCCCACCATCCCATGTACAAACATGCGTAACTGGGGGAGAAGCTGGCCCCCATCGCAACACCTCGCATCTGTTGATAAAGTGTTTTATCAAATAGAAACACATTGTTATTCAGGCAAAAATTAGTCATATTACTTAGCATTGCACAATGAGGAGTTAATCTGGTTTGTCCTTTGCCCAAATAGTGTTCAAGGGCCCTCATACCATCTCTGTGGTTTATACTTGTATACAAGGACACTACATCCAACGACATGAGTAAGTAATCCTTTTTCCATTCAAAGTTCTGAAGCTTCGCTAGAAAATCACTCGTGTCTTTGATGTAGGAGGGCAAGGATTGCACAAAATCCTGTAGGAAGTAATCGATGTATTGAGATGCATTTTCAAGTAAGCTGTTTTGTGCTGAAATGATTGGGCGACCCGGTGGTTTTGTTGCATCTTTGTGAATTTTCGGGATGAAATAAATATTAGGAACCACAGGGTTATCTTTTCGTATATATTTATACTCATCCAATGTCAAAACTCCTGCGCTTTTCCATGCGACAAGTTTGCCATAAAAGTCATCATAAATCATTTTTAATGCCCACACATTACTAGTCCTGTAACATGTTTTGTCGTTCAATTGAGAAAGGGCTTCCTCCATGTAGTCTTTTCTTGCCCATAGGACAACATTTCCTCCTTTATCGGAGTTCCTGATGATGATATTATCATTTTTTTGAAGTTTAGTTATTCATTTTTTGTATTGCCATGCTTGTTTATTCGGTCAGGCTCAACAAACTAGAACATTGAAGCAAGTTAATCGAGAATCCAGGATGGGAGGTAAACCGTTGATCGCTCCTCTGAGCTCGTGGGCACTTTGTTGGAAAATATATATATATATATATATATATATATATATATATATATATATATATACATGTACATAAATATATATAAGGGTGTTAGCATTGCCTTAAATAAATAAACGCTGAAGTATATATGTGGCCACGGCAGGGTGTTAGCGTTGCCTTAAATAAATAAACGATGAAGTATATATGTGGCCACGGCACTGGTTCTTTCGATCTACGGAAACTGTTACCAGATTTGTGGGGGTTGGCTACCCAGCCGTGTGCCCGCCGTAGAAAGTGGCTCGGGCTACGCCATTTGTATATGTGGATATATATATATATATATATATATATATATATATATATATATATATATATATATATACATGTATATAAATATATATATATTGTTAGACCTGGCACCATTGGCGTGGGTCTCCCTTCCATTTTTCGCTGTTGTCTCCTCTGTTTTGCTGGTGTTAGATGCTCTGGGCGCTGTGCCACTGCCATTCAGTGTCACAGCGCAAATGCTCCCTGTGTAAATATGTCTATGTGAATTGGTATATCCCTGATTGGCTTATTTGGTTTACCTGTTAGTCCCTAGTAGTGTGGCCTATGTGTGCCCAGGGCTGGTAAACCAAATGCTGCTGGTGGGCCTGCAGCACTGATGTGTGCCACCCACAGAAGCAGCTTGTAAAGTGTGTCTCAGACCTGCCACTGCAGTGTCTGTGTGCAGTCCAGAACTGCCATCTTGGCTGTGAAGTGCCCCCACTTCCCAGCCCCTGAACCTTCCCTTGGCATCTTGTAAGTCACCCCTATGGTAGGGTGCATTGTATGTGTAAGGTAGGACATGCCTTGGTGTGTGTAGCATGTCCTGGTAGTGAATTATGCCCCATTTCGTTTTTCACTACTGTAAGGCTACCTGTTCCTCATAGGCTAGAATGGGCAGTTTGACTATTACATTCTATAGTCCTAACTGACCCCAGGAACATGGTAGAAAAACGAATTTAGTATGCCTGAGCTCAGAATATTAAAATACATCTTTTAGTGAAGGTTATTTTTATATTCTGTGTTTGAAAATACCACTTTTAGAAAGTAGGTATTTTCTTGCCTAAGCCTTCCAGTGTGCTCTGCTGTTATGTGTATTGGCTGTCTGGTTTTGGAGGGGCAGGCCAGGCTGAGTCAGACCTGGGTTGAATAGAGAGATCTGCATTTAGAGTATGGGGAGGGGTGGCTCCTTGAGCTGAATAGGGCTGTGCCTGGCAAGGTGAATGCTGGCTCCACCTCCTACTGTGTGTCTGATAGCAGACCCCCTCTTTCTGAAAGGAAGGATGCAGCCTGGTAAACAAAGTGCTCCAGGCCTGAGCAGAACTGGTTCTGGCTAGGTTCAGTGACTTGTAGCTTCTGGGAACAAAGACTTTTGGGGTATAAATATCTGTGCTCAAACCCCTACATTTTGTATTGCTTTTGGATCTGGAGAGGAAACTCTGTCCGTGCCACTGGAGGAATCTGCAGGAAGTGACTGTCCCTGTGCTTGTGTGTTGTTTCTTGCACTGGCCTGCAGCAGTGACCACTGGACCTTGAAGAAGAGGAAAAGGAACTTTTGAGAGAACTTTTATTTTTGTTACAGCAATCACCCAAGGGCTAGGAAAAGAGCTAGCCTCCTGCTGGAGTCTCAGGCACATCAGACTCCACCAACAACCTCCTGCTTCCTCCCTGCGAGGATTGCTATCTGCTGATGAGGCTCCTGTGAGTTCCAGGGCCTCTAGTTGCTTCAGAGAAAAGAGTGCTGGAAATCGACGCTAACGCACCTTTGCGAGCCGCTGCAGCCGAGAGCGCTGAAAAAATAATCGCGCTGCTGGCGCTGAGTGCTCGCAACACGAAACCATCGCTAACGCCTCTTTGCGAGCCGCTGCAGCCGAGACGCGCTGGAAAAATCATTGCGCTGCTGTCGCCGCGCACTCGCAACCCCTAAAGAAATCATCGCTTCGAGACATCGCATTGCGGACGCCGTGCATCCGCCACTTTGATCGCATCGCACCGAATTTTGTCGCTCCCTTGCGGAGCGTCTTGTGTTCGCATCGCAACACGATCGCACAGCGCAACAGGATCGCCGCATCGACTTCTCCCAAGCGGCAAGAAAGTCATCGCATCGGCGGTCCAGCGTGGAGAAGTTTGTCGCATCGTCTCCGCACGCATCCCGCAGATCGGCGCATCACCCTCCCTTGCGGTAAGGATTTCAACGCATCGCCGGCCTCACGTGCCGAGAATCATCGCTACAGCTTATTTGCGACATTTTGTTGGTTTTGCTACCAAACCCAGGTACTTTGTGAGAGAAAGGGTCGCAGAGACCACTGCTTTGAACTTGAACCTTATTTTTGCAACCTTTGAACTATTTTTGACAGCCCTTCAACAGCTATCCTATTTTTGACAGTATTGTGGCTTTTACAGTTATTGGTCTTGTGATAAATCTGCCTTTATATAAAGATACTTATTTTTTATAACTACTTGTGTGGTGTCCCTTTGTAGTGTTCCTCACTGTGTTACTGTGTATGGTCATAAATGCTTCACACCCTGCCTCTGAGATAAGCCTACCTGCTCGTGCTACGTTACCACAGGGTTGAGCATGGGTATCAAGGAGGGTAGCCCTCTTACTCTGACTTAGGAAGAAGGGTCCCTACTTGGACAGTGGCCAGCCATTGCCAACTAGAGACCCCCATTTCTAACATTGGTGGTCAGCGGTGAGGATCTGGACTTGCATTTATGATCGCATACAGTAATTATAGTGTACACTACTAGTGAGTGCAGACCATAACGTACCGCATACATTTTTGAGTTTTTTTGGATCCTATATTGTGATTGATATGGCCGGTGATTTTTCACCCGCACACATTTTCTGAGAGTTTTTAGATCCTATATTGTGATTGATATTGCCGGTGATTTTTCACCCGCACACATTTTCTGAGAGTTTTTTGGGATCCTATATTGTGATTGATATTGCCGGTGATTTTTCACTCGCACACATTTTTTGAGAGTTTCTTGGATCCTATATTGTGATTGATATTGCCGGTGATTTTTCTCCCGCATACATTTTCTTGAGAAGTTTTCTTCTATCCTTTATTGATATTGCCAGTTATTGCTACAATGGGCAAGCCCAGATCCAATGCCTCAGAGGATCTCTCCTGGGAAGAAGAGAAAATAGAAACCTACAATGCCAAGCAGCTCAAATATTTTTGCAAGCAATTCACAGTCCCTATCACAGGTCTCACTAGAAGGGAGGAGTATTACAAGGCGCTGAAGGCCTGGCTAGAAGCCAGGGATGCCCCTAAGGATATGGGAGAGCTTGTGGAGGGGGGAGAGAATGCAGGAGAGCAGCAGGGCGATGTAGTAGACTTAGTAGGAGACAAAGCACTTTCCAGCCTGGGCACTAGTGTGTCCGCTAAAGGTCTGTCCCCAGAAGAGCTGGAGGACAGGGAGAGAGATAGGCGACATAATATGGAGATGGCTAAGCTTAAAATGGATGGTCACCTAGAGAACAAGAAGTTAGAAATTGAGATTATGAAAATGAAACTTGAGCATGAGAGAGTATTGAGGAGTTGGAGATTAAAGCTAAGAGTATGGAAATCTCCCCTCTGGTGGCAGTGTACCTGTAGTGCACCCTGTGAGTAGGGTGTATATACCCAAGGAGGTTATTAAGGATTTCCACAAAAGTGAAGATATTGGGCAATGGTTTGTCGCTTATGAATTAGCCATGGTGTCCCACCGGGTCCCTGAGAAGGATTGGGGAGCGGGGTTGTGGGGACGCTTTGTGAGTGAGGGGAGGGATACCTTGTTGGACCTGCCCCCAGAAAGTAGGATGGTTTATGCCCACATGAAGGAAGCGTTGATGACCCGCTATGGGTTGACCCCTGAGATGTTGCAGAGCCATGGAACGCTGGGTAAAAGGTAGCAAAGTAGAAACTTTTGCGCAGCTTTATGATTTGATTGCATGGGAGCATTTATCTAGTAATTGTTTTCCTGAGCTACGCCAGCACCTAATTGATTGCAAGCTGACTAACCCTAGAAAGCTTGCTGAGGAGGCGGACCGCTGGGTGAGCACCCGGGTTCGCAAGGGTCCAGTGGGAGACTTCGCCAAAGGTGGGCAGGGTCCCCAGCAGAGGAGTGGGGGGGACAAGGGTCAACAGAGGGAGTTCCACCGAGGGCCCCAAAGTAATCCCCCAGGGAACCAAGCAGTGGTGTCCCAGACCCCCAAGAAAGGAGGACAGGGCCCCCAACAGGTAGGTCTGTTCCCAGTGGGCCCCACACTTGTTACAACTGTGGTCAAGTGGGCCACAGATATTTTGATCCCCAGTGCCCCCAAAGGGGGGCCAGTGCACCACCCCATGCACCACCCCGCCAGATTGCTAGTGTAGCCCTGGGAGAGGAGGAGATGGGTGCCCAAGAGGGGTGGGATCCCGTAGAGTTGGCCCTTGTCTCATTAGGGGACTTTGAGATGGTCCCCAAGCCTGCACTGCCTGCTAACACTAAAAATACAGGCAGTGGGTGACCATCAATGGCCATAGGGTGGAGGCTCTAAGAGACACAGGGGCCAGTGTAACTGCTGTCAGCTCCCGGTTGGTGTCCAAAGAGCAGGTTGTCCCCCATGCATTCTACCCAGTAGTGTCCGCAGACAACTCAGAGAGCCAATGTGAGGTGGCTCAGGTTCCCTTTGAGTGGGGTGGGGTCTCAGGAACTCTTCAGGTAGCTGTGAGGCCCGCCATGCCTGTAGACTGTCTGCTGGGCAATGATTTAGAGGACTCCCCGTGGGCTACGGTGGAGAGGAAGGCTCACTTAGAGATGTTGGGTCTGCCTGAGTGGGCGTGTGCTACCACTCGGTCCATGGCAGCCAAGAAGGATCTGGAGCCTGAGAGTATGGCCCAGATCCCTGCCTTAGAGAGAAGGGGCAGGGGGCGCGGGAAGCCGGCCCCCTTGGTTCCCACGGCCCAGGAAGGAGCAGACCCTGAAGGGGATGCCCTGGATCCTACCGGGGAGAAGATCACCGAACTGGGGGACCTGCCTGAGCTGACCCATTGGCAGCAGGAAGGGGGACCCACCAGGGAGGAATTTTGTGAGCAGCAGAGAGTTTGCCCCTCTCTTGAGGGTATGCGGCAACAGGCTGCAGCCCAGGCAGAAGGTGACATGTCTGGTTCACATCTGATTTATTGGGAGAACAGTCTCCTGTATAGCGAGCCTAAGGTTGCTGAGCAAGGGTCAGCCTGTGTGCTGGTGGTACCCGAGTGCTTCAGAATCTTCCTACTGGGGTTGGCTCATGACATTCCATTGGCAGGACATCTGGGGCAGACCAAGACCTTTGAGAGGCTGGCCGCCCACTTTTATTGGCCCCAGATGCACAAGAGTTCAGACACTC
The DNA here is from genome assembly GCA_963921515.1 of Calotriton arnoldi. Lineage (NCBI taxonomy): Eukaryota > Metazoa > Chordata > Amphibia > Caudata > Salamandridae > Calotriton > Calotriton arnoldi. Next base: position 329,742 of record CAWUFW010012883.1, read on the forward strand.
ATTGCAGGACCTGTGAGACTTGCCAGGCAAGTGGGAAGAGTGGGGAAGATCAAGGCCCCACTCCAGCCCTTTCCAGTTGTGAGTACCCCATTCGAGCGAGTGGGCATTGACATTGTGGGGCCTCTGGACCCCAAGACAGCCATGGGCAACAGGTTCATCCTGGTCTTGGTGGACCATGCCACCTGGTACCCTGAAGCCATCCCGCTCAGGACAGTGACGGCCCCCGTGGTGGGACGTGCACTGATGGGGATTTTCTCCCGTGTGGGATTCCCCAGAGAGGTGTTGTCTGACAGGGGGACCAACTTCATCTCCCAGTACATGAAGTCTCTGTGGAAGGAGTGTGGGGTAACGTATAAGTTCACCACTCCTTACCACCCCCAAGGTAATGGTCTGGTTGAAAGGTTCAACCGGACCTTGAAGGGCATGATCATGGGCCTAGAAGAGCCCCTGAGGCGTAAGTGGGACGTCCTCTTGCCATGCCTGTTGTTTGCCTACTGTGAGGTGCCACAGAAGTCCTTAGGGTTCAGTCCCTTTGAACTCCTCTATGGCCACCCGGTTAGAGGACCTCTGAGTCTGGTCAAGGAAGGCTGGGAGCAATCTCCCAGGAAACCTCCCCAAGATGTATTTAGCTACATGTTGGCCTTCAGGAACCAGACTCGGCGTTTCAGAAAGATTGCTGAGGCAAATCTGGAAGCCAGCCAGAAAGAAATGAAACATTGGCACGACCAGAATGCCACTCTGGTCGAATTTCAACCTGGTCAGAAGGTTTGGGTACTGGCCCCAGTGGAGCCTTGTGCGCTCCAAGATAAGTGGACCGGTCCATTTGAGGTGGTGGAGCGCAAAAGTCCAGTTACCTACTTGGTGGACTTTCAGTCTCCCAGGAACCCCTTGCGGGTCCTGCATGTGAACCGCCTGAAGCCCCACTTTGAGAGGTCTGAAGTGGGCATGCTTCTTGCCACAGATGATGGGGTTGAGGAGGAGAGTGAGCCTCTCCCTGACCTCCTGTGTGCAGGAGAGAAGGATGGGTCAGTGGAGGGTGTGATCCTCTCCACCACACTGACTCCTCAGCAGCAGAGAGATTGTCACCACCTGTTGGGGCAATTTTCTGATTTGTTCTCCCTGGTGCCTGGTGTCACTGATTGGTGCGTCCATGAGGTGGATACCGGGGACAGTCCTCCTGTCAAGCACAAGGCTTACAGGGTGACTGACAGGGTCAGGGCTTGCATTAAGGAGGAGGTCTCCAAAATGTTTGCCCTAGGGGTGGTTGAGTCCTCTAGCAGCCCCTGGTCCAGCCCGTGGTCTTGGTACCAAAAGCTGCGACGCCTGGTGCCACTCCTGAACTTAGGTTCTGTGTGGACTACTGAGGTCTCAATTCGGTCACCAAGACCGACGCGCACCCCATCCCCAGAGCTGATGAGCTCATAGACCGGTTAGGGGCTGCCCGGTACCTCAGCACGTTTGATCTGACGTCTGGGTACTGGCAGATCGCCTTAACTGATGGGGCAAAGGAGAGGTCAGCATTCACCACACCAGATGGGCACTACAAGTTCCGTGTGATGCCCTTTGGGATGAAGAATGCCCCTGCCACCTTTCAGAGATTGGTCAACCAGGTGTTGGTTGGGCTGGAGGCTTTCAGTGCCGCCTACCTGGATGACATTGCAGTGTTTAGTTCCTCCTGGGAGGACCACTTGCGCCACCTCTGGGAAGTGTTGATGGCGCTGCGCAGAGCAGGCCTCACAATCAAGGCCAGTAAGTGCCAGATTGGGCAGGGTTCTGTGGTGTACTTGGGACACCAGGTGGGGAGCGGCCAGGTGGCGCTCCTGCAGCCCAAGATTGAAACCATCCTGGCTTGGGAGCCCCCAAGGACCCAAACCCAGGTGAGGGCCTTCTTAGGACTCACGGGTTACTACAGGAGGTTTGTCAAGGGGTATGGCAACATTGTTGCACCCTTGACTGAGCTGACTTCCAAGAAGCGGCCAAAGATTGTGAACTGGACTGACACCTGTCAGAAAGCCTTTGATGCCCTCAAAACTGCTATGTGTACAGCACCCGTACTCCAGGCGCACAATTTTGCTAAGGAATTTGTTGTCCAGACAGACGCTTCAGAGCATGGGGTGGAGGCCGTTCTGTCACAGATAAATGAGGAGGGACTAGACCAACCTGTAGCCTTCATCAGTAGGAGGTTACTTCCACGGGAACAGAGGTGGAGTGCAATTGAGCGTGAGGCATTTGCTGTGGTCTGGGCACTGAAGAAGCTGAGACCATACCTGTTTGGGACTCACTTCCGGGTTCAGACAGACCACAGGCCCCTCAGATGGTTGATGCAGATGAGGGGTGAGAATCCCAAGTTATTGAGGTGGTCCATTTCCCTACAGGGTATGGACTTCACGGTGGAACACCGCCCTGGTACAGAACACGCCAATGCTGATGGTCTGTCGAGATTTTTCCGCCTTAGCGATGAGAACTTCCAAGGGGATGGGTAGTTCTCCCCACATTTCAGCTGGAGGGGACGTGTGTTAGACCTGGCACCATTGGCGTGGGTCTCCATTCCATTTTTCGCTGTTGTCTCCTCTGTTTTGCTGGTGTTAGATGCTCTGGGCGCTGTGCCACTGCCATTCAGTGTCACAGCGCGAATGCTCCCTGTGTAAATATGTCTATGTGAATTGGTATATCCCTGATTGGCTTATTTGGTTTACCTGTTAGTCCCTAGTAGTGTGGCCTATGTGTGCCCAGGGCTGGTAAACCAAATGCTGCTGGTGGGCCTGCAGCACTGATGTGTGCCACCCACAGAAGCAGCTTGTAAAGTGTGTCTCAGACCTGCCACTGCAGTGTCTGTGTGCAGTCCAGAACTGCCATCTTGGCTGTGAAGTGCCCCCACTTCCCAGCCCCTGAACCTTCCCTTGGCATCTTGTAAGTCACCCCTATGGTAGGGTGCATTGTATGTGTAAGGTAGGACATGCCTTGGTGTGTGTAGCATGTCCTGGTAGTGAATTATGCCCCATTTCGTTTTTCACTACTGTAAGGCTACCTGTTCCTCATAGGCTAGAATGGGCAGTTTGACTATTACATTCTATAGTCCTAACTGACCCCAGGAACATGGTAGAAAAACGAATTTAGTATGCCTGAGCTCAGAATATTAAAATACATCTTTTAGTGAAGGTTATTTTTATATTCTGTGTTTGAAAATACCACTTTTAGAAAGTAGGTATTTTCTTGCCTAAGCCTTCCAGTGTGCTCTGCTGTTATGTGTATTGGCTGTCTGGTTTTAGAGGGGCAGGGCAGGCTGAGTCAGACCTGGGCTGAATAGAGAGATCTGCATTTAGAGTATGGGGAGGGGTGGCTCCTTGACCTGAATAGGGCTGTGCCTGGCAAGGTGAATGCTGGCTCCACCTCCTACTGTGTGTCTGATAGCAGACCCCCTCTTTCTGAAAGGAAGGATGCAGCCTGGTAAACAAAGTGCTCCAGGCCTGAGCAGAACTGGTTCTGGCTAGGTTCAGTGACTTGTAGCTTCTGAGAACAAAGACTTTTGGGGTATAAATATCTGTGCTCAAACCCCTACATTTTGTATTGCTTTTGGATCTGGAGAGGAAACTCCGTCCGTGCCACTGGAGGAATCTGCAGGAAGTGACTGTCCCTGTGCTTGTGTGTTGTTTCTTGCACTGGCCTGCAGCAGTGACCACTGGACCTTGAAGAAGAGGAAAAGGAACTTTTGAGAGAACTTTTATTTTTGTTACAGCAATCACCCAAGGGCTAGGAAAAGAGCTAGCCTCCTGCTGGAGTCTCAGGCACATCAGACTCCACCACCAACCTCCTGCTTCCTCCCTGCGAGGATTGCTATCTGCTGATGAGGCTCCTGTGAGTTCCAGGGCCTCTAGTTGCCTCAGAGAAAAGAGTGCTGGAAATCGACGCTAACGCACCTTTGCGAGCCGCTGCAGCCGAGAGCGCTGAAAAAATCATCGCGCTGCTGCCGCTGAGTGCTCGCAACACGAAACCATCGCTAACGCCTCTTTGCGAGCCGCTGCAGCCGAGACGCGCTGGAAAAATCATTGCGCAGCTATCGCCGCGCACTCGCAACCCCTAAAGAAATCATCGCTTCGAGACATCGCATTGCGGACGCCGTGCGTCCGCCACTTTGATCGCATCGCACCGAATTTCGTCGCTCCCTCGTGGAGCGTCTTGTCTTCGCATCGCAACACGATCGCACAGCGCAACAGGATCGCCGCATCGCCCACGCGGCAAGAAAGTCATCGCATCGGCGGTCCAGCGTGGAGAAGTTTGTCGCATCGTCTCCGCACGCATCCCGCAGATCGGCGCATCATCCTCCCTTGCGGCAAGGATTTCAACGCATCGCCGGCCTCGCATGCCGAGAATCATCGCTACAGCTTATTTGCGACATTTTGTTGGTTTTGCTACTAAACCCAGGTACTTTGTGAGAGAAAGGGTCGCAGAGACCACTGCTTTGAACTTGAACCTTATTTTTGCAACCTTTGAACTATTTTTGACAGCCCTTCAACAGCTATCCTATTTTTGACAGTATTGTGGCTTTTACAGTTATTGGTCTTGTGATAAATCTGCCTTTATATAAAGATACTTATTTTTTATAACTACTTGTGTGGTGTCCCTTTGTAGTGTTCCTCACTGTGTTACTGTGTATGGTCATAAATGCTTCACACCCTGCCTCTGAGATAAGCCTACCTGCTCGTGCTACGTTACCACAGGGTTGAGCAGGGGTATCAAGGAGGGTAGCCCTCTTACTCTGACTTAGGAAGAAGGGTCCCTACTTGGACAGTGGCCAGCCATTGCCAACTAGAGATCCCCATTTCTAACATATATGTATATATATATATATATGTATATATATATGTATATATATATATATATATATATATATATATATATATATATATATATTATCTACTGGCGGTCGCCAGTAGATAGTTATAGTTACAACCTATTATCCATAGGAAATCCGCGACATTCTATTTGCAATAACGTTGGCGTCGGGTGACGAATCTTCGCGAAAGCTTCCAACTTGTTGGGGCGCTCCGGTCCGCTCCTACCCTGAAAGTCTCGGGGTGATACGTCAAGCGGGGGCCGATAAAAAAGGGGGGTCCCAAAACGCGTTTTCCCCATTCATTTTTCCATAGGAACCTTTAGTCGCAGCTACAGCCCGAACTGCTGAACGGAATTACCCCAAATTTGGCAAAGAGGTAGCCCTTGGTTCAGACTGGTGCCTTTTGCTAAAATGGTGTAAATCCGTTCAGTAGTTCCTGAGAAATTCACAATTAAAATCACATATATATCTATGGGCGCGTCGGATCCGCGTACCCTCCCGATCACGAGCTGCATGCTAATTGGCTGTCAACACTCCAAATCAAGAAGTGTTGGCAGCCATTTTGTCCCTCGGTAGAACCGAGGGACAGAAACAAGTGCGCAAAGCGCAAAAGGGGGCAGGGTAGAAACACCCTGACCCCTAGGTCTGCTCAGGGGTCCCACAAGGACCCCCTGGGCAGAAAAAGATTTTTTTTTTAAAAATCGGCGGGATGCGCTTAGGGTGCGCGTATCCCGACGAGAAAAAAAGAAACAAGTGCGCAAACGCACAAAGGGGGCAGGGTAGAAACACCCTAACCCCCTAGGCCTGCTCAGGGGTCCCACAAGGACCCCCTGGGCAAAAAGCATTTTTTTTTTTTTTTAAATCGGCAGGATGCGCTCAGGGTGCGCGAATCCTGCCGAAAAAAAAAATCGAAGCGCGGTCTCCCGCGCTTCGATGTTAATTGGCCCCCGGGTGGGCCAAGTCCCGGGGGCATGCTGGGGGGTTAATTTTATGTGTGGGGGCCTCTAAGGGCCCCCTAAGCCCCGACCACCACCCCCCGGGGCTTTATGCATAATGGTTGCGGGAGGGCTCTGAGCCCTCCCGCAGCCCCGAGGACCACCACCTCCCGGGGCTTCTTTTTTAAATGAAAAACCTGTGTGGGGGGCTCCAGCCCCCACACGCCCGAGACCGCCACCTCCCGGGGCACTAAACATTTAAATATGGGGGTCCGTTACGGACCCCAGAGCCCGGGGACCACCACCTCCCCGGGGCTGTGCACACGATGGGAGGGGGCCGCGCGGCCCCCTCCTGGAGCCCTTGATGGCCCTGGGGACCGCCACCCCCCAGGGCCGGCTCCTGCAGTGTCCCGGGGTGCCTACCCCCGGGACACTGCTGTTTGCAATGACAGGACGGGAGCCTCGCGGCTCCCGTCCTGTCATTGCAAACTTGCTTTGGATATTGGAAGAGAGCAGGAAACCTGCTCTCTCTTCCAATATCCAAAGCCGATTGCTTTTCCACATGGGGAGCAGCATGTCAGCTGCTCCCCATGTGGAACAGCAATGCCGGCTCCCAAGGGACGTGGGGAGCCGGCGGGACTGTGGGGGGTTTGGGGACCCCCACAGTCCCCAACGAGAGGCCAGGCCCCGGGGGATGGGGTCCCCGGGGCAAGTAGTGGCCCGGGAGGGGGGCCACGCGGCCCCCCTCCCCAAAGTTTTCAAAAATAATTTTAAAAAAAGGGTATGGCCGGCCCGAGGGATGGGGTCCCCGGGCCTTAAAATGGCCAGAGGAGGGGGCCACGCAGCCCCCCTCAAAATATTAAAAATAAAAATAGAGGCCATGCCCCGGGAGATGGGGTCCCCGGGGCCAATACAGGCCCGGGGAAGGGGGCCCCCTTCCCGTTTTTTTTATTTTGAAATTTAAAAAAAGGGGTAAGGCCCTGGGGGATGGGGTCCCCAGGGCCCAAAAACAGAAAAAAGCCCCCCTTCAGGGGACAAAAAACAAAAAAAAAAACGATCGGGCCCGCAGGCCCCGCCCCCTTCCTTCACCACTCTGCAAACGCGGCCCCTGGCGCGTTTGCAGAGGGGGAACGAATTCCCCTTGAATACTGGGGGTCCCTGGGGGCCAACTAGCCCACCAGGAACCTCCAGTATGCGCCAGGGGGCTGACTTGCAGAGAGGTGTACAGAGGCCACGCCCCTTTTACACCTCTCTGCAACGCAGCTCTGTGGCGCTTTTGGAGGTATATGGTGGGCTAGTTGGACTCCGGGGACCCTCAGGATTCAAGGGGACTTAATCCCCCAACTTAAAACGCGCCACGGGCGCGTTTGCACAGTGGTGAAGGGAGGGGCGGGGCTTCAGGTGACATGTGTGCAAACAGGCCCCGTGGCGCGTTTTAAGATGGGGAATTAAATCCCCTTCAATCCTGAGGGTCCCTGGGGGCCAACTAGCCCAACAGGTACATCCAGAAAGCGCCACAGAGCTGCGTTGCAGAGAGGTGTAAAGGGGTGTGGCCTCTCTACACGTCTCTGCAACGCAGCCCCTGGCGCTTATTGGAGGTTCCTGGTGGGCTAGTTGGCCCCTAGGGACCCTCAGGATTCAAGGGGACTTAATCCCCCAACTTAAAACGCGCCACGGGGCGCGTTTGCACAGATGTAACCTCAGGCCCCGCCCCCTCCCTTCACCATTGTGCAAATATTCCTCTAAAATCAGCCGAAATACGAATTCCGATTTACTCACCTGTTATCAGGAGAGACCTCAGTGCTGTATCTTTCAGCCCAGTACTGGTCCTGAAAAGTAATTCTAACCATACTTACCAGTAACTTGAATTTCCTTCCATAGGATAACATTGACTGGTTTCACTTGGAAATTCTTCTAAGTGTGGAGTTTTGGAACTTTAAAATATTCCTCTAAAATCAGCCGAAATACGAATTCCGATTTACTCACCTGTTATCAGGAGAGACCTCAGTGCTGCATCTTTCAGCCCAGTACTGGTCCTGAAAAGTAATTTTAGCCGTACTTACCGGTAACTTGAATTTCCTTCATAGGCTAACATTGACTGGTTTCACTTGGAAATTCTTCTAAGTGTGGAGTTTTGGAACTTTAAAATATTCCTCTAAAATCAGCCGAAATACGAATTCCGATTTACTCACCTGTTATAAGGAGAGACCTCGGTGCTGTATCTTTCAGCCCAGTACTGGTCCTGAAAAGTAATTTTAACCGTACTTACCAGTAACTTGAATTTCCTTCCATAGGCTAACATTGACTGGTTTCACTTGGAAATTCTTCTAAGTGTGGAGTTTTGGAACTTTAAAATATTCCTCTAAAATCAGCCGAAATACGAATTCCGATTTACTCACATGTTATCAGGAGAGACCTCAGTGCTGCATCTTTCAGCCCAGTACTGATCCTGAAAAGTAATTTTAACCGTACTTACCGGTAACTTGAATTTCCTTCATAGGCTAACATTGACTGGTTTCACTTGGAAATTCTTCTAAGTGTGGAGTTTTGGAACTTTAAAATATTCCTCTAAAATCAGCCGAAATACGAATTCCGATTTACTCACCTGTTATCAGGAGAGACCTCAGTGCTGCATCTTTCAGCCCAGTACTGATCCTCAAAAGTAATTTTAACCGTACTTACCAGTAACTTGAATTTCCTTCCATAGGATATCATTGCCTGCTTTTCCTGAAAAAGTTTCTGTGTTGATTTTTGAAACATACAAATATTCCTCTAAAATCAGCCGAAATCCAAATTCTGATTTACTCACCTGTTATCAGGAGAGACCTCAGTGCTGCATCTTTCAGCCCAGTACTGGTCCTGAAAAGTAATTTTAACCGTACTTACCAGTAACTTGAATTTCCTTCCATAGGCTAACATTGACTGGTTTCACTTGGAAATTCTTCTAAGTGTGGAGTTTTGGAACTTTAAAATATTCCTCTAAAATCAGCCGAAATACGAATTCCGATTTACTCACCTGTTATCAGGAGAGACCTCAGTGCTGCATCTTTCAGCCCAGTACTGATCCTCAAAAGTAATTTTAACCGTACTTACCGGTAACTTGAATTTCCTTCATAGGCTAAGATTGACTGGTTTTCAGCAAAAAGTTTCAAAGTGTTGATTTTCACAAACTACAAATATTCCTTAAAAATCGCCTGTATGACTTAAACGCATTTTTTCAACTGTTTACAGGAGATGCACCAGTGCTGGATCCAGGATCCAACACTGAGTAAGAAAAAGTAACGATAACAGTTTTTACCTGCTAAGTGAATTTCCTTCCATAGGATAACATTGGTGATTCTATGAGAAAAAGTTTCTAAGTGTCAACTTTTAAAATACAATAATATTCCTTAAAAATCACGACTGTAACCAAAACGCTTTTACTCAACTGTTTACAGGAGATGTACCAGGACTGAATCTAGGATCCAGTCCTGTGGTTACAAAAGTAATCCATAAAGTAACTAATTGCATTTAACTAGAAATTCACATTGAGCTGAATGTTGCATTGTGTTTGAAAATGTGTTGCCCATTGCAACAACTGTAACTACTGTACTTAAAAGTCTATTGCCTATCTGCAAAGTATTTAAACTAAAGTAATTCATTCTGAGAAAGTATTTTTTGTAATGTAATGTATAATGTAATTACAATGTAATTTAAAAATAAAATATGTAAAAAAAATTGTTTCTAAAAATGTAGTAAATCAGTATGAAAAAAATTAATATAACAATTAATACATTTAAAAATTGTCATTTACAAAACCTTTGAAATTCACTGAAAAAACCGTAGGTTTCAGGCACGTTATAGTTAGAAATTAGCATTTAAAAAACCTTTGAAATTCACTGAAAAAACCATAGGTTTCAGACACGTTATATATTTATATATATAATACAAACTCACAACTTCGGCCCAGCAAGGTTAAACCGTCAAGTCCACGATAACCTGGGCAATTCAGGAAGACGGCATACACGGAGGTGAATTAGTCCAACTTTCGCTTCATTTCATTTTGTCTTTATTTCATAATTTTTTCAGCAAAGTGCAGTGTGCTCACAGACAAAAACGACCTATGAGTTTCGGCAACAGCCTTCAACTGGGTCATAAAGTTCATGTGTAGAGTGTCCCTTTTAAAGGGCAAGATGCCCTCCACCACCATCTATAAAATTACATAAAATGTATTAAAAAAGAAGGATATGGGCACTAATTGCTGTTAAGACATGTGCTCTTGCACTCGCTATCATCATATTCATTCCATTTCTGTCTGGTGAAGTACCAGTATTATACCAATTTGTGCAAAGTACATTATGGAATTGATTTACTGAGAGATAGAGGAAAGGAAAAAAGAGAAGGAAAAGGAAAAGTACATGTGAGGAACTGAGATCGACCAAACCCTGGTGACCACATAACGTCACAGATATCTGAAGTCCCTTATAGTTGCTAAAGTGCATGTGTGCTTGTTGCAGGTTACACAATTTCTCAATATCTTCACAAACCAATTTGTAATGTTAAAAACAGTAATCCTAACCTGTTCTATCAGATAAGAAAGTGCTGGTGCTTGAAATGAAAATTGCTGGTTTACCCGTTCTCTGTACAAGTCAATCCAAGTGTGCAAACCTGCAATATTTCCACACTGTGATCCCTGTTGCGATGGGTAATATGCAAGTTATTCATGGTAACTATTCCTGTTGTACTAATTTTAATGCAACATGTGAAGTACATGTGCATGTGACATTTTATTTCCACACTAAAACCTACACATCCTCAAACATCCTTCTCAAGATGGTATTCGATAATCTCTGCACACACAAAAGAAGGGGGGATGGTACGGTACTCACCTACTCCGAATCCCCAATCAAATACTTGTACACACTATAAGGAGTAGGGAGTGAACGCACGTGGTGTAGTGATATAATGTGGAAACGTGCTGTGAGTTTTAATACTGCCCTCACTCACACCAAAGTGTGACATGCTTCATCATAGGGCTGCTTACAAAACACCCCGGCGCAGCCTACGCCTGGGGTGGAGCAATAGGGTTGGGGAAGACAAACATAACATAAAGAGAAAGAGAAAACAATATTTCCAAATAGTGACTGGGAACAATGGAGGTGAAGGTGCAGTGTGGTGAGTGTTAAAACTAACTCGGAGGTATCCCTAAGTCTATTTTATTCTTGGACCCTCCGGTCAGGGCTAAAAGCGTGAAGGATGGTGGTGCTAGGGAGTCGCGATGTGCCCCTTACACCCCTCCTTACTGCCCGGTGGTCAACATGTTTCGGCCTTTTCAATGTGCCAACTCTTATGGTCACATAGGCCTTCTTCAGGACACTCCCGGTCCCAGTTCTTGTCGTCACACCCACTCCTCCAATCGAGGTCGTAGGTGTATCTTACCCCAGATCTTACTCTAAGGAATTTCCCACGAGAGATTCCTTGGGTATTACGAGTTTACCCCTAAGTCAAGCTTAAATTGCCAGTGGGCCAGGAGAGATCCCTTATAGTCACACTTACATCAAAGGTGGTTCTCCTCCTTCTGGTCAGTGCTCGCCTCCTCCGCCGTGTAGAAGTGTGATAATCTCTATCTGATATAAAGTGCAAATGACAAATTATTCACGAAGGTAAAGATATCATGGAGTCTATATATATTAAAAAAAAACGTTGCTCATAACAACGAGGCCGGAAGCCCATGAGGGGTGGAATGTTAAAGCCGGTCAAGCAACCCGGCATAGATATGGACGAGAAATGAAAGAATAGATGCTCATGCAGGAAAACGTGGATGAAGGTGTACTCCAACATGATGCATTTCGGCTAATAGAATGCCCTTGCTCATGTGTGGGCAAAGCCATTCTATTAGCTGAAACGTGTGATGTATTAGTGAACCTTCATTCACGTTTTCCTGATGGAGCCTCTACTCTTTGGTTTCTCATATATATATATATATATATATATATATATATATATATTACCTACTGGTGGTCGCCAGTAGGTAGTTATAGTTAGGACCTTGTTTCTATTCAAAAGCGTTTTTCTTTTGCCAATATCTTTGGCGCCGTTTGATGAATCTTCGCAAAAGTTTCAAAACTAATGGTTCACTCAGGTCTGCTCCTGTCTTGAATGTTCCGGGGTGATTCGTCAAGCGGGGGCCGAGAAAAAAGGGGGGCCCCAAAACGCATTTTCCCAATGTTAATTTCCATAGGAAATTTTGGAACAGGCTACAGCCCGAACTGCTGAACGGAATTACACCAAATTTGGCAGAAAGGTAGCTCTTGGTTCAGAAAGCGACCTTTTTTGTAAATGGTGTAAATCCGTTCAGTAGTTCCTGAGAGATTAAAAAAATAAAACTTTATATATCTGAGCACCGAGGAGGAGTCGCAACTCCTCCCGAGCACGAGCTGACTTCTGATTGGCTGCCAACACTCCAAAGCAGAATGTGTTGGCAGACATCTTGTGACTCTGTAACCGAGTCACAAGAAAAAGGGGAAAAAAAGTGAAAAATGAAGAAAAGGGGGCAGGGTAGAAACACCCTGACCCCCTAGGCCTGCTCAGGGCCAAAAAAAGCCTTTTTTAAAAAAAGAAATCGGCCAAATTCACTCTGGGTTCGCGAATCCGGCTGAATTTTTTTTTTAAAACGAAGCGCGGGCTCCCGCGCTTCGTTTGTTTTAAGCCCCCGGGTGGGCCAGGTCCCGGGGGCAATTTAAAATTATGGTGTGGGGGCCCGTGGGGGCCCCCACAGCCCCACAGCCCCAGGGACCGCCAGCTCCTTGGGCTTTCCTCAACCACGAGCACTCCAGGAGGCGTGTTTGCAGAGTGGTGGAGAAAGGGGGCATGGCCTGTGTCCACCTCTCAGCAATCCCACTGTGTGGGGCCTACTGGAGGTAAGAGGTAGGCTAGTTGGCCCCTAAAGGACCCCTAGCAGCGAAGGGGACTTCAATCTCCATCCAAGAGCGTGCCAGGGAGCGCGTTTGCAGAGTGGTGGGCAAAGGGGGCGTGGCCTGCTATGAGAACTTAGCAATCCTGCTGTGTGGGACTTACTGGAGGTATTAGGAGGGGTAGTTGGCCCCCAAGGATGTACTTGGGGGCCAACTACCCCTCTTGTTACCTCCAGTAAGTCCCACACAGTGGGATTGCTAAGACGTCTTTGGAGGCCATGCCCCCCTTTCTCCACCACTCTGCAAACGCGCCTCCTGGCAGACTACGGGATGGGGGATGAAGTCCAATTTGCTCCTGAGGGACTTTGGGGGCCAAGAAGTCCTCCTGGTACCTCCTGTAAGTCCTACGCAGTGGACTTCCTGAGCGCTGGTCGGAGGCCCAGCACCATTTCTCCACCACTCAGCAAACACGACTACTAGTTAAAGAAGTGTTTGCAATGTAATAGGTTTCGCATTTGCAAGAGTTAGAGCTATTGGCATTGTAAATGTAAAAAAATTTTACTAATGTTTTTGGGAGTGGACTGGATGTACGTTGTGTGTAGTGGAATTATGTGGTATGTTGTGCAGTGAAATTATGTGGATAGAAAGTATGTGGTATTTAGTGTATAGGAATTATGTAGAGTGGGATTATGTGTTATGGAGAGTAATTATGTGGTATGGTAGTCTGTGTTGTGGAGTGGTAACCTCAGGTTTAGTCTTCCTCGTTTCCATAGAAGCTCAACTATGAACTCAGTGAGACAAAAAAAGAAGGAATCACTGAGGAGCACTTGTAGACTTAGTCAGAGGTATGAGCAGGGCCACTGGAATTATGCGACTGTTTGGCTGCACCGACTGTTGCACAATTATACATTTTCTGCATTAGCCTCATAATTCATCATCTGCTCCCTAATCTGCAGATTTGAACAAAAAAGCCTTTATTCTAGCTCAAACGGCTCAAACATTACCAAAAATGCAGCGACAAGTGTTACAGCGTGGTGGAAGGCCCTTTGCAAACCTAGAATGGTCACCTGTTACTTATTGCTAAATGTGGGTGTTAAATTGATCCTAATGGTGTGCAAGCCACTCTTGCTTCCTTCTGCACCTCTCATGCCTCTTTCTGCATTTCTGTTGCTTCTTTCTGCACATTTCTTTCTTTTTCTGCACTTCTCTTGCCTCTTTCTGCAAATCTCTTCTACTTTCTGCACCTCTCTTCCCTCTTTCTGCATGTCTGTTGCCTCTTTCTGCACCTCATTTGCTATCTTTCTGTACCCCTCTTGCCTCTTTCTGCACCCTTCTTCCCTCTTTCTGCACCTCTATTTCCTTTTTCTGTACCCCTCTTACATCCTTCTGCACCCTTTCTGCCTCTTTCTGCACCTCTGTTCCTTCTTTCTGCACTTCTTTTGTTTCTTTCTGCACCTATCTTGCTTCTTTCTGTACCCCTCTTGCCTCTCTGTCCACCCCTCTTCCCTCTTTCTGCACTTCTGTTGCTTCTTTCTGCACTTTTCTTGCTTCTTTCTGAACCTCACTTGTCTCTTACTGCACCTCTGTTGCTTCTTTCTGCAGTTCTCTTCCTCTTTCTGCACCTCTCCTACCCCTTTCTGCACCCCTCTTGCCTCTTTTTCCACCTCTGTTGGTTCTTTCTGCACCTCTTTTGCTTCGTTTTGCACTTCACTTGCCTTTTTCTGTACCCCTCTTGCCTCTTTCTGCACCTCTGTTGGTTCTTTCTGCACTGCTCTGGCTTCTTCCTGCACCTCTGTTCCAAATTTCTGCATCCCTCTTGCCTTTTTCTGCACCCCTCTTCCCTCTTTCTGCACCTCTCTTGCCTCAGTCTGCCCACCTGTTCCCTCTTTCTGCACCCCTTTTGCCTGTTTCTGCAACTCTCTTGCTTCTTTCTGCAGTTCTCTTGCCTCCTTCTGAACCTCACTTGCCTCTTTTTGTACCTCTATTGGTTCTTTTGCACTGCTCTTGCTTCTTTCTGTACCCCTTTTACCTGTTTCTGCACCTCTCTTGCCTCTGTCTGCACCTCTGTTTCCTCTTTCTGCACCTCTTTTGCCTGTTTCTGCAACTCTCTTACCTCTTTCTGCAGTTCTCTTGCCTCCTTCTGCACCTCTGTTACTTCTTTCTGCACTTCTCTTGCCTCTTTCTGCACCCCTGTTGCTTCATTCTGCACTTTCCATGCTTCTTTCTGCACCTATCTAGCTTCTTTCTACACCTCTGTCGCTTCTTTCAGCAATTCTCTTGCCTCCTTCTGCAGTTCTCTTGCCTGTTTCTGCACCTCTCTTGCCTCTTTCTGCACCTCTCTTGCCTTTTTCTGCACCTCACTTGCTCCTTTCTGCACTTCTATTGCCTCTTTCGGAACCCCTGTTGCTTCATTCTGCACTTCCCATGCTTCTTTCTGCACCTGTCTTGCTTCTTTCTGCACCCCTGTTGTCTCTTTATGTACCTCTTTTGCCTGTTTCTGCAACTCTCTTGCCTCTTTATGCAGTTCTCTTGCTTCCTTCTGCACCTCTGCTGCTTCTTTCTGCACTTCTCTTGCCTCTTTCTGCAACCCTGTTGCTTCATTCTGCACTTTCCATGCTTCTTTCTGCATCTGTCTTGCTTGTTTCTGCACCCCTGTTGTCTCTTTCTGCACCCGCCTTCCCTCTTTCTGTAACTTGCTTGCCTGTTTCTGCATCTCACTTGCCTCTTTTTGCACTTTTCTTGCTTCTTTCTACACCTCTGTTGCTTCTTTCAGCAATTCTCTTGCCTCTTTCTGCACTTCTCTTGCCTGTTTCTGCACCCCTCTTGCCTCTTTCTGCACCAGTCTTCCCTCTTTGTACAACTCTCTTGCCTCTTTTTACACCTCTCTTCCCTCTTTCTGCACCACTCTTGCCTCTTTTTGTACCTCTGTTGCTTCTTTATGCACTTCTCTTGCCTCTTGCTGCATCCTTCGTGCCTCTCTCAGCACCTCTGTTGCTTCTTTCTGCACTTCTCTTTCTTCTTTCTGCACCCCTTGTGCCTCCTTCTGCACCTCTGTTGCTTCTTTCTGCACTTCTCTTGGTTCTTTCTGCACTGCTCTTGCCTCTTTCTGCACCCCTCTTGCCTCTTTCTGCACCTCTGTTGCTTCTTTCTGCACTTCTATTGCCTCTTTCTGCACCTCTCTTGCTTCTTTCTGCAGCTGACTTGCCTCTTTCAGCACCTCTGTTGTCTCTTTCTGCACTCATCTTCCCTCTATCTGTAACTTTCTTGCCTGTTTCTGCATCTCACTTGCCTCATTCTGCACTTTCCATGCGTCTTTCTGCACCTGTCTTGCTTCTTTCTGCACCCCTGTTGTCTCTTTCTGCACTCTTCTTCCCTCTTTCTGTACCTTTCTTGCCTGTTTCTGCATCTCACTTGCCTCTTTCTGCACTTTTCCTGCTTCTTTCTATACCTCTGTTGCTTCTTTCGGCAATTCTCTTGCCTCTTTCTGCACCTCTCTTGCCTCTTTCTACACCTCACTTGCTTATTTCTGCACTTTTTTTGCCTCTTTCTGCACCCCTGTTGCTTCATTCTGCACTTTCCATGCTTCTTTCTGCACCTGTCTTGCTTCTTTCTGCACCCGTGTTGTCTCTTTATGTACCTCTTTTGCCTGTTTCTGCAACTCTCTTGCCTCTTTCAGCAGTTCTCTTGCCTCCTTCTGCACCTCTGTTTCTTCTTTCTGCACTTCTCTTGCCTCTTTCTGCACCCCTGATGCTTCATTCTGCACTTTCCATGCTTCTTTCTGCATCTGTCTTGCTTCTTTCTGCACCCCTGTTGTCTCTTTCTGCACCCGCCTTCCCTCTTTCTGTACCTTTCTTGCCTGTTTCTGCATCTCACTTGCCTCTTTTTGCACTTTTCTTGCTTCTTTCTACACCTCTGTTGCTTTTTTCAGCAATTCTCTTGCCTCTTTCTGTACTTCTCTTGCCTGTTTCTGCACCCCTATTGCCTCTTTCTGCACCCGTCTTCCCTCTTTGTACAACTCTCTTGCCTCTTTTTACACCTCTCTTCCCTCTTTCTGCACCACTCTTGCCTCTTTTTGTACCTCTGTTGCTTCTTTATGCACTTCTCTTGCCTCTTGCTGCATCCTTCGTGCCCCTCTCAGCACCTCTGTTGCTTCTTTCTGCACTTCTCTTCCTTCTTTCTGCACTCCTCTTGCCTCCTTCTGCACCTCTGTTGCTTCTTTCTGCAATTCTCTTGGTTCTTTCTGCACTGCTCTTGCCTCTTTCTGCACCGCTCTTGCCTCTTTCTGCACCTCTGATGCTTCTTTCTGCACTTCCATTGCCTCTTTCTGCACCTCTCTTGCTTCTTTCTGCAGCTGACTTGCCTCTTTCAGCACCTCTGTTGTCTCTTTCTGCACTCATCTTCCCTCTATCTGTAACTTTCTTGCCTGTTTCTGCATCTCACTTGCCTCATTCTGCACTTTCCATGCTTATTTCTGCACCTGTCTTGCTTCTTTCTGCACCACTGTTGTCTCTTTCTGCACTCTTCTTCCCTCTTTCTGTACCTTTCTTGCCTGTTTCTGCATCTCACTTGCCTCTTTCTGCACTTTTCCTGCTTCTTTCTATACCTCTGTTGCTTCTTTTGGCAATTCTCTTGCCTCTTTCTGCACCTCTCTTGCCTCTTTCTGCACTTCACTTGCTTCTTTCTGCACTTCTTTTGCCTCTTTCTGCACCCCTGTTGCTTCATTCTGCACTTTCCATGCTTCTTTCTGCACCTGTCTTGCTTCTTTCTGCACCCGTGTTGTCTCTTTATGTACCTCTTTTGCCTGTTTCTGCAACTCTCTTGCCTCTTTCAGCAGTTCTCTTGCCTCCTTCTTCACCTCTGTTGCTTCTTTCGGCACTTCTCTTGCCTCTTTCTGCTCCCCTGTTGCTTCATTCTGCACTTTCCATGCTTCTTTCTGCATCTGTCTTACTTCTTTCTGCACCCCTGTTGTCTCTTTCTGCACTCGTCTTCCCTCTTTCTGTAACTTTCTTGCCTGTTTCTGCATCTCACTTGCCTCTTTCTGCACTTTTCTTGCTTCTTTCTACACCTCTTTTGCTTCTTTCTGCACTTCTCTCTCCTCTTTCTGCACCCCTCTTGCCTCTTTGTGCACCTCTGATGCTTCTTTCTGCATTTCTATTGCCTCTTTCTGAACCTCTCTTGCTCCTTTCTGCAGCTGCCTTGCCTCTTTCAGCACCTCTGTTGCTTTTTTCTGCGGATCTTGCTTCTTTCTGCACCTCACATTCCTCTTTCTGCACTTCTCTTGCTTCTTTCTACACCTCTGTTGCTTCTTTCAGCAATTCTCTTGCCTCTTTCTTCACTTCTCTTCCCTCTTTCTGCACCCCTCCTGCCTCTTTCTGTACCTCTCTTGCCTCTTTGTGCACCTCTCCTACCTTTTTCTGCACCCCTCTTGCCTCAATCAGCACCTCTGTTGGTTCTTTCTGCACTTCTCTTGGTTCTTTCTGCACTGCTCTTGCCTCTTTCTGCATCCCTCTTGCCTCTTAGAGCACCTCTGTTGGTTCCTTCTGCACTGCTCTTGGTTCTTTCTGCACTGCTCTTGCCTCTTTCTGCATCCCTCTTGCCTCATAGAGCACCTCTTTTGCTTCTTTCTGCACTTGTCTCTCCTCTTTCTGCACACCTCTTGCCTCTTTCTGCACCTCTGATGCTTCTTTCTGCACTTCTATTACCTCTTTCTGCACCTCTCTTGCTTCTTTCTGCAGCTGACATGCCTCTTTCAGCACCTCTGTTGCTTTTTTCTGCAGATCTTGCTTTTTTCTGCACCTCACTTGCCTCTATCTGCACTTCTCTTGCTTCTTTCTACATCTCTGTTGCTTCTTTCAGCAATTCTCTTGCCTCTTTCTGCACTTCTCTTCCTTCTTTCTGCACCCCTCCTGCCTCTTTCTGTACCTCTCTTGCCTCTTTCTGCACCTCTCCTACCTTTTTCTGCACCCCTCTTGCCTCTTTCAGGACCTGTGTTGCTTCTTTCTGCACTTCTCTTGGTTCTTTCTGCACTGCTCTTGCCGCTTTCTGCATCCTCTTGCCTCTTAGAGCACCTCTTTTGCTTCTTTCTGCACTACTCTCTCCTCTTTCTGCACCTCTCTTGCCTCTTTCTGCACCTCTGATGCTTCTTTCTGCACTTCTATTACCTCTTTCTGCACCTCTCTTGCTTCTTTCTGCAGCTGACTTGCCTCTTTCTAGCACCTCTGTTGCTTTTTTCTACAGATCTTGCTTCTTTCTGCACCTCACTTGCCTCTTTCTGCACTTCTCTTGCGTCTTTCTACACCTCTGTTGCTTCTTTCAGCAATTCTCTTGCCTCTTTCTGCACTTCTCTTCCTTGTTTCTGCACCCCTCCTGCGTCTTTCTGTAGCTCTCTTGCCTCTTTCTACACCTCTCTTCCCTCTTTCTGCTCCACTCTTGCCTCTTTTTGTACCTCTGTTGCTTCTTTCTGCACTTCTCTTGCCTCTTTCTGCACCCTTCGTGCCTCTGTCAGCACCTCTGTTGCTTCTTTCTGCACTTCTCTTCCTTCTTTCTGCACTCCTCCTGCCTCCTTCTGTACCTCTGTTGCTTCTTTCTGCACTTCTGTTGGTTCTATCTGCACTGCTCTTGCCTCTTTCTGCATCCCTCTAGCCTCTTTGAGCACCTCTTTTGCTTCGTTCTGCACCTCTCCTACCTCTTTCTGCACCCTCTTGCCTCTTTCAGCACCTCTGTTGGTTCTTTTTGCACTGCTCTTGCTTTTTTCTGCACCTCACCTGCCTCTTTCTGCACTTCTCTTGCTTCTTTCTACACCTCTGTTGCTTCTTTCAGCAATTCTCTTGCCTCTTTCTGCACTTCTCTTCCTTCTTTCTGCACCCCTCCTGCCTCTTTCTGTACCTCTCTTGCCTCTTTGTGCACCTCTCCTACCTTTTTCTGCACCCCTCTTGCCTCTTTCAGCACCTCTGTTGGTTCTTTTTGCACTGCTCTTGCTTTTTTCTGCACCTCACCTGCCTCTTTCTGCACTTCTCTTGCTTCTTTCTACACCTCTGTTGCTTCTTCCAGCAATTCTCTTGCCTCTTTCTGCACTTCTCTTCCTTCTTTCTGCACCCCTCCTGCCTCTTTCTGTACCTCTCTTGCCTCTTTGTGTACCTCTCCTACTTTTTCTGCACCCCTCTTACCTCTTTCAGCACCTCTGTTGGTTCTTTCTGCAATGCTCTTTCTTTTTTCTGTACCAGACTTGCCTCTTTCTGCACTTCTATTGCTTCTTTCTACACCTCTGTTGCTTCTTTCAGCAATTCTCTTGCCTCTTTCTGCACTTCTCTTCCTTCTGTCTGCACCCCTCTTGCCTCTTTCTGTACCTCTCTTGCCTCTTTCTGCACCTCTCTTGCCTCTTTCTGCACTTCACTTGCTTCTTTCTGCACATCTCTTGCCTCTTTCGGCACATCTGTTGCTTCTTTCTGCACCTCTTTTGCTAAATTTTGAACTTCACTTGCTTTTTCTGTACCCCTCTTGCCTCTTTCTGCACCTCTGTTGGTTCTTTCTACACTGCTCTGGCTTCTTCCTGCACCTCTGTTCTGAATTTCTGCATCCCTCTTGCCTTTTTCTGCACCCCTCTTCCCTCTTTCTGCACCTCTCTTGCCTCAGTCTGCCCACCTGGTCCCTCTTTCTGCACCCCTTTTGCCTGTTTCTGCAACTCTCTTGTCTCTTTCTGCAGTTCTCTTGCCTCCTTCTGCACCTCACTTGCCTCTTTTTGTACCTCTATTGGTTCTTTTGCACTGCTCTTGCTTCTTTCTGCACCTCTCTTGCCTCCTTCAGCACCCCTTTTACCTGTTTCTGCACCTCTCTTGCCTTTGTCTGCACCTCTGTTTCCTCTTTCTGTACCTCTTCTTGCTTGTTTCTGCACTTTCCATGCTTTTTCTGCACCTGTCTTGCTTCTTTCTACACCTCTGTTGCTTCTTTCAGCAATTCTCTTGCCTCCTTCTGCACTTCTCTTGCCTGTTTCTGCACCTCTCTTGCCTGTTTCTGCACCTCTCTTGCCTCTTTCTGCACCTCACTTGCTTCTTTCTGCACTTCTCTTGCCTCTTTCTGCACCCCTGTTGCTTCATTCTGCACTTTCCATGCTTATTTCTGCACCTGTCTTGCTTCTTTCTGCACCCCTGTTGTCTCTTAATGTACCTCTTTTGCCTATTTCTGCACCTCTGTTGCTTCTTTCTGCACTTCTCTTGCCTCTTTCTGCACCCCTGTTGCTTCATTCCGCACTTTCCATGCTTCTTTCTGCATCTGTCTTGCTTCGTTCTGCACCTCTGTTGTCTCTTTATGTACCTCTTTTGCCTGTTTCTACAACTCTCTTGCCTCTTTCCGCAGTTCTCTTGCCTCCTTCTGCACCTCTGTTGCTTCTTTCTGCACTTCTCTTGCATGTTTCTGCACCCCTGTTGCTTCATTCTGCATTTTCCATGCTTCTTTCTGCATCTGTCTTGCTTCTTTCTGAACCCATGTTGTCTCTTTCTGCACTCGTCTTCCCTCTTTCTGTACCTTTCTTGCCTGTTTCTGCATCTCACTTGCCTCTTTCTGCACTTTTATTGCTTCTTTCTACACCTCTGTTGCTTCTTTCAGCAATTCTCTTGCC
Organism: Calotriton arnoldi; assembly: GCA_963921515.1. Taxonomy (NCBI): domain Eukaryota; kingdom Metazoa; phylum Chordata; class Amphibia; order Caudata; family Salamandridae; genus Calotriton; species Calotriton arnoldi. The sequence continues at coordinate 351,018 of CAWUFW010012883.1, forward strand.
TCTTTCTGCACTTCTCTTGCCTGTTTCTGCACCCCTCTTGCCTCTTTCTGTACCTCGTCTTCCCTCTTTGTAGAACTCTCTTGCCTCTTTCTACACCTCTCTTCCTGCACCACTCTTGCCTCTTTTTGTACCTCTGTTGCTTCTTTCTGCACTTCTCATGCCTCTTTCTGTACCTTTCGTGCCTCTCTCAGCACCTCTGTTGCTTCTTTCGGCATTCCTCTTGCCTCCTTCAGCACCTCTTTTGCTTCTTTCTGCACTTTTCTCTCCTCTTTCTGCACCCCTCTTGCCTCTTTCTGCACCTCTGATGCTTCTTTCTGCACTTCTAATGCCTCTTTCTGCACCTCTCTTGCTTCTTTCTGCAGCTGCCTTGCCTCTTTCAGCACCTCTGTTGCTTTTTTCTGCAGATCTTGCTTCTTTCTGCACCTCACATGCCTCTTTCTGCACTTCTCTTGCTTCTTTCTACACCTCTGTTGCTTCTTTCTGCAGCTGCCTTGCCTCTTTCAGCACCTCTGTTGCTTTTTTCTGCAGATCTTGCTTCTTTCTGCACTTCTCTTCCCTCTTGCTGCACCCCTCCTGCCTCTTTCTGTACCTTTCTTGCCTCTTTGTGCACCTCTCCTACCTTTTTCTGCACCCCTCGTGCCTCTTTCAGCACCTATGTTGGTTCTTTCTGCACTTCTCTTGGTTCTTTCTGCACTGCTCTTGCCTCTTTCTGCATCCCTCTTGCCTCTTAGAGCACCTCTGTTGGTTCCTTCTGCACTGCTCTTGGTTCTTTCTGCACTGCTGTTGCCTCTTTCTGCATCCCTCTTGCCTCGTAGAGCACCTCTTTTGCTTCTTTCTGCACTTGTCTCCCCTCTTTCTGCACCCCTCTTGCTTCTTTCTACATCTCTGTTGCTTCTTTCAGCAATTCTCTTGCCTCTTTCTGCACTTCTCTTCCTTCTTTCTGCACCCCTCCTGCCTCTTTCTGTACCTCTCTTGCCTCTTTCTGCACCTCTCCTACCTTTTTCTGCACCCCTCTTGCCTCTTTCAGGACCTGTGTTGGTTCTTTCTGCACTTCTCTTGGTTCTTTCTGCACTGCTCTTGCCTCTTTCTGCATCCCTCTTGCCTCTTAGAGCACCTCTTTTGCTTCTTTCTGCACTACTCTCTCCTCTTTCTGCACCCCTCTTGCCTCTTTCTGCACCTCTGATGCTTCTTTCTGCACTTCTATTACCTCTTTCTGCACCTCTCTTGCTTCTTTCTGCAGCTGACTTGCCTCTTTTAGCACCTCTGTTGCTTTTTTTCTACAGATCTTGCTTCTTTCTGCACCTCACTTGCCTCTTTCTGCACTTCTCTTGCGTCTTTCTACACCTCTGTTGCTTCTTTCAGCAATTCTCTTGCCTCTTTCTGCACTTCTCTTCCTTCTTTCTGCACCCCTCCTGCGTCTTTCTGTAGCTCTCTTGCCTCTTTCTACACCTCTCTTCCCTCTTTCTGCTCCACTCTTGCCTCTTTTTGTACCTCTGTTGCTTCTTTCTGCACTTCTCTTGCCTCTTTCTGCACCCTTCGTGCCTCTGTCAGCACCTCTGTTGCTTCTTTCTGCACTTCTCTTCCTTCTTTCTGCACTCCTCCTGCCTCCTTCTGTACCTCTGTTGCTTCTTTCTGCACTTCTGTTGGTTCTATCTGCACTGCTCTTGCCTCTTTCTGCATCCCTCTAGCCTCTTTGAGCACCTCTTTTGCTTCGTTCTGCACCTCTCCTACCTTTTTCTGCACCCCTCTTGCCTCTTTCAGCACCTCTGTTGGTTCTTTTTGCACTGCTCTTGCTTTTTTCTGCACCTCACCTGCCTCTTTCTGCACTTCTCTTGCTTCTTTCTACACCTCTGTTGCTTCTTTCAGCAATTCTCTTGCCTCTTTCTGCACTTCTCTTCCTTCTTTCTGCACCCCTCCTGCCTCTTTCTGTACCTCTCTTGCCTCTTTGTGCACCTCTCCTACCTTTTTCTGCACCCCTCTTGCCTCTTTCAGCACCTCTGTTGGTTCTTTTTGCACTGCTCTTGCTTCTTTCTGCACCTCACCTGCCTCTTTCTGCACTTCTCTTGCTTCTTTCTACACCTCTGTTGCTTCTTCCAGCAATTCTCTTGCCTCTTTCTGCACTTCTCTTCCTTCTTTCTGCACCCCTCCTGCCTCTTTCTGTACCTCTCTTGCCTCTTTGTGTACCTCTCCTACTTTTTCTGCACCCCTCTTACCTCTTTCAGCACCTCTGTTGGTTCTTTCTGCAATGCTCTTTCTTTTTTCTGTACCAGACTTGCCTCTTTCTGCACTTCTATTGCTTCTTTCTACACCTCTGTTGCTTCTTTCAGCAATTCTCTTGCCTCTTTCTGCACTTCTCTTCCTTCTGTCTGCACCCCTCTTGCCTCTTTCTGTACCTCTCTTGCCTCTTTCTGCACCTCTCTTGCCTCTTTCTGCACTTCACTTGCTTCTTTCTGCACATCTCTTGCCTCTTTCGGCACATCTGTTGCTTTTTTCTGCACCTCTTTTGCTAAATTTTGAACTTCACTTGCTTTTTTCTGTACCCCTCTTGCCTCTTTCTGCACCTCTGTTGGTTCTTTCTACACTGCTCTGGCTTCTTCCTGCACCTCTGTTCTGAATTTCTGCATCCCTCTTGCCTTTTTCTGCACCCCTCTTCCCTCTTTCTGCACCTCTCTTGCCTCAGTCTGCCCACCTGGTCCCTCTTTCTGCACCCCTTTTGCCTGTTTCTGCAACTCTCTTGTCTCTTTCTGCAGTTCTCTTGCCTCCTTCTGCACCTCACTTGCCTCTTTTTGTACCTCTATTGGTTCTTTTGCACTGCTCTTGCTTCTTTCTGCACCCCTCTTGCCTCCTTCAGCACCCCTTTTACCTGTTTCTGCACCTCTCTTGCCTTTGTCTGCACCTCTGTTTCCTCTTTCTGTACCTCTTTTGCTTGTTTCTGCACTTTCCATGCTTTTTTCTGCACCTGTCTTGCTTCTTTCTACACCTCTGTTGCTTCTTTCAGCAATTCTCTTGCCTCCTTCTGCACTTCTCTTGCCTGTTTCTGCACCTCTCTTGCCTGTTTCTGCACCTCTCTTGCCTCTTTCTGCACCTCACTTGCTTCTTTCTGCACTTCTCTTGCCTCTTTCTGCACCCCTGTTGCTTCATTCTGCACTTTCCATGCTTATTTCTGCACCTGTCTTGCTTCTTTCTGCACCCCTGTTGTCTCTTAATGTACCTCTTTTGCCTATTTCTGCACCTCTGTTGCTTCTTTCTGCATTTCATTTGCCTCTTTCTGCACCCTTGTTGCTTCATTCCGCACTTTCCATGCTTCTTTCTGCATCTGTCTTGCTACGTTCTGCACCTCTGTTGTCTCTTTATGTACCTCTTTTGCCTGTTTCTACAACTCTCATGCCTCTTTCCGCAGTTCTCTTGCCTCCTTCTGCACCTCTGTTGCTTCTTTCTGCACTTCTCTTGCATGTTTCTGCACCCCTGTTGCTTCATTCTGCATTTTCCATGCTTCTTTCTGCATCTGTCTTGCTTCTTTCTGAACCCATGTTGTCTCTTTCTGCACTCGTCTTCCCTCTTTCTGTACCTTTCTTGCCTGTTTCTGCATCTCACTTGCCTCTTTCTGCACTTTTATTGCTTCTTTCTACACCTCTGTTGCTTCTTTCAGCAATTCTCTTGCCTCTTTCTGCACTTCTCTTGCCTGTTTCTGCACCCCTCTTGCCTCTTTCTGTACCCGTCTTCCCTCTTTGTAGAACTCTCTTGCCTCTTTCTACACCTCTCTTCCTGCACCACTCTTGCCTCTTTTTGTACCTCTGTTGCTTCTTTCTGCACTTCTCATGCCTCTTTCTGTACCTTTCGTGCCCCTCTCAGCACCTCTGTTGCTTCTTTCGGCATTCCTCTTGCCCCCTTCAGCACCTCTTTTGCTTCTTTCTGCACTTTTCTCTCCTCTTTCTGCACCCCTCTTGCCTCTTTCTGCACCTCTGATGCTTCTTTCTGCACTTCTAATGCCTCTTTCTGCACCTCTCTTGCTTCTTTCTGCAGCTGCCTTGCCTCTTTCAGCACCTCTGTTGCTTTTTTCTGCAGATCTTGCTTCTTTCTGCACCTCACATGCCTCTTTCTGCACTTCTCTTGCTTCTTTCTACACCTCTGTTGCTTCTTTCTGCAGCTGCCTTGCCTCTTTCAGCACCTCTGTTGCTTTTTTCTGCAGATCTTGCTTCTTTCTGCACTTCTCTTCCCTCTTGCTGCACCCCTCCTGCCTCTTTCTGTACCTTTCTTGCCTCTTTGTGCACCTCTCCTACCTTTTTCTGCACCCCTCGTGCCTCTTTCAGCACCTATGTTGGTTCTTTCTGCACTTCTCTTGGTTCTTTCTGCACTGCTCTTGCCTCTTTCTGCATCCCTCTTGCCTCTTAGAGCACCTCTGTTGGTTCCTTCTGCACTGCTCTTGGTTCTTTCTGCACTGCTCTTGCCTCTTTCTGCATCCCTCTTGCCTCGTAGAGCACCTCTTTTGCTTCTTTCTGCACTTGTCTCCCCTCTTTCTGCACCCCCTCTTGCCTCTTTCTGCACCTCTGATGCTGCTTTCTGTACTTCTATTGCCTCTTTCTGCACCTCTCTTGCTTCTTTCTGCAGCTGATGTGCCTCTTTCAGCACCTCTGTTGCTTTTTTCTGCAGATCTTGCTTCTTTCTGCACCTCACTTGCCTCTATCTGCACTTCTCTTGCTTCTTTCTACATCTCTGTTGCTTCTTTCAGCAATTCTCTTGCCTCTTTCTGCACTTCTCGTCCTTCTTTCTGCACCCCTCCTGCCTCTTTCTGTACCTCTCTTGCTTCTTTGTGCACCTCTCCTACCTTTTTCTGCACCCCTCTTGCCTCTTTCAGCACCTCTGTTGGTTCTTTCTGCACTTCTCTTGGTTCTTTCTGCACTGCTCTTGCCTCTTTCTGCTTCCCTCTTGCCTCTTAGAGCACCTCTTTTGCTTCTCTCTGCACTACTCTCTCCTCTTTCTGCACCCCTCTTGCCTCTTTCTGCAGCTCTGATGCTTCTTTCTGCACTTCTATTGCCTCTTTCTGCACCTCTCTTGCTTCTTTCTGCAGCTGACCTGCCTCTTTTAGCACCTCTGTTGCTTTTTTTCTGCAGATCTTGCTTCTTTCTGCACCTCACTTGCCTCTTTCTGCACTTCTCTTGCTTCTTTCTACACCTCTGTTGCTTCTTTCAGCAATTCTCTTGCCTCTTTCTGCACTTCTCTTCCTTCTTTCTGTACCCCTCCTGCCTCTTTCTGTACCTCTCTTGCCTCTTTGTGCACCTCTCCTACCTTTTTCTGCACCCCTCTTGCCTCTTTCAGCACCTCTGTTGGTTCTTTTGCACTGCTCTTGCTTTTTCTGCACCTCACCTGCCTCTTTCTGCACTTCTCTTGCTTCTTTCTACACCTCTGTTGCTTCTTCCAGCAATTCTCTTGCCTCTTTCTGCACTTCTCTTCCTTCTTTCTGCACCCCTCCTGCCTCTTTCTGTACCTCTCTTGCCTCTTTGTGCACCTCTCCTACCTTTTTCTGCACCCCTCTTGCCTCTTTCAGCACCTCTGTTGCTTCTTTCAGCAATTCTCTTGCCTCTTTCTGCACTTCTCTTCCTTCTTTCTTCACCCCTCCTGCCTCTTTCTGTACCTCTCTTGCCTCTTTGTGCACCTCTCCTACTTTTTTCTGCACCCCTCTTGCCTCTTTCAGCACCTCTGTTGGTACTTTCTGCACTGCTCTTGCTTTTTTTCTGCACCCTCTTGCCTCTTTCTGCACCCCTTTTACATGTTTCTGCACCTCTCTTGCTTCTGTTTGCACCTCTGTTTACTTTTCTGTACCTCTTTTGCTTGTTTCTGCAACTTTCTTACCTCTTTCTGCAGTTCTCTTGCCTCCTTCTGCACCTCAGTTGCTTCCTTCTGCACTTCTCTTGCCTCTTTCTGCACCCCTGTTGCTTCATTATGCACTTTCCATGCTTTTTTCTGCACCTGTCTTGCTTCTTTCTACACCTCTGTTGCTTCTTTCAGCTATTCTCTTGCCTCCTTCTGCACTTCTCTTCCCTGTTTCTGCACCTCTCTTGCCTCTTTCTGCACTTCTCTTGCCTCTTTCTTCACCCCTGTTGCTTCAATCTGCACTTTCCATGCTTCTTTCTGCACCTTTCTTGCTTCTTTCTGCACCCCTGTTGTCTCTTAATGTACCTCTTTTGCCTGTTTCTGCAACTCTCTTGCCTCTTTCTGCAGTTCTCTTGCCTCCTTCTGCACCTCTGTTGCTTCTTTCTGCACTTCTCTTGCCTCTTTCTTCACCCCTGTTGCTTCAATCTGCACTTTCCATGCTTCTTTCTGCTTCTTTCTGCACCCCTGTTGTCTCTTAATGTACCTCTTTTGCCTATTTCTGCACCTCTGTTGCTTCTTTCTGCACTTCTCTTGCCTCTTTCTGCACCCCTGTTGCTTCATTCCGCACTTTCCATGCTTCTTTCTGCATCTGTCTTGCTTCGTTCTGCACCTCTGTTGTCTCTTTATGTACCTCTTTTGCCTGTTTCTACAACTCTCTTGCCTCTTTCCGCAGTTCTCTTGCCTCCTTCTGCACCTCTGTTGCTTCTTTCTGCACTTCTCTTGCATGTTTCTGCACCCCTGTTGCTTCATTCTGCATTTTCCATGCTTCTTTCTGCATCTGTCTTGCTTCTTTCTGAACCCATGTTGTCTCTTTCTGCACTCGTCTTCCCTCTTTCTGTACCTTTCTTGCCTGTTTCTGCATCTCACTTGCCTCTTTCTGCACTTTTATTGCTTCTTTCTACACCTCTGTTGCTTCTTTCAGCAATTCTCTTGCCTCTTTCTGCACTTCTCTTGCCTGTTTCTGCACCCCTCTTGCCTCTTTCTGTACCCGTCTTCCCTCTTTGTAGAACTCTCTTGCCTCTTTCTACACCTCTCTTCCTGCACCACTCTTGCCTCTTTTTGTACCTCTGTTGCTTCTTTCTGCACTTCTCATGCCTCTTTCTGTACCTTTCGTGCCCCTCTCAGCACCTCTGTTGCTTCTTTCGGCACTCCTCTTGCCCCCTTCAGCACCTCTTTTGCTTCTTTCTGCACTTCTCTCTCCTCTTTCTGCATCCCTCTTGCCTCTTTCTGCACCTCTGATGCTTCTTTCTGCACTTCTAATGCCTCTTTCTGCACCTCTCTTGCTTCTTTCTGCAGCTGCCTTGCCTCTTTCAGCACCTCTGTTGCTTTTTCTGCAGATCTTGCTTCTTTCTGCACCTCACATGCCTCTTTCTGCACTTCTCTTGCTTCTTTCTACACCTCTGTTGCTTCTTTCTGCAGCTGCCTTGCCTCTTTCAGCACCTCTGTTGCTTTTTTCTGCAGATCTTGCTTCTTTCTGCACTTCTCTTCCTCTTTCTGCACCCCTCCTGCCTCTTTCTGTACCTTTCTTGCCTCTTTGTGCACCTCTCCTACCTTTTTCTGCACCCCTCGTGCCTCTTTCAGCACCTATGTTGGTTCTTTCTGCACTTCTCTTGGTTCTTTCTGCACTGCTCTTGCCTCTTTCTGCATCCCTCTTGCCTCTTAGGAGCACCTCTGTTGGTTCCTTCTGCACTGCTCTTGGTTCTTTCTGCACTGCTCTTGCCTCTTTCTGCATCCCTCTTGCCTCGTAGAGCACCTCTTTTGCTTCTTTCTGCACTTGTCTCCCCTCTTTCTGCACCCCTCTTGCCTCTTTCTGCACCTCTGATGCTGCTTTCTGTACTTCTATTGCCTCTTTCTGCACCTCTCTTGCTTCTTTCTGCAGCTGATGTGCCTCTTTCAGCACCTCTGTTGCTTTTTTCTGCAGATCTTGCTTCTTTCTGCACCTCACTTGCCTCTATCTGCACTTCTCTTGCTTCTTTCTACATCTCTGTTGCTTCTTTCAGCAATTCTCTTGCCTCTTTCTGCACTTCTCGTCCTTCTTTCTGCACCCCTCTTGCCTCTTTCAGCACCTCTGTTGGTTCTTTCTGCACTTCTCTTGGTTCTTTCTGAACTGCTCTTGCCTCTTTCTGCTTCCTCTCTTGCCTCTTAGAGCACCTCTTTTGCTTCTCTCTGCACTACTCTCTCCTCTTTCTGCACCCTCTTGCCTCTTTCTGCAGCTCTGATGCTTCTTTCTGCACTTCTATTGCCTCTTTCTGCACCTCTCTTGCTTCTTTCTGCAGCTGACCTGCCTCTTTTAGCACCTCTGTTGCTTTTTTCTGCAGATCTTGCTTCTTTCTGCACCTCACTTGCCTCTTTCTGCACATCTTTTGCTTCTTTCTACACCTCTGTTGCTTCTTTCGGCAATTCTCTTGCCTCTTTCTGCACTTCTCTTCCTTTTTTCTGCACCCCTCCTGCCTCTTTCTGTACCTCTCTTGCCTCTTTGTGCACCTCTCCTACCTTTTCTGCACCCCTCTTGCCTCTTTCAGCACCTCTGTTGGTTCTTTTTGCACTGCTCTTGCTTTTTCTGCACCTCACCTGCCTCTTTCTGCACTTCTCTTGCTTCTTTCTACACCTCTGTTGCTTCTTCCAGCAATTCTCTTGCCTCTTTCTGCACTTCTCTTCCTTCTTTCTGCACCCCTCCTGCCTCTTTCTGTACCTCTCTTGCCTCTTTGTGCACCTCTCCTACCTTTTTCTGCACCCCTCTTGCCTCTTTCAGCACTTCTGTTGGTTCTTTTTGCACTGCTCTTACTTTTTTCTGCACCTCACTTGCCTCTTTCTGCACTTCTCTTGCTTCTTTCTACACCTCTGTTGCTTCTTCCAGCAATTCTCTTGCCTCTTTCTGCACTTCTCTTCCTTCTTTCTTCACCCCTCCTGCCTCTTTCTGTACCTCTCTTGCCTCTTTGTGCACCTCTCCTACTTTTTTCTGCACCCCTCTTGCCTCTTTCAGCACCTCTGTTGGTACTTTCTGCACTGCTCTTGCTTTTTTCTGCACCCTCTTGCCTCTTTCTGCACCCCTTTTACCTGTTTCTGCACCTCTCTTGCTTCTGTTTGCACCTCTGTTTACTTTTCTGTACCTCTTTTGCTTGTTTCTGCAACTTTCTTACCTCTTTCTGCAGTTCTCTTGCCTCCTTCTGCACCTCAGTTGCTTCCTTCTGCACTTCTCTTGCCTCTTTCTGCACCCCTGTTGCTTCATTATGCACTTTCCATGCTTTTTTCTGCACCTGTCTTGCTTCTTTCTACACCTCTGTTGCTTCTTTCAGCTATTCTCTTGCCTCCTTCTGCACTTCTCTTCCCTGTTTCTGCACCTCTCTTGCCTCTTTCTGCACCTCTCTTGCCTTTTTCTGCACCTCACCTGCTTCTTTCTGCACTTCTCTTGCCTCTTTCTTCACCCCTGTTGCTTCAATCTGCACTTTCCATGCTTCTTTCTGCACCTTTCTTGCTTCTTTCTGCACCCCTGTTGTCTCTTAATGTACCTCTTTTGCCTGTTTCTGCAACTCTCTTGCCTCTTTCTGCAGTTCTCTTGCCTCCTTCTGCACCTCTGTTGCTTCTTTCTGCACTTCTCTTGCCTCTTTCTGCACCCCTGTTGCTTCATTCTGCACTTTCCGTGCTTCTTTCTGCATCTGTCTTGCTTCTTTCTGCACCCCTGTTGTCTCTTTATGTACCTCTTTTGCCTGTTTCTGCAACTCTCTTGCCTCTTTCTGCAGTTCTCTTGCCTCCTTCTGCACCTCTGTTGCTTCTTTCTGCACTTCTCTTGCCTGTTTCTGCACCCCTGTTACTTCATTCTGCACTTTCCATGCTTCTTTCTGCATCTGTCTTGCTTCTTTCTGCACCCCTGTTGTCTTCCCTCTTTCTGTACCTTTCTTGCCTGTTTCTGCATCTTACTTGCCTCTTTCTGCACTTTTCTTGCTTCTTTCTACACCTCTGTTGCTTCTTTCAGCAATTCTCTTGCCTCTTTCTTTACTTCTCTTGCCTGTTTCTGCACCCCTCTTGCCTCTTTCTGCACCCGTCTTCCCTCTTTGTACAACTCTCTTGCCTTTTCTACACCTCTCTTCCCTCTTTCTGCACCACTCCTGCCTCTTTTTGTACCTCTGTTGCTTCTTTATGCACTTCTCTTGCCTCTTGCTGCATCCTTCGTGCCCCTCTCAGCACCTCTGTTGCTTCTTTCTGCACTTCTCTTCCTTCTTTCTGCACTCCTCTTTTTTTTATTTTTTTATTATTCAATTCATGATGATTTAGTTACATATATAAAACCACAGTAGTTAAAAGCTTATAAAACATGATCCTAAATACAGAGAAAAGAAGCAAAACATACAATCAATAATTGACACATTAAATTCCAGAAAATACATATTTCATACTATTACCCAGATTTCATAAATGCTGATTTTAACAATTTAAGAATATACAGTACATGTTTCAAATACCACCATGTCTACATCCTAAGAATTTATCAAAGTGCTAGTGCTTGAACACAGTCAAAATGCTAGTGCTTGAACAGAAATTCATAAATATTCAGTCCTCGATATATGCCAACAAAGGACCCCATATCTCCAACCCCAACTTCCTCTTACGAGAGCCCTTTAGAGAGTATAAGCCATATTCTAAATTGAACATCATGAAAAATCTAGCCTTCCATAGCTCAAAAGTCGGGGCATCTTTCTGTAACCACATTGATGCAATGCAAAGTCTAGCCGTGGCCGTAGCTAAAAAAATCAGATATCGAGATTTATAGCCCATCTGATCCCGACCTTCGCTCTCTGCTACCCCCAACAACATATGGGAGGCAGATAATATTATGGCTTCCCCGTTATTTCAGCTAAAAAGCACTCTATATGCATTAAAAAGTTATTTAGGTGCCCGCAAGAGAAAAAATATGTACAATGTCAGCTTCTTCGGTACCGCAACGAAAACACCTCCCATCATTAACACCTCCCCATTTTAACATCCTAGCTGGAGTGTAATATAAATTAAATATAGTCTTATAGTGCTGTGCCTGAAGATTCGCCGTCATCAAAAGCTTCCCGGCCAGCTCAATAGAATCTTCCACACGAGCATCCTGACACCCAAGCCTATCATCCCACTTAGTCTTATGTTTATCTAAGTCATCAACCTGGGTATCCAATAATATATTATAGAGAGTGCCAATCCGTGCCTTTTCCTGATAGCTTCTACAAGGGGGTTCGCCTCAATCCTCCATTGACTCTTACATAAATAATCACAAATTTGTAAAAATTTAAAAATTCAACTCTGGGCAAGTTATATTTTTCAGCTAACATCTCGAAGGACATCAAAGTCCCATTCTCACACAAGTCACCAACACATAAGATGCCTTTCGTCTTCCAATTATCTACTACCCTATCCCAAAATATAGGTGGTAATAACCCTATTGCTGACATAGGCGTATAATAAGACACCCTAGTAAATTTATAGGATTTACGAATAATCTTCCAAACTTTATAGGCAGCATTTAAAACCTTAAACCTGTTTTTTTTTTATAATAACTAGGCTCAAGCATCACAAACAGCCGATTCTTAACACCATCACCCAGTAGCATCTGATAAATGGACAAAAAATTTGCTCTGGAAGGGACCTCTTCCCCAGTCATTAAGATGCACATATTTTGAAGCATGCACACATAATAATAAAGAGTAAAGTCAGGAACAGCCCAACCGCCTTTCTCCTTCGGAAGGACCATAAAACGCATAGCTCTTCGAGTCTTCCCTGAGCCCATAAAAACCTAGCACAAATTGACTGAAGTAAGGATAGCTGGGCACGGGAAATTTCTAACGGAACAGATCGAAAAAGTATAAAACCCTGGGTAGTACCAACATTTTCAAAACGTTACATCGCCCCACTAATGTCAAATGTAGGCATTCACAGCGATCTAATTGATTGCGAACGGATCTCAAAATAGTCTGCCAGTTCACTTCTACTAATGTGTCTAAACAGGTCCTTAGTTTAACACCCAGATATGTTACTTCACTCATTACACGATGATCACTATAATTTCCTGATTCAAAGAGAGAATTTGTGTTTTAGACACATTAAGTTTATAACCAGAAACTGCTCCAAACTCAAGGGCCAACTGTTCTATCTTCGGCATAGTGGAAGTCTTGCCTCTTTGTGCACCTCTCCTACCTTTTTCTGCACTCCTCTTGCCTCCTTCTGCACCTCTGTTGCTTCTTTCTGCACTTCTCTTGGTTCTTTTTGCACTGCTCTTGCCTCTTTCTGCATCCCTCTTGCCTCTTTGAGCACCTCTTTGCACTTCTCTCTCCTCTTTCTGCACCCCTCTTGCCTCTTTCTGTACCTCTGATGCTTCTTTCTGCACTTCTATTGCCTCTTTCTGCACCTCTCTTGCTTCTTTCTGCAGCTGACTTGCCTCTTTCAGCACCTCTGTTGTCTCTTTCTGCACTCATCTTCCCTCTATCTGTAACTTTCTTGCCTGTTTCTGCATCTCACTTGCCTCATTCTGCACTTTCCATGCTTCTTTCTGCACCTGTCTTGCTTCTTTCTGCACCCCTGTTGTCTCTTTCTGCACTCTTCTTCCCTCTTTCTGTACCTTTCTTGCCTGTTTCTGCATCTCACTTGCCTCTTTCTGCACTTTTCCTGCTTCTTTCTACACCTCTGTTGCTTCTTTCGGCAATTCTCTTGCCTCTTTCTGCACCTCACTTGCTTCTTTCTGCACTTCTTTTGCCTCTTTCTGCACCCCTGTTGCTTCATTCTGCACTTTCCATGCTTCTTTCTGCACCTGTCTTGCTTCTTTCTGCACCCCTATTGTCTCTTTATGTACCTCTTTTGCCTGTTTCTGCAACTCTCTTGCCTCTTTCAGCAGTTCTCTTGCCTCCTTCTTCACCTCTGTTGCTTCTTTCGGCACTTCTCTTGCCTCTTTCTGCTCCCCTGTTGCTTCATTCTGCACTTTCCATGCTTCTTTCTGCATCTGTCTTACTTCTTTCTGCACCCCTGTTGTCTCTTTCTGCACTCTTCTTCCCTCTTTCTGTACCTTTCTTGCCGGTTTCTGCATCTCACTTGCCTCTTTCTTCACTTTTCTTGCTTCTTTCTACACTTCTGTTGCTTCTTTCAGCAATTCTCTTGCCTCTTTCTGCACTTCTCTTGCCTGTTTCTACACCTGTCTTCCCTCTTTGTGCAACTTTCTTGCCTCTTTCTGCACCTCTCTTCCCTCTTTCTGTGCCACTTTTGCCTCTTTTTGTACCTCGTTTGCTTCTTTCTGCACTTCTCTTGCCTCTTTCTGCACCCTTCGTGCCTCTGTCAGCACCTCTGTTGCTTCTTTCTGGACTCCTAGTGCCTCCTTCTGTACCTCTGCTGCTTCTTTCTGCACTTCTCTTGGTTCTTTCTGCACTGCTCTTGCCTCTTTTTGCATCCCTCTTGCCTCTTTGAGCACCTCTTTTGCTTCTTACTGCACTTCTCTCTCCTCTTTCTGCACCCTCTGCCTCTTTCTGCACCTCTGATGCTTCTTTCTACACTTCTATTGCCTCTTTCTGCACCTCTCTTGCTTCTTTTTGAAGCTGACTTGCCTCTTTCAGCACCCCTGTTGCTTTTTCTGCAGATCCTGCTTCTTTCTGCACCTCACTTGCCTATTTCTGCACTTCTCTTGCTTCTTTCTACACCGCTGTTGCTTGTTTCAGCAATTCTCTTGCCTCTTTCTGCACTTATCTTCCTTCTTTCTGCACCCCTCCTGCCTCTTTCTGTACCTCTCTTGCCTCTTTGTGCACCTCTACTACCTTTTCTGCACCCCACGTGCCTCTTTCAGCACCTCTGTTGGTTCTTTTTGCACTGCTCTTGCCTTTTTCTGCACCTCACTTGCCTCTTTCTGCACTTCTCTTGCTTCTTTCTACACCTCTGTTGCTTCTTTCAGCAATTCTCTTGCCTCTTTCTTTACTTCTCTTGCCTGTTTCTGCACCCCTCTTGCCTCTTTCTGCACCCGTCTTCCCTCTTTGTACAACTCTCTTGCCTTTTCTACACCTCTCTTCCCTCTTTCTGCACCACTCCTGCCTCTTTTTGTACCTCTGTTGCTTCTTTATGCACTTCTCTTGCCTCTTGCTGCATCCTTCGTGCCCCTCTCAGCACCTCTGTTGCTTCTTTCTGCACTTCTCTTCCTTCTTTCTGCACTCCTCTTTTTTATTTTTTTATTATTCAATTCATGATGATTTAGTTACATATATAAAACCACAGTAGTTAAAAGCTTATAAAACATGATCCTAAATACAGAGAAAAGAAGCAAAACATACAATCAATAATTGACACATTAAATTCCAGAAAATACATATTTCATACTATTACCCAGATTTCATAAATGCTGATTTTAACAATTTAAGAATATACAGTACATGTTTCAAATACCACCATGTCTACATCCTAAGAATTTATCAAAGTGCTAGTGCTTGAACACAGTCAAAATGCTAGTGCTTGAACAGAAATTCATAAATATTCAGTCCTCGATATATGCCAACAAAGGACCCCATATCTCCAACCCCAACTTCCTCTTACGAGCCCTTTAGAGAGTATAAGCCATATTCTAAATTGAACATCATGAAAAATCTAGCCTTCCATAGCTCAAAAGTCGGGGCATCTTTCTGTAACCACATTGATGCAATGCAAAGTCTAGCCGTGGCCGTAGCTAAAAAAATCAGATATCGAGATTTATAGCCCATCTGATCCCGACCTTCGCTCTCTGCTACCCCCAACAACATATGGGAGGCAGATAATATTATGGCTTCCCCCGTTATTTCAGCTAAAAAGCACTCTATATGCATTAAAAAGTTATTTAGGTGCCCGCAAGAGAAAAAAATATGTACAATGTCAGCTTCTTCGGTACCGCAACGAAAACACCTCCCATCATTAACACCTCCCCATTTTAACATCCTAGCTGGAGTGTAATATAAATTAAATATAGTCTTATAGTGCTGTGCCTGAAGATTCGCCGTCATCAAAAGCTTCCCGGCCAGCTCAATAGAATCTTCCACACGAGCATCCTGACACCCAAGCCTATCATCCCACTTAGGGGCCGATTCCGATCTCGGTCGGAGGCGCACCCAATACCATTCGGTCGGGAAAAAAGCCATGCGAAAGCCTGTTTCCCGACCGAACCGTCTGCTGAGTCCGGCCGAGCGAGTACGATGCGAGTCGCCGACCGACTCGTCCGGGCGTCCCGACAACTCCGACCGACTCGCTCGGACTCGAACCGCTCCGACCGACTCGGTCGGACCCGGTCCGCACCGCGCAATGGAGACGTTTCCCGGCCGGGTAAGTACGATGCGCGCCGCGAGCCAGTCCGACCGAGCCGCGCACTCCGGCTCGTAAGAGCTGTCGGAGCCGTACTTTGGGGGTCCGTGTCGGACCCCCTGTACGCGTACCCGTGCGAGCGCACACAGGGGGACCCAAGGGTCCCCCCTACCTGTGCGTGTACGCCGCGAAGCGCTCGCGGCGTACTCGCTGTAGAGGGCGCCCTTGTCCCGCCTCGCACCCATTGAGGCAATGGGAGCCCGCGTACGCGTTGTACGACCGGCTCCCATTGAGTTCAATGGGAGTCCGACCGACTCGTGTCCGATAACATACGGCCGCATCGTACTCGTTCGGTCGGACTGCACGGGTCCGATTCGGTCGGAAATCTCTCCGGGTCCGGCTCGGTCGGAGAAATTTCCGGCCCGAATCGGAATCGACCCCTTAGTCTTATGTTTATCTAAGTCATCAACCTGGGTATCCAATAATATATTATAGAGAGTGCCAATCCGTGCCTTTTTCCTGATAGCTTCTACAAGGGGGTTCGCCTCAATCCTCCATTGACTCTTACATAAATAATCACAAATTTGTAAAAATTTAAAAAATTCAACTCTGGGCAAGTTATATTTTTCAGCTAACATCTCGAAGGACATCAAAGTCCCATTCTCACACAAGTCACCAACACATAAGATGCCTTTCGTCTTCCAATTATCTACTACCCTATCCCAAAATATAGGTGGTAATAACCCTATTGCTGACATAGGCGTATAATAAGACACCCTAGTAAATTTATAGGATTTACGAATAATCTTCCAAACTTTATAGGCAGCATTTAAAACCTTAAACCTGTTTTTTTATAATAACTAGGCTCAAGCATCACAAACAGCCGATTCTTAACACCATCACCCAGTAGCATCTGATAAATGGACAAAAATTTGCTCTGGAAGGGACCTCTTCCCCAGTCATTAAGATGCACATATTTTGAAGCATGCACACATAATAATAAAGAGTAAAGTCAGGAACAGCCCAACCGCCTTTCTCCTTCGGAAGGACCATAAAACGCATAGCTCTTCGAGTCTTCCCCTGAGCCCATAAAAACCTAGCACAAATTGACTGAAGTAAGGATAGCTGGGCACGGGAAATTTCTAACGGAACAGATCGAAAAAAGTATAAAACCCTGGGTAGTACCAACATTTTCAAAACGTTACATCGCCCCACTAATGTCAAATGTAGGCATTCACAGCGATCTAATTGATTGCGAACGGATCTCAAAATAGTCTGCCAGTTCACTTCTACTAATGTGTCTAAACAGGTCCTTAGTTTAACACCCAGATATGTTACTTCACTCATTACACGATGATCACTATAATTTCCTGATTCAAAGAGAGAATTTGTGTTTTAGACACATTAAGTTTATAACCAGAAACTGCTCCAAACTCAAGGGCCAACTGTTCTATCTTCGGCATAGTGGAAGTCTTGCCTCTTTGTGCACCTCTCCTACCTTTTTCTGCACTCCTCTTGCCTCCTTCTGCACCTCTGTTGCTTCTTTCTGCACTTCTCTTGGTTCTTTTTGCACTGCTCTTGCCTCTTTCTGCATCCCTCTTGCCTCTTTGAGCACCTCTTTTGCACTTCTCTCTCCTCTTTCTGCACCCCTCTTGCCTCTTTCTGTACCTCTGATGCTTCTTTCTGCACTTCTATTGCCTCTTTCTGCACCTCTCTTGCTTCTTTCTGCAGCTGACTTGCCTCTTTCAGCACCTCTGTTGTCTCTTTCTGCACTCATCTTCCCTCTATCTGTAACTTTCTTGCCTGTTTCTGCATCTCACTTGCCTCATTCTGCACTTTCCATGCTTCTTTCTGCACCTGTCTTGCTTCTTTCTGCACCCCTGTTGTCTCTTTCTGCACTCTTCTTCCCTCTTTCTGTACCTTTCTTGCCTGTTTCTGCATCTCACTTGCCTCTTTCTGCACTTTTCCTGCTTCTTTCTACACCTCTGTTGCTTCTTTCGGCAATTCTCTTGCCTCTTTCTGCACCTCACTTGCTTCTTTCTGCACTTCTTTTGCCTCTTTCTGCACCCCTGTTGCTTCATTCTGCACTTTCCATGCTTCTTTCTGCACCTGTCTTGCTTCTTTCTGCACCCCTATTGTCTCTTTATGTACCTCTTTTGCCTGTTTCTGCAACTCTCTTGCCTCTTTCAGCAGTTCTCTTGCCTCCTTCTTCACCTCTGTTGCTTCTTTCGGCACTTCTCTTGCCTCTTTCTGCTCCCCTGTTGCTTCATTCTGCACTTTCCATGCTTCTTTCTGCATCTGTCTTACTTCTTTCTGCACCCCTGTTGTCTCTTTCTGCACTCTTCTTCCCTCTTTCTGTACCTTTCTTGCCGGTTTCTGCATCTCACTTGCCTCTTTCTTCACTTTTCTTGCTTCTTTCTACACTTCTGTTGCTTCTTTCAGCAATTCTCTTGCCTCTTTCTGCACTTCTCTTGCCTGTTTCTACACCTGTCTTCCCTCTTTGTGCAACTTTCTTGCCTCTTTCTGCACCTCTCTTCCCTCTTTCTGTGCCACTTTTGCCTCTTTTTGTACCTCGTTTGCTTCTTTCTGCACTTCTCTTGCCTCTTTCTGCACCCTTCGTGCCTCTGTCAGCACCTCTGTTGCTTCTTTCTGGACTCCTAGTGCCTCCTTCTGTACCTCTGCTGCTTCTTTCTGCACTTCTCTTGGTTCTTTCTGCACTGCTCTTGCCTCTTTTTGCATCCCTCTTGCCTCTTTGAGCACCTCTTTTGCTTCTTACTGCACTTCTCTCTCCTCTTTCTGCACCCCTCTGCCTCTTTCTGCACCTCTGATGCTTCTTTCTACACTTCTATTGCCTCTTTCTGCACCTCTCTTGCTTCTTTTTGAAGCTGACTTGCCTCTTTCAGCACCCCTGTTGCTTTTTTCTGCAGATCCTGCTTCTTTCTGCACCTCACTTGCCTATTTCTGCACTTCTCTTGCTTCTTTCTACACCGCTGTTGCTTGTTTCAGCAATTCTCTTGCCTCTTTCTGCACTTATCTTCCTTCTTTCTGCACCCCTCCTGCCTCTTTCTGTACCTCTCTTGCCTCTTTGTGCACCTCTACTACCTTTTCTGCACCCCACGTGCCTCTTTCAGCACCTCTGTTGGTTCTTTTTGCACTGCTCTTGCCTTTTCTGCACCTCACTTGCCTCTTTCTGCACTTCTCTTGCTTCTTTCTACACCTCTGTTGCTTCTTTCAGTAATTCTCTTGCCTCTTTCTGCACTTATCTTCCTTCTTTCTGCACCCCTCCTGCCTCTTTCTGTACCTCTCTTGCCTCTTTGTGCACCTCTCCTACTTTTTTCTGCACCCCTCTTGCCTTTTTCAGCACCTCTGTTGGTTCTTTCTGCACTGCTCTTGCTTTTTCCTGCACCTGACTTACCTCTTTCTGCACTTCTATTGCTTCTTTCTACACCTCTGTTGCTTCTTTCAGCAGTTCTCTTGCCTCTTTCTGCACTTCTCTTCCTTCTTTCTGCACCCCTCTTACCTCTTTCTGTACCTCTCTTGCCTCTTTCTGAACCTCTCTTGCCTCTTTCTGCACTACACTTGCTTCTTTCTGCACCTCTCTTGTCTCTTTCGGCACCTCTGTTGCTTCTTTCTGCACTTCTCTTGCCTCTTTCTGCACCTCTGAGTTAGAGGTAGTTTTAATCCCCCTGCCCTATTATGTGCTAAGGCCTTACAGGGGAGGTCATGCCAATCACAGGGGTACCCCAACCCATAGTGTACCCTAGTGTATGTAGGTGTTTTTACTGTATTCTAAGTTTCTTTCAGCATAGCACTGGCTCCGGGCCTGGTTAGTCAGAGTCAGTTACCACCAGTACCAGTCAGCAAAAATTTGGGGGCACAGGATGACTTTGTAACAAGGCCTTTTTCTGCACCTCTGTTGGTTCTTTCTGCATATCTCTTGCTTCTTTCTGCACTTTTCTTCCTCTTTCTGCACATGTCCTACCTCTATAGGCATAGTTAGAGATTAGCATTTAAAAAACCTTTGAAATTCACTGAAAATACCATAGGTTTCAGGGACGTTATAGTTAGAAATTAGCATTTAAAAACCTTTGAAATTCACTGAAAAAACCATAGGTTTCAGGGACGTTATAGTTAGAAATTAGCATTTAAAAAACCTTTGAAATTCACTGAAATAACCATAGGTTTCAGGGACGTTATAGTTAGAATTTAGCATTTAAAAAGCCTTTGAAATTCACTGAAAAAACTATCGGTTTCAGGGGTACCCCAACCCATAGTGTACCCTTGTGTATGTAGGTGTTTTTACTGTATTCTAAGTTTCTTTCAGCATAGCACTGGCTCCGGGCCTGGTTAGTCAGAGTCAGTTACCACCAGTACCAGTCAGCAAAAAGTTGGGGGCACAGGATGACTTTGTAACAAGGCCTTTTTCTGCACCTCTGTTGGTTCTTTCTGCATATCTCTTGCTTCTTTCTGCACTTTTCTTCCTCTTTCTGCACATGTCCTACCTCTGTAGGCATAGTTAGAGATTAGCATTTAAAAAACCTTTGAAATTCACTGAAAATACCATAGGTTTCAGGGACGTTATAGTTAGAAATTAGCATTTAAAAAACCTTTGAAATTCACTGAAAAAACCATAGGTTTCAGGGACATTATAGTTAGAAATTAGCATTTAAAAAACCATAGAAATTCACTGAAAAAACCACAGGTTTCAGGGACGTTATAGTTAGTTGGACAATTCCCTCGTACAAAACCAGAGAAATTCGGCTGTTATAGTTAGTTGAGCTAAGTATAACTCGCGCCCCCGCAATGCACTGCTGATGACATCACATATTACATCACTCATGACATGGTCAGTGACATCACTGATGACATCACTGATGACATCTCAAATGACATCACTGATGACATCATCCACGTGATCCTCTGATGCACCTCTTCACAGCCCAATATAACCTTTGATACACTCACTCTAAAATACAGACTGCCATTCTCGAAACCATAGACACACCAATACCAGTTACTACATACTCACTCACTGATTCCTAGGTCTATACACACATCCACTCACTCACCCATACAGTCACTCATACATGCAGTCACTCATCAATACAGCCACTATCATATGCACTCATACACCTATACAGACACTCACACACTGCCACTCACCCATAGAGTTACTTACACAGCTGGTTAGTCATGCAAAGAATCAATCACACTCCCATTTACTCATCTATGCAGTTATACACACACCACCTCACTTATTCACACAGTTACTAACACATACTTACTCTCTTATGCAATCACTGACACAAGCACACACTCATCCACACAGCCACTCTCACAATCACTCACTCTCACATATAGTCATTTATATACTCCAACACTCACATATACTGCCTTTCGCATATGTAGTTACTCACACATGTACCACTGAGACATCCATTCACTCACCAATACAGCCATACACACACTCACCCACCCAGACAGCCCCTCACAGACGCACTCTTGAACCCATACACCCAGTGAATCACCCACTCACACATCCATGCAGTGAGTCACATTCACCCCACCCACCCACACAGACACTCAGGCTCCCATACAGATACTCAGACAAGCAATCAATAACCCATATAGACACTCATGAAGCTACTCACCAACCCATGCAACCGCTTACACACCAACAGACAGACTGATACAGACATTCACACAGTTTAGTCACTAACCCATGCATTCAGTAAGACACGTTTAATCACTCACTTATACAGTCAGTCACACACCTACTAAATCATCCATTCAGACAGTCATATACCCACTCATTCTTCAATACACCTTTACATATTTAAACTTTACAGAAACACACAGTCACTGGATGATGTCATCAGTGATATCATCAGTGATATCATCAGTGATGTCATTTGAGATGTCATCAGTGATGTCACTGACCATGACATGAGTGATGTAATATGTGATGTCATCAGCAGTGCATTGCGGGGGCGCGAGTTATACTTAGCTCAACTAACTGTAATGGCCGAATTTCTCTGGTTTTCACAAGTGAATTGTCCAACTAACTATAACGTCCCTGAAACCTGTGGTTTTTTCAGTGAATTTCTATGGTTTTTTCAATGCTAGTTTCTAACTATAACGTCCTTGAAACCTATGGTTTTTTCAGTGAATATATATATATATATATATATATATATATATATATATATATATATAGCACAAAGTAGGTCTCCTCCATTGTAAGCAGACACGAGGGACTCAGCGGAGCAAGGTACGGCAGCTTTAATTAACTGTGTGGCATGACGCGTTTCGGTTAATACCTTTCTCAAATGCCATTAGTTTCTCATTTAACTGCTGCAGAGTCTTTTAAATAGTCCTGCCTCTCCTACAAGTGAAGAGGGCTCACCTGTCTCACATTAGTCCCAGAGCCATCGTTGTGGTTCAAGGTAAAGACTTCAACTCCCACAATGCAGCTTAATGTACAGCCAAAAAGTGGAATTCTTGCAGCTTTGATATTGTTTGCCTGCTGTGAGTTGAATTCTGAATGCGAGCATAATCAGGATAGATTCGCAGCACAGATGTCATGAAAACTGCCTCCCATGCCCCTACTTCCAGCCGCACTTCACCAATCGATGCAGGGAACTGGAGACGACGGTAACAGTGACCACGTTACTCCATGCAGTGATAGACTGTGTTTAACAGCAGTTCCTCTGCCTTCTTGGGTCGGGTGGCGGTCCTCGGCTTCCGATACCTCGGATCAAAAACACACAAAAGTTGCCACTGTTGCCGAGAACACTTGACGGAAGGGTCCCCCTGCGCGCCACTGGCTAACGCGCTTCACAACACAAAGTAGGTCTCCTCCATTGTAAGCAGACACGAGGGACACAGCGGAGCAAGGTACGGCAGCTTTAATTAACTGTGTGGCATGACGCGTTTCGGTTAATACCTTTCTCAAATGCCATTAGTTTCTCATTTAACTGCTGCAGAGTCTTTTAAATAGTCCCGCCTCTCCTACAAGTGAGGAGGGCTCACCTGTCTCACATTAGTCCCAGAGCCATCGTTGTGGTTCAAGGTAAAGACTTCAACTCCCACAATGCAGCTTAATGTACAGCCAAAAAGTGGAATTCTTGCAGCTTTGATATTGTTTGCTTGTTGTGAGTTGAATTCTGAATGCGAGCATAATCAGGATAGATTCGCAGCACAGATGTCATGAAAACTGCCTCCCATGCCCCTACTTCCAGCCGCACTTCACCAATCCATGCAGGGAACTCGAGACGACGGTAACAGTGACCATGTCCCTCAATGCAGTGATAGACTGTGTTTAACAGCAGTTCCTCAGCCTTCTTGGGTCGGGTGGCGGTCCTCGGCTTCCGATACCTCGGATCAAAAACACACAAAAGTTGCCACTGTTGCCGAGAACACTTGACGGAAGGGTCCCCCTGAGCGCCACTGGCTAATGCGCTTCACAACACAAAGTAGATCTCCTCCATTGTAAGCAGACACTAGGGAGACACAGCGGAGCAAGGTACGGCAGCTTTAATTAACTGTGTGGCATGACGCGTTTCGGTTAATACCTTTCTCAAATGCCATTAGTTTCTCATTTAACTGCTGCAGAGTCTTTTAAATAGTCCCACCTCTCCTGCAAGTAAAGAGGGCTCACCTGTCTCACATTAGTCCCAGAGCCATCGTTGTGGTTCAAGGTAAAGACTTCAACTCCCACAATGCAGCTTAATGTACAGCCAAAAAGTGGAATTCTTGCAGCTTTGATATTGTTTGCTTGCTGTGAGTTGAATTCTGAATGCGAGCATAATCAGGATAGATTTGCAGCACAGATGTCATGAAAACTGCCTCCCATGCCCCTACTTCCAGCCGCACTTCACCAATTGATGCAGGGAACTGGAGACGACGGTAACAGTGACCATGTCACTCCATGCAGTGATAGACTGTGTTTAACAGCAGTTCCTCAGCCTTCTCGGGTCGGGTGGCGGTCCTCGGCTTCAGATACCTCAGATCAAAAACACACAAAAGTTGCCACTGTTGCCGAGAACACTTGACGGAAGGGTCCCCCTGCGCGCCACTGGCTAATGCGCTTCACAACACAAAGTAGGTCTCCTCCATTGTAAGCAGACACGAGGGACACAGCGGAGCAAGGTACGGCAGCTTTAATTAACTGTGTGGCATGACGCGTTTCGGTTAATACCTTTCTCAAATGCCATTAGTTTCTCATTTAACTGCTGCAGAGTCTTTTAAATAGTCCCGCCTCTCCTACAAGTGAAGAGGGCTCACCTGTCTCACATTAGTCCCAGAGCCATCGTTGTGGTTTAAGGTAAAGACTTCAACTCCCACAATGCAGCTTAATGTACAGCCAAAAAGTGGAATTCTTGCAGCTTTGATATTGTTTGCTTGCTGTGAGTTGAATTCTGAATGCGAGCATAATCAGGATAGATTCGCAGCACAGATGTCATGAAAACTGCCTCCCATGCCCCTACTTCCAGCCGCACTTCACCAATCGATGCAGGGAACTGGAGACAACGGTAACAGTGACCATGTCACTCCATGCAGTGATAGACTGTGTTTAACAGCAGTTCCTCAGCCTTCTTGGGTGGGGTGGCGGTCCTCGGCTTCAGATACCTCGGATCAAAAACACACAAAAGTTGCCACTGTTGCCGAGAACACTTGACGGAAGGGTCCCCCTGCGCGCCACTGGCTAACGCGCTTCACAACACAAAGTAGGTCTCCTCCATTGTAAGCAGACACGAGGGACACTGCGGAGCAAGGTACGGCAGCTTTAATTAACTGTGTGGCATGACGCGTTTCGGTTAATACCTTTCTCAAATGCCATTAGTTTCTCATTTAACTGCTGCAGAGTCTTTTAAATAGTCCCGCCTCTCCTACAAGTGAAGAGGGCTCACCTGTCTCACATTAGTCCCAGAGCCATCGTTGTGGTTCAAGGTAAAGACTTCAATTCCCATAATGCAGCTTAATGTACAGCCAAAAAGTGGCTATACTTTATGGGTTTCCGGAATAGCGTGCTACTCGCCCAAAAAACCCCAAAAAACGCTTCAACATCCCATCAGGGGTAACAAGCGCTATATAAATACTAACCTTTTTTCCCTCTTTTATCCTTCTGCTATCCTTCTGAATCCAAATAATTGACTAAGCTATCCACCACTTAAATCACCTTCATATTTCACTATACTAATTCAACACTAATCCTTTATATGTTCCGGAGTAGCGTGCTACTCGCCGAAAAAGCGCTTTGACGCCTCGTCAGGGGTAGTAAGCGCTATATAAATGCAATTACAATACAATACAAAATATATACAGCACTGTCTGCGAGGGAAGATCGAGGGGTCTCCGCAAGGATATCTATCAGGACAGGAAGCTGTGGTGGAGTGCAGTCCGGGCCACAGTGATGGGACACCACTTGTTGTTTGGTTTCCCCACTTACTCAAGGGGGATACACACACGGACTCCAATTCCCAGCATGAAGCAGCCTGTCTGTTCAGCACGAAGTGAACTATCGTTGTGGCAGAGGAGGAGCCTCGATGGAGTTTCCGGGGGGAGTGGCCAAGGGAACACCTAAATGGCCACCAGGTGCGAGGACCTGCCATTCGTACTAGGCACTGAGGAAAGCTGAGCCGCTGAAACGAGTCTGCCGAATTGTTACATAATTGCGCTGTGAACTCACCCTGAATAAATCCTTTCGATTTTAACCCGGCTGTGTCAGACCCTTCTTCGATAAGTGAGAGGGGAGTTGGAGTTCGTGTTATGCCAGTTTTGCAGGCACTGGCTTACCTGACACGCCCTCTCGGTCAGGAGCGACGCAGTGGCCAGCAGTTCTTGGACTTTTGTATTTTGAATGCAAACGCGTTACCCCCCTGTGCAGACCAAAGCACCACTGTGTGCACACATCACTGCGTGGGGAGAGAGGAGCAGCACTGTCTGCGAGGGAAGATCGAGGGGTCTCCGCAAGGATATCTATCAGGACAGGAAGCTGTGGTGGAGTGCAGTCCGGGCCACAGTGATGGGACACCACTTGGTGTTTGGTTTCCCCACTTACTCAAGGGGGATCCACACACGGACTCCAATTCCCAGCATGCAGCAGCCTGTCTGTTCAGCGCGAAGTGAACTATCGTTGTGGCAGAGGAGGAGCCTCGATGGAGATTCCAGGGGGAGTGGCCAAGGGAACACCTAAATGGCCACCAGGTGCGAGGACCTGCCATTCGTACTAGGCACTGAGGAAAGCTGAGCCGCTAAAACGCGTCTGTCGAATTGTTACATGATTGCGCTGTGAACTCACCCTGAATAAATCCTTTCAATTTTAACCCGGCGGTGTCAGACCCTTCTTCGATAAGTGAGAGGGGAGTTGGAGTTCGTGCTATGCCAGTTTTGCAGGAACTGGCTTACCTGACATGCCCTCTCGGTCAGGAGCGACGCAGTGGCCAGCAGTTCTTGGACTTTTGTATTTTGAATGCAAACGCGTTGCCCCCCTGCGCAGACCAAAGCACCACTGTGTGCACACATCACTGCGTGAGGAGAGAGGAGCAGCACTGTCTGTGAGGGAAGATCGAGGGGTCTCCGCAAGGATATCTATCACGACAGGAAGCTGTGGTGGAGTGCTGTCCGGGCCACAGTGATGGGACACCACTTGGTGTTTGGTTTCCCCACTTACTCAAGGGGGATCCACACACGGACTCCAATTCCCAGCATGCAGCAGCCTGTCTGTTCAGCGCGAAGTGAACTATCGTTGTAGCAGAGGAGGAGCCTCGATGGAGATTCCAGGGGGAGTGGCCAAGAGAACACCTAAATGGCCACCAGGTGCGAGGACCTGCCATTGGTAACAGGCACTGAGGAAAACTGAGCCGCTGAAACGCGTCTGCCGAATTGTTACATAATTGCGCTGTGAACTCACCCTGAATAAATCCTTTCGATTTTAACCCGGCGGTGTCAGACCCTTCTTCGATAAGTGAGAGGGGAGTTGGAGTTCGTGTTATGCCAGTTTTGCAGGCACTGGCTTACCTGACACGCCCTCTCGGTCAGGAGCGACGCAGTGGCCAGCAGTTCTTGGACTTTTGTATTTTGAATGCAAACGCGTTGCCACCCTGTGCAGACCAAAGCACCACTGTGTGCACACATCACTGCGTGGGGAGAGAGGAGCAGCACTGTCTGCGAGGGAAGATCGAGGGGTCTCCGCAAGGATATCTATCAGGACAGGAAGCTGTGGTGGAGTGCAGTCCGGGCCACAGTGATGGGACACCACTTGGTGTTTGGTTTCCCCACTTACTCAAGAGGGATTCACACACGGACTCCAATTCCCAGCATGCAGCAGCCTGTCTGTTGAGCGCGACGTGAACTATTGTTGTGGCAGAGGAGGAGCCTCGATGGAGATTCCAGGGGGAGTGGCCAAGGGAACACCTAAATGGCCACCAGGTGCGAGGACCTGCCATTCGTAACAGGCACTGAGGAAAGCTGAGCCGCTGAAACGCGTCTGCCGAAATGTTACATAATTGCGCTGTGAACTCACCCTGAATAAATCTTTCAATTTTCACCCGGCGGTGTCAGACCCTACTTCGATAAGTGAGAGGGGAGTTGGAGTTCGTGTTATGCCAGTTTTGCAGGCACTGGCTTACCTGACACGCCCTCTCGGTCAGGAGCGACGCGGTGGCCAGCAGTTCTTAGACTTTTGTATTTTGAATGCAAACGCGTTGCCCCCCTGCGCAGACCAAAGCACCACTGTGTGCACAAATCACTGCATGGGGAGAGAGGAGCAGCACTGTCTGCGCGGGAAGATCTAGGGGTCTCCGCAAGGATATCTATCAGGAGAGGAAGCTGTGGTGGAGTGCAGTTTGGGCCACAGTGATGGGACACTACTTGGTGTTTGGTTTCCCCACTTACTCAAGGGGGATCCACACACGGACTCCAATTCCCAGCATGCAGCAGCCTGTCTGTTCAGCGCGAAGTGAACTATTGTTGTGGCAGAGGAGGAGCCTCGATGGAGATTCCAGGGGGAGTGGCCAAGGGAACACCTAAATGGCCACCAGGTGCGAGGACCTGCCATTCGTAACAGGCACTGAGGAAAGCTGAGCCGCTGAAACGCGTCTGCCAAATTGTTACATAATTGCTCTGTGAACTCACCCTGAATAAATCCTTTCGATTTTAACCTGGCGGTGTCAGACCCTTCTTCGATAAGTGAGAGGGGAGTTGGAGTTCGTGTTATACCAGTTTTGCAGGCACTGGCTTACCTGACACGCCCTCTCGGTCAGGAGCGACGCGGTGACCAGCAGTTCTTGGACTTTTGTATTTTGAATAGAAACGCGTTGCCCCCCTGCGCAGACCAAAGCACCACTGTGTGCACACATCACTGCGTGGGGAGAGAGGAGCAGCAATGTCTGCGAGGGAAGATCGAGGGGTCTCCGCAAGGATATCTATCAGGACAGGAAGCTGTGGGGGAGTGCAATCCGGGCCACAGTGATGGGACACCACTTGGTTTTTGGTTTCCCCACTTACTCAAGGGGGATCCACACATGGACTCCAATTCCCAGCATGCAGCAGCCTGTCTGTTCAGCGCGAAGTGAACTATTGTTGTGGCAGAGGAGGAGCCTCAATGGAGATTCCAGGCGGAGTGGCCAAGGGAACACCTAAATGGCTAATGCAAAAACAACAATTGATGGACAGAATGCAGAACAATGTCATACATTCACCCCAGTACAGAGATCTGGGCCTAAATCCATTGTTCTTTTGCTCACCATGCCAAAGGTGAGAAAAAGAATGATGGATTTAACCCAGATCTCTTGACTGGGGGTGAATGTTTTGATTTGTTCTGCATTCCGACCATCAATTGTGTGTCTTTTGCTTTCTCGCCCTAAGTGCGCCAGGTATGCCCAGACATGGGTCCTGGGCTCACTGTGCCACTGGAATCAAGCTATCCTGGCTGAAGAGGGGTGAAACCCCAAAACCGGTCCTAGGATGTTTGTTTCCGGTCCAGGGAGGACCTGGCTTGGCAGTTCGGGCTGGAGTGTTCCCATGAGGCACAGGGTCAAGACTGATTTGCATATGGCCAGGTCTAAACTGGGGTGGCATGGTGAGCAAAAGAATGATGGATTTAACCCAGATCTCTTGACTGGGGGTGAATGTTTTGATTTGTTCTGCATTCCGTCCATCAATTGTGTGTCTTTTGCCAACACCTAAATGGCCACCAGGTGCGAGGACCTGCCATTCGTAACAGGCACTGAGGAAAGCTGAGCCGCTGAAACGTGATGCAGCGGGTACAATAAAAACTATTCTCCTCCTAGGTCACTTATAGGTCATCCAGGGGCAAACTATATTTTCTCACATCCACATGACGATGGGGCCCATAAACATCGCCTAACACACACGCACACACCTGGATTTCTAATTACACCTTTACGAAATTCTGTATTCCTAGGAGAAGCATGAGAACAAAATGGAAAACACCATTTGTGTACCGCTGGAAGGAGCCGGGATATCTTATTACCTTAACTTATCACTTTCTTTTAGTTATTTTCTTTAAGATATTCCTGCTCATTGGTTTGTCGATGAATCATTCATGTAAAAAATTAGTTCATAGTGATTAAGACCAGCTAAATCACAATAACCAATTACTGATGTCACAATCATTTAGGAAAATAACCACTGAGTCGTTTGATTTAAAGAATCTTAAATTTTATATAATTTTAAAAGCATGAGAAAGAATTTTAAACTTTTATTCAATTATTCATTCATTATTAATTCAAATATTTATTAAGCATAATCAATTTATTGCAGAAAGGAAATTTTTGTCATGAAGCAAAACCCTAATTACCTGCCTACCTTCCTAATTTAGCCTAATGATTTCTAACCTAAGTTTAAGAATTAGAAATAACCTGATTCTCATACTCAACTGGAAAATTAAGACAGCAACAGAAACTTCAGCTCGTCAGCATCAGCTACCTGCAACCCGTCTCATCTAACAGTCTTTCAGCATCTCCCGCTCAGTAATGGATCGATCAGGACCACCCAGCACTGGAAGCCACCAACACCAACACGACTCTCCAACTCCGCTCCTGACTGTGACTGCGACCCCTCCCACTAAGAGTAGGCCCTCTTATACCCTAATTCTAACTTTGCTAACTAATTGTTGCAACATTAATAACACGCT
This sequence comes from Calotriton arnoldi, assembly GCA_963921515.1. Taxonomy (NCBI): domain Eukaryota; kingdom Metazoa; phylum Chordata; class Amphibia; order Caudata; family Salamandridae; genus Calotriton; species Calotriton arnoldi. The sequence goes on from CAWUFW010012883.1 coordinate 380,326, forward strand.
TTTCTTTCATTGGTCCATGCATGTCATCTTATTCATTCTTTTAATCAAGTTCTCTTGGATCCAATGGTCCTTGGATCATTTCCTTTCTCACAGTTCAAGACATGTTTCCATCCGCTTCGATCAGTACATTTGTAACTTCTTTCGATACATTCGAGAACTCTGCAGGCATTGTCCTTTCTCTTAAACTGGTTTCCCACGGGTCTTTGCTGATCACCACGGCACACTATCAGTTCAATTAGGTCACATCAGCCTTGACCATTTCTCGCATCCTAGCCTCTCAGCAACATCACGAGGTTAGCTTTTCTCCGACTTCTCTCCCTTGTCACGTGTTTCCCTGCGCTTGCGCACATCATCAACTGGCAGCCATTTTATATCGCCACTCGGTTATACTTTAGAAGCACTATTTTGAAATAAACAAAACATAATTAAAATAGAGAAAAATAGCCTTTTCGTTTCCCTCCCGTCATCTACGTACCCCAATTAGTTATTACCTAGCAGAAAGCAACATTTAAGCTGTTTCTTACTTACCATCACTATTGTTTTTGCAACGACACGTTTATTTCTATGAAGCACAAAATCATGCATTTATTTTAAATTAGTACGCATTTATTTTTATGTTATAATTAGACACACGGACATCCATTAATAGATTATTCAGCACATACACTTGCGTATTACCCTTCCCACACGTACAGTGTTGATTAATACATTTAAACGAACATTTTATTAATTATTTATAAAATTTGTTAGGGGTTAAAAAAATTTTATTTTCTCTGCTCCATCAACTCCCCCTTTGGTGATTTTTAAATCACCACATAAAACCCAAGTTATACTTCTTTTTCAGGCAGTATATGTCTTTCATCCTTTGCTTTTTGTTAGTTACACATCTGTTTCTCCTTCATCTTGTCTTCTTGTCTCCTTATACATGTTTTCTTTCATTTTCTCTAACTCAATTTCACCCATTTCTCTCTCTCTCTCTTTCATTATTCTGTTATTTCTTTTTATCTTATTTTGTCTTACTTTTCTTTTTATACACGTTATTACTATTTTCAACACCATGGCTAACAGTATTACTACAGTTGCTATTATTATAACTTTCCCTATCATTAGTCTACTCATTCTGGTCAACCAATTTGCTACTGAAGAAAACCCTCTACCAAGTTTTCCCAAGACACTTTCAACCTCCAGTGGAACTAGTTCTTTGTGCAAATTTGTAATATTTGTAATATACTTCTGTATATTTTCACTTTTATCAGGAATGTAAGTGCAACAATGTTGGACTTTCAACATTCCACAGACTCCACCCTCCTTTGCCAAAAGAATATCAAGGGCAAGCCGATTTTGCATCACCATAGCTCTCATGGCAACCATTTCGGTATTTACCATTAAGAACCCTCCCGCAGTATCTGTAGACAACCGATCTACTACTGTGGATAATTTCCGAATTTTAAATGCATTCAAAGATATTCCCACTGCTGGTATTAATGCTCCAAAAATATCACCTACAATTTCTGAAAAACTTTCCCTCTTTCTACGTGTAAAGCTATTAATCATCTTGTATGTTCCTTTTTCTTCTCTGTCCATATGAAAGATTTTTGGAAAGACCAGGCCTACATAGCAAGTTCCATACCAATGGTCCGGTAACCTGTAATAAGCTCTATTCCCACAAATATAATAGATACCTGGAAATATTGGATCTTTTCCACCTTTGAATCCCCAACCTCCCAGAATTTGATAATTGTCATGGCAGATACTGGAACCTACAAAGTAATTGTCATAGACTGTCTTATTTCTTCTAATACACAACTTTCCTGTTTGCGGCCAATCTAATGTCATTGCTGCATTTATCTTTTTCCCTTCATGATTTCCTTCCTCAAACGTCCATAGATGTGTTCCTTCCTCTTTTATTGCTTCTTTTGAAATTTCATTCTTCTTTCTTCAACCATTTCTAAAAATACCTTTTCTTCTTTCTTTAACTCACAGGTAAGGTTGTTACTAACTATTTCTTCTAACGTTAATTTTCTATGTTCTAAAAAGAATTCTCCTAAAACTTTTGCTGGTTTTACTTTGTTAAGTTCTGGTACTACTGGAATGTTTGCAAAAATCTTATCTATATTAGTATAATAAGATTCTAATCTACCTGTTTTATAAAATAAACTTGCTATTACACTACATGTTATTCCATAAGTTAGAGGTAGGTGATGATAAGTCACACCTTCTGACACTGATGCAGGCAACTGCATACAAACATAACAATCTCTCACATCCATTGTCTCTACATATTCGTACAACAATTTTGTAAAAACATTTTTAGAAAAGTCTGTTACTGACTTATCCTTATGTAACTCTGCACTACTTCTTAAAATAACTGGTTCTTTAATATTAGTTTCTTTTTCTGGTTTAGTATCATTCTTTGCTTCTATTACAGCTAAACTAATAGGAATTGTGATTGCTAAAACTATCCATATTGTCATTAATAACCCTGTACAAAAGCAGCACATTTTACACCATCTTTTTATAAACTCACATTTATCTCTTCTATCCCTAGTATTTTCCATTTTTCTTTTATTTATTTGTTAAGTTTCAGAAAATTGTGTCACTACACCTCAGAAATGACTTAGATGCCACTCTGCTTTCAAAAAGTCTTTGCTTGGTACTTTCTTTTAATTCTTTCCAGAATTCTTTCGTTGTCACATCCGGTGATTTGTCACATCCAGTAAAATTGTCATGTCCGGCAGAAGCACTATAAGTCTTCACTTCAGGTTTGTTGCATCTCACCTTTTCCCATTCGACTTCTTAGTCTCTGGTTCTCGTGAGTGTTTTCTTCTTCTTTGTAATCCGTCAGTGCGATATACAGCCACTCAGGTGACTTATACTTTGCATTCACTTTCTTCGTTCTTTTGGACTTTTGCAATCGTTTTCCACTTGGTTTTTCTTGTCCCTTTTGACTTGTTATTTCATTCACTTGTTCAGCACTTTCGTCTCCAGCTCTTATTATTCTATATCTCAATTTTCTTATATAGCTGTTGGGCCAATTATCTCCTTTTCTTGGCCTTTTGGCTTCACCTTCTTTTTCTTCTCTTTCTGATTTCCAATTTCTTTTTCTTGATTCAGTTTTTGCTTTCTCCTCTTCTCCACTCTCTTCAGTTTCTGTTTCAACTGTTTCACTATTGTCTCTTATTTTGAAGCTTATGATCTCGTCATCTCCTACTGGTGGATCTGTCTTCTCCTTCTTGTGTTCCCTTATTACTGTCCCTCCTCGGTGTTCTTCCGATTTGGTGTTTTCCTCCCTTTCTACTTCTAAATTTCCCTGTTCTTCTGTTTCTCTATCTGTCCCTATTGCTCCTCGGGGTTCTTCTCGATTCTCTAACTTCTTGTGTACTTCTTTCCCTACTTCATCTATTAATATTATTTCTGAAGGATTTCCACCATAACTTGTACTTGGTTGTTCATCTAGATCATTTTCTTGCTCATTTTCTTCTCTAATTGGTTTATAACCCCAAGTTCTCCTTCGGAATTCTTCACAGTTTGCAACTGAATCATCAGATCCTGAACTTGTGTCAGATGTTTCCAGATGTCGACTTACAGGTCGATCTTCAGGTTCTGGAACTTCTGAATTTCTTTCTTCTTCTTCTTCCTCTTCTTCTCTAGAGGTGTTTGCAGTTGGGGTTTCCAGATGTCGACTTTCAGGTCGATCTTCAAGTTCTGGCACCCTTTCTCTTATCCTTGTTGTCCCAGCCGTTAAACTTTTATCCCACACTTCCAGACGTCGACTCACATGTCGATCAGTAGGTTCTTGAACTCTGATTGTGTGGCTGGCATGGACCCAGTTCTTCACTCCTGCACACTTGACTGCAGTCGTTGTCACTAGGATTACCTGTCGTGGTTCGTCCCAGCGAGGAACTAGACAGTTTCTTCTCCTGTGGATTTTTATACGGACCCAGTCTCCTGGATTCAAGTCGTGGGCTGGTTTTCTTTCAAGAGTGGTCGCATCCGGTCCAACCTGATGAAACACAGAACGCACCACATCAGCCAGTCCCTTGCAATAATCCAGTACTAGATCATCAGTTATAGTCAATAACTTGTTGACAGGTACTTGTGCTTGTCTCATTGCTCGTCCCATGATCATCTCATGAGGACTAAGTCCAGTTTTCTTTTCAGGGATGCTTCTGATGGTCATCAGAACAAGAGGCAGTGCATCTGGCCATTTGAGTCCTGTAGCTTGACACATTTTTCCTAATCTGTTCTTAATTGTTCCATTAATTTGCTCCACTACCCCAGAAGCCTCTGGTCTGTAAGCACAATGTAGTTTTTGTTTAATACTCAATGCTTCGCAAATCAATTGGATCAACTCATTTTGAAAATGTGTTCCTCTATCTGTCTCAACCGTGACTGGAAAACCATACCTTGGAATGAACTCTCGCAGCATAAGTTTTGCCACTGTTGTTCCATCATTCCTTCTAGTGGGGTATGCCTCCACCCAACGAGAAAACAAACAGACGACCACTAGAACATATTTTAGTCTGTTACTAGGGGGCATTTCTATAAAGTCTAACTGCATTCTAGTGAATGGACCTCCTTCTCGTCCTATTGTTCCTAGACTCACTACCGTCTTTCTTCCTGGGTTAAACTGCTGACAAATAAGACATCTTTGACAAAGACTTTCAGCTATGGCTCTGAATTTTGGGTTATACCAGGTTTGTCTAAAAAGTCTGATCATTGCATCTCTCCCAATATGAGCTTGTCCATGGTACATCCGTGCCATGTCTGCAATCATGCTATCAGGCATAACTGGTCTTTCGTCTCTGTACACCCACACACCATTATTTTCCTGTCTTCTACATCCTGCTTTTATCCAGTAATCTTTTTCCTCATCACTTGCAGTTTCTTGTAACTGTCTTACTTCATCCCATGTCTCGACAGTATTAGTAAAAAGCAAAGGAGAAGAGATATGCTCCCTTTCTCTATTTTTGTTCATGGACACCATGTTCTCTGCACAATATTTGGCGATCTCGTCAGCATAATTATTGCCAACGGCTATGTAATCTTCGTTTTTCTTATGCGCCTTGCACTTCACTACAGCTATTTGTTTAGGCAACTGTATCGCCTCAAGCAGCTTTTTAACAAAATCTCCATTTCTGATAGGTGTTCCTGCAGACGTCAAGAAACCTCTTTGTGACCAAATCTGACCAAAATCATGTACGATGCCGAAACCATATTGGCTATCGGTCACAATCGTGACTCGTACATTTCTTCCTAATTTACATGCTTGAATCAAAGCAATCAGTTCCGCAACTTGTGCAGACCTTATTCCTTTCAGACAAGACGCTTCCATCACAGTTGCCACTGTGCACACTGCGTAAGCTGCGCTTAAAACTCCTTCTTTTGTTCTCAAACATGAACCATCTACAAACATGACATAATCAGATTCCTTTAACGGTTCATCTTTTATGTCAGCTCTTGGTTTCGTGCAATATTCCAGCACGTTCAGACAATCATGATCTACTTCGTCTTGTTCAATTATACTCTCCTCATCTGGCAATGATGTTGAAGGATTCACATTCATGCATCTATCTATGGTCACATTTTCAGCACTCAAGATGACTTTTTCGTACTTAGTCAGCCGACTATGTGTCATGTACTGTGTTTTTGTTCTTGTCAAAAGAATTTCTACTGAATGGGGAACATATACTCTCAGTGGATACCCCATCACTATACCTTCACTTTGTTCCAGACTTACACAAGTAGCAGCAACTGCTTTCAGACATCCGGGCAATGCTTTTGCTATAGGATCTAAAACAGCTGAAAAATAAGCAATTGGTCTTTTCATTGTTCCATGTTTTTGTACCAGTACTGAAAACGCACATCCATCTCTTTCACTGCAGTACAACTCAAAATCCTTCTCATAATCAGGCATGCCTAATGCAGGTGCCTCACACAATTTCTTTTTCAATTCTTTGAAAGATTTCATTTCTTCATTGTTTAACTCAAAAGGGTCTCTTACATCTTTCTTGGTCAACTTTTGTAATGGTTTTGCAATCAAAGAGAAACCACTTATCCATTGTCGGCAATATCCAACCATTCCCAGAAACATTCTTACCTCTCTTTGCGTCATTGGTGCTCTCATTCCTTGAATCATTCTTACTCTTTCTGTCGCTATCTTTCGCACTCCTTTCTCAATTTTATGCCCTAAATATTGAACTTCTTTTTGGCAAAATTGCAATTTTGAAGGAGACACTTTATGTCCTCTTTTCTCTAGATGGTTCAGTAAAGCTATTGTATCATTTACACATGCTTCTTTTGTTTTCGATGCCACCAACAGGTCATCAATATACTGCACCATCACTGACTTTTCTGGCATTTTCAAATCTTCCAGAGATTTCTTTAAAATCTGATTAAAGATTGAGGGGCTTTCTGTATACCCCTGAGGAATTCGGCACCATGCCAAAATACGCTCTCCGAACCGGAACGCAAATAATGGCTGGCTATCTGGATGCAAAGGAATAGAGAAAAATGCGTGACACAAATCTATCACAGTGTACCACTCAGCTTCGTGTGGAATTTGATATAGAATTACTGCAGGGTTTGGCACTATTGGACAACAGGGCACAACTATTTTGTTGATCTTTCTCAAATCCTGTACTATTCTATATGTTCCATTTGGCTTTTTCAGTCCCATAATAGGTGAATTACATGGACTGCTCATTATTTCTTTTAGAATTCCCTGTTCAATCATTTTATTTATTACAGGAGTTATTCCTTCAATTATTTCTGGAGTTAATTTGTACTGTGGCGTATTCGGGTAAGTTGTTCCTTCTTTTACTGTTACTTTTACGGGATCAACTTCTTTCATTAATCCAATGTCTTCTCCTGTAAAATCCCACACACTTTCTTTCACTGCAATTTTTAGTTCTTCTGGAAGTTTTTCTGCATCAAATGCAGGAAACAAACCATTCATTTCAGGTTCCTGATTCATCAAAGTTACTTTATATAAGACATCTTCATCTGAGGTCTGAAATCCAATTCCATCTGGCGTACAATAAATTGTGCAATTCATCTTGCACAAGAGGTCACGACCTAAAAGATTTACAGGACTACAATCGCACACTACAAATTTATGCATTTTGCTAAAAGAACCAATTTTTACTTCCACTAATTCAGTAAGTGGTGTTTTAATCTGCTGATTGGCTACTCCTACCACTTGGATGCATTCACCTGAGAGAGGAAGGTTTGGAATTTCCACTGATCTAACAGTAGAACGGGTAGCTCCAGTATCGACAAGGAATGTTACATTTGCACCATTCACTTCTCCATCCACAAAGGGACCAGACTGATCTACCTCTAGAGTTGCGCCAAGTACGCACTCTTTCCCCTCTCCTGGGCACCGTCAGAATCTTTCATCCGGGTCATCCTCACTCTGACGCAACCAATACTGAGAAATGTTAGCTGCTCGCGGCAACTGTGTTACCTGCTCTCCTCCGTAGAATCCTGTTTCTGTACTGTATCTTTGCTGGTTAACAGTGTTGGGAAGTGGTGGTTGCGGCACCTGACTTTGTTGAACAACTACCTCATTCTGCACCTGTGGAGTTAATGATTGATTTTCCGGATTAGGTTTAGGTGGGAACTTACACTCGTTTCTCCAATGCCCTAATTTTCCGCAATTATGACATGGCCATTTCTTCTTTGCTTCTTCTAGACTCACTTGACCTTTCCCTTTACCTATGTTAGGTCGCATTTTATTCTGTCCTGTTTCATTCCCATTATTATTGTCCAATTGAGCTTCTTGTTTTTCTGCCACCTTCACCTGTGCCCACATTGCCTTCTCTTTCAATTTACGCTGTCTACTCTCAATATCATCACTGCAATACTTAGCATACCTCAGCACATCATCGACTGTGCCATTCTGCCAATTAATCATATGCTGTTTAATCATTTCACTAATCTCTGGTTTCAATCCAAACACAAATCTGTACACAAAATGACTCATATCTTTTTCACTTAATTCCTCATATCCACTATACTGCTTGAAAACCAACAACAACCTCTCATAATAGGCATGTACAGACTCCTTACTTTCTTGTGTAGTTCGATCGATTTTTACCCAATCTGTCTCTTTAGGAGGAATCTTATTCTTCAAAAAGGTAATCACCTTATCATACTTCTTCATCACATCAGGACCTGGAGCTCCTGTCTTAGGATCTCTTGGATATTCTGTAGTTGGCCAGTCAACTGTAATCTTACATTCTGACCACAAATCAGTTGGTACCACTATGTCAAATAATCCATCTAAATCTATCCACAACACTTTTGAAACCTTTACAAATCTCTCTACTTGTCGGTACCATTCAACTGGTTTCTCTCTCAACTTCGGAAAGTCATTGGTAAATGACAGTATGTCCTGCCTAGTCCAGGGAACATGCACATAACTACCACCTGGAGTTTCTCTCATAGGGTATTCTTTAGCAACAGGTTCTTTTTCAGTTATCATAAAAGCCAATGAACCTTTGTCTGTAGTTTTCTCATTCTTCTTCGTCCATCTAACCTTCCATCTGTCCACATCACCCCATTTTCTCAACAATACAATTAACTCTTTTATCTGTGTCAGCCTTCCTGCCGTGTTCAAATTTTCAATATCTTTTTCACAAAAATCTACTCTATATGGTTTCTGCAATGTTTTCACTTTCGCAAAGTCTATTCCAATTTCACTGGCTACTTCTTCTAGTTTGTCATGTAAATTCTTTGCTCTCCATGTAATACTTTTGCACAGAAACATTATTTCATCATCCTGATAATTTTTTATCTTTTCTGTACCAATCGTTCCTAGAATTAATTCTTCCATGTCAATTTTTAATCTAATTACATCTAATGGTTTTTCTTCTGGTTCTTTTATTTTAAATGCCTTCATCCACTCATTTAACTCATCAGGAGTCGGACCTATGGGTGTATTATTTAGTTCTACCCAATTACCACTCTTTTCAGGGGTTTCTGTTGCAGATTCTGTTACCATATGCATTTTCCTACCATTGCACTCATTCACCGTCAAATTTGTAGGTGGACTTGGTCTGTAAGTACTAGCCAAATTACTTGTACTTGCACTTTGTTCCATTCTTTCTTTTTCTCTCTGAAATTGTGAACTCATGGGAATCACCAAAGATCTTTCATCAATTTTCTGATTCTCAAAAACTGGTATTACTGGACCTATTGTTACAGGCACAGTAACTGCTTCCATATTTTTCGTTAATTCTCTAATCTTCTCAGTTAGTTCTTTGGTTGTCCTTGCTAATTCGCTTGCATTGTCGCTTTCTATTCCTTCATTTTGTGAAGTTCTCATTTGTTCTTGTGACCTATTTATTTCAATTCTTTTTTCCGGACTTTTATTTCGCATAGTCTCTATTAGCGGCGCATTTGGTGTCACCACTGTAGAACTCTGCTGATACGGAGGTGGATTTCTATTTAGAATATCTTCCAGCAATTCATCATCCGTTTCGCTCTCATGCATATATTTCTCCCTCTCCATATGTTTCTTTTTCTCAGTCCGTTTTTTCTTAGTCCCTTCCTCAACTGTAAAAGCTGGAAACAAACCTCCTGTCATGTTAGCACATCTCCATCGTTTTATTCTATCTTCATGATTTATTCCCCACATCCTTCCAGGCATAAACTCATGATCCCTTAAACCTCTGAATCTCTCTCGCTCATACATCTCATCCTCCCATTCCGTCAACGCTTCAAACTGTGTCGGTCTAGGTCTAGGTTCTAGATTTGTCATCTTTTCTCGCAAATTTCGCAAAACCGCTACACTAAACGAACCATTCTCAGGGAAAGCTAAAGCACCATCATTCTTCGTATACTTTGCCCAATTTTCCAACCATATGCATGTATGATATCCATATTTCAGCATCATATGTGAAGCTGCTGATTTCGGCGGAGGAATTACTTGTCCCTCTCTAGTCACGACCTTTTTGTCTTTCTTAAAGAAATTCTTTAATTTTGTCGTCCATGACGTTCTCTCCCTTTCATACTCGTAATACGGCATGTTTTCTATTTGTTTTTCTCTTTACGCTAACGCTGTTCTGTGTACGGAACTTCAACCAATTACAGCGCGACTCACACTAACGTACCAATCAGAACAATTCCCTTCGTCCGCGAACCAACCAATCCTAGCGCGGCACTTTTCTACGTCACTCCTGCTCCGTGTTCACGTGACTAGTGCACTATCCAATCCTTAGCGCGGCACTGTTTTACGTCACTCCTGCTCTTTTACCCCTCCTTTACAAAATTTATCGGCAATTCTCTTTTCACTGTTTTCTCCGTTAGTTACAACAATTAAAACAATTCCATAGTCTGATTCGCTAAACAAAAGTGACAGCTTTGTCCTTTTACACAAGAATCCTGTATTTCCAGTAGGCAGCGCTTACCTCTACCCTACCACAGAATTATTTACTCTCGCCGATAAAGTAGCACTTCCCTCTACCTTACCCTTCTTTCAAGCAAACAATTTACTCGTTTCTTTGGGGATAAGACACATGTGGAGACTAGGCTCCTGAGAATTAAGGCCAAAGTTTCACAAGAAAACGTGATTTGCTATTTCAGTTACACACTTTTCGTACAGAAAATCCCTAACATAACACAACCTGTGTTATTACCAAAATGAATTCAGACCATGTACCAAATTCCATGTGACTTCTCTTGCCACACGTGTTCCACTTCCTACATCCCAGAAGCGTGAAAACTCACATATAACATAACGCGACTCAACATATAGTGTTAGCCATAAAAAATAATCAATAATCAATAAACAATAATCACTAAACTAATCTATAGAAAACCATAACTCTGCTACCAAGAAATCTGATGCAGCGCGTACAATAAAAACTATTCTCCTCCTAGGTCACTTATAGGTCATCCAGGGGCAAACTATATTTTCTCACATCCACATGACGATGGGGCCCATAAACATCGCCTAACACACACGCACACACCTGGATTTCCTTTACACCTTTACGAAATTCTGTATTCCTAGGAGAAGCATGAGAACAAAATGGAAAACACCATTTATGTACCGCTGGAAGGAGCCGGGATATCTTATTACCTTAACTTATCACTTTCTTTTAGTTATTTTCTTTAAGATATTCCTGCTCATTGGTTTGTCGATGAATCATTCATGTAAAAAATTAGTTCATAGTGATTAAGACCAGCTGAATCACAATAACCAATTACTGGTGTCACAATCATTTAGGAAAATAACCACTGAGTCATTTGATTTAAAGAATCTTAAATTTTATATAATTTTAAAAGCATGAGAAAGAATTTTAAACTTTTATTCAATTATTCATTCATTATTAATTCAAATATTTATTAAGCATAATCAATTTATTGCAGAAAGGAAATTTTTGTCATGAAGCAAAACCCTAATTACCTGCCTACCTTCCTAATTTAGCCTAATGATTTCTAACCTAAGTTTAAGAATTAGAAATAACCTGATTCTCATACTCAACTGGAAAATTAAGACAGCAACAGAAACTTCAGCTCGTCAGCATCAGCTACCTGCAACCCGTCTCATCTAACAGTCTTTCAGCATCTCCCGCTCAGTAATGGATCGATCAGGACCACCCAGCACTGGAAGCCACCAACACCAACACGACTCTCCAACTCCGCTCCTGACTGTGACTGCGACCCCTCCCACTAAGAGTAGGCCCTCTTATACCCTAATTCTAACTTTGCTAACTAATTGTTGCAACATTAATAACACGCTTTTCTTTCATTGGTCCATGCATGTCATCTTATTCATTCTTTTAATCAAGTTCTCTTGGATCCAATGGTCCTTGGATCATTTCCTTTCTCACAGTTCAAGACATGTTTCCATCCGCTTCGATCAGTACATTTGTAACTTCTTTCGATACATTCGAGAACTCTGCAGGCATTGTCCTTTCTCTTAAACTGGTTTCCCACGGGTCTTTGCTGATCACCACGGCACACTATCAGTTCAATTAGGTCACATCAGCCTTGACCATTTCTCGCATCCTAGCCTCTCAGCAACATCACGAGGTTAGCTTTTCTCCGACTTCTCTCCCTTGTCACGTGTTTCCCTGCGCTTGCGCACATCATCAACTGGCAGCCATTTTATATCGCCACTCGGTTATACTTTAGAAGCACTATTTTGAAATAAACAAAACATAATTAAAATAGAGAAAAATAGCCTTTTCGTTTCCCTCCCGTCATCTACGTACCCCAATTAGTTATTACCTAGCAGAAAGCAACATTTAAGCTGTTTCTTACTTACCATCACTATTGTTTTTGCAACGACACGTTTATTTCTATGAAGCACAAAATCATGCATTTATTTTAAATTAGTACGCATTTATTTTTATGTTATAATTAGACACACGGACATCCATTAATAGATTATTCAGCACATACACTTGCGTATTACCCTTCCCACACGTACAGTGTTGATTAATACATTTAAACGAACATTTTATTAATTATTTATAAAATTTGTTAGGGGTTAAAAAAATTTTATTTTCTCTGCTCCATCAACTCCCCCTTTGGTGATTTTTAAATCACCACATAAAACCCAAGTTATACTTCTTTTTCAGGCAGTATATGTCTTTCATCCTTTGCTTTTTGTTAGTTACACATCTGTTTCTCCTTCATCTTGTCTTCTTGTCTCCTTATACATGTTTTCTTTCATTTTCTCTAACTCAATTTCACCCATTTCTCTCTCTCTCTCTTTCATTATTCTGTTATTTCTTTTTATCTTATTTTGTCTTACTTTTCTTTTTATACACGTTATTACTATTTTCAACACCATGGCTAACAGTATTACTACAGTTGCTATTATTATAACTTTCCCTATCATTAGTCTACTCATTCTGGTCAACCAATTTGCTACTGAAGAAAACCCTCTACCAAGTTTTCCCAAGACACTTTCAACCTCCAGTGGAACTAGTTCTTTGTGCAAATTTGTAATATTTGTAATATACTTCTGTATATTTTCACTTTTATCAGGAATGTAAGTGCAACAATGTTGGACTTTCAACATTCCACAGACTCCACCCTCCTTTGCCAAAAGAATATCAAGGGCAAGCCGATTTTGCATCACCATAGCTCTCATGGCAACCATTTCGGTATTTACCATTAAGAACCCTCCCGCAGTATCTGTAGACAACCGATCTACTACTGTGGATAATTTCCGAATTTTAAATGCATTCAAAGATATTCCCACTGCTGGTATTAATGCTCCAAAAATATCACCTACAATTTCTGAAAAACTTTCCCTCTTTCTACGTGTAAAGCTATTAATCATCTTGTATGTTCCTTTTTCTTCTCTGTCCATATGAAAGATTTTTGGAAAGACCAGGCCTACATAGCAAGTTCCATACCAATGGTCCGGTAACCTGTAATAAGCTCTATTCCCACAAATATAATAGATACCTGGAAATATTGGATCTTTTCCACCTTTGAATCCCCAACCTCCCAGAATTTGATAATTGTCATGGCAGATACTGGAACCTACAAAGTAATTGTCATAGACTGTCTTATTTCTTCTAATACACAACTTTCCTGTTTGCGGCCAATCTAATGTCATTGCTGCATTTATCTTTTTCCCTTCATGATTTCCTTCCTCAAACGTCCATAGATGTGTTCCTTCCTCTTTTATTGCTTCTTTTTGAAATTTCATTCTTCTTTCTTCAACCATTTCTAAAAATACCTTTTCTTCTTTCTTTAACTCACAGGTAAGGTTGTTACTAACTATTTCTTCTAACGTTAATTTTCTATGTTCTAAAAAGAATTCTCCTAAAACTTTTGCTGGTTTTACTTTGTTAAGTTCTGGTACTACTGGAATGTTTGCAAAAATCTTATCTATATTAGTATAATAAGATTCTAATCTACCTGTTTTATAAAATAAACTTGCTATTACACTACATGTTATTCCATAAGTTAGAGGTAGGTGATGATAAGTCACACCTTCTGACACTGATGCAGGCAACTGCATACAAACATAACAATCTCTCACATCCATTGTCTCTACATATTCGTACAACAATTTTGTAAAAACATTTTTAGAAAAGTCTGTTACTGACTTATCCTTATGTAACTCTGCACTACTTCTTAAAATAACTGGTTCTTTAATATTAGTTTCTTTTTCTGGTTTAGTATCATTCTTTGCTTCTATTACAGCTAAACTAATAGGAATTGTGATTGCTAAAACTATCCATATTGTCATTAATAACCCTGTACAAAAGCAGCACATTTTACACCATCTTTTTATAAACTCACATTTATCTCTTCTATCCCTAGTATTTTCCATTTTTCTTTTATTTATTTGTTAAGTTTCAGAAAATTGTGTCACTACACCTCAGAAATGACTTAGATGCCACTCTGCTTTCAAAAAGTCTTTGCTTGGTACTTTCTTTTAATTCTTTCCAGAATTCTTTCGTTGTCACATCCGGTGATTTGTCACATCCAGTAAAATTGTCATGTCCGGCAGAAGCACTATAAGTCTTCACTTCAGGTTTGTTGCATCTCACCTTTTCCCATTCGACTTCTTAGTCTCTGGTTCTCGTGAGTGTTTTCTTCTTCTTTGTAATCCGTCAGTGCGATATACAGCCACTCAGGTGACTTATACTTTGCATTCACTTTCTTCGTTCTTTTGGACTTTTGCAATCGTTTTCCACTTGGTTTTTCTTGTCCCTTTTGACTTGTTATTTCATTCACTTGTTCAGCACTTTCGTCTCCAGCTCTTATTATTCTATATCTCAATTTTCTTATATAGCTGTTGGGCCAATTATCTCCTTTTCTTGGCCTTTTGGCTTCACCTTCTTTTTCTTCTCTTTCTGATTTCCAATTTCTTTTTCTTGATTCAGTTTTTGCTTTCTCCTCTTCTCCACTCTCTTCAGTTTCTGTTTCAACTGTTTCACTATTGTCTCTTATTTTGAAGCTTATGATCTCGTCATCTCCTACTGGTGGATCTGTCTTCTCCTTCTTGTGTTCCCTTATTACTGTCCCTCCTCGGTGTTCTTCCGATTTGGTGTTTTCCTCCCTTTCTACTTCTAAATTTCCCTGTTCTTCTGTTTCTCTATCTGTCCCTATTGCTCCTCGGGGTTCTTCTCGATTCTCTAACTTCTTGTGTACTTCTTTCCCTACTTCATCTATTAATATTATTTCTGAAGGATTTCCACCATAACTTGTACTTGGTTGTTCATCTAGATCATTTTCTTGCTCATTTTCTTCTCTAATTGGTTTATAACCCCAAGTTCTCCTTCGGAATTCTTCACAGTTTGCAACTGAATCATCAGATCCTGAACTTGTGTCAGATGTTTCCAGATGTCGACTTACAGGTCGATCTTCAGGTTCTGGAACTTCTGAATTTCTTTCTTCTTCTTCTTCCTCTTCTTCTCTAGAGGTGTTTGCAGTTGGGGTTTCCAGATGTCGACTTTCAGGTCGATCTTCAAGTTCTGGCACCCTTTCTCTTATCCTTGTTGTCCCAGCCGTTAAACTTTTATCCCACACTTCCAGACGTCGACTCACATGTCGATCAGTAGGTTCTTGAACTCTGATTGTGTGGCTGGCATGGACCCAGTTCTTCACTCCTGCACACTTGACTGCAGTCGTTGTCACTAGGATTACCTGTCGTGGTTCGTCCCAGCGAGGAACTAGACAGTTTCTTCTCCTGTGGATTTTTATACGGACCCAGTCTCCTGGATTCAAGTCGTGGGCTGGTTTTCTTTCAAGAGTGGTCGCATCCGGTCCAACCTGATGAAACACAGAACGCACCACATCAGCCAGTCCCTTGCAATAATCCAGTACTAGATCATCAGTTATAGTCAATAACTTGTTGACAGGTACTTGTGCTTGTCTCATTGCTCGTCCCATGATCATCTCATGAGGACTAAGTCCAGTTTTCTTTTCAGGGATGCTTCTGATGGTCATCAGAACAAGAGGCAGTGCATCTGGCCATTTGAGTCCTGTAGCTTGACACATTTTTCCTAATCTGTTCTTAATTGTTCCATTAATTTGCTCCACTACCCCAGAAGCCTCTGGTCTGTAAGCACAATGTAGTTTTTGTTTAATACTCAATGCTTCGCAAATCAATTGGATCAACTCATTTTGAAAATGTGTTCCTCTATCTGTCTCAACCGTGACTGGAAAACCATACCTTGGAATGAACTCTCGCAGCATAAGTTTTGCCACTGTTGTTCCATCATTCCTTCTAGTGGGGTATGCCTCCACCCAACGAGAAAACAAACAGACGACCACTAGAACATATTTTAGTCTGTTACTAGGGGGCATTTCTATAAAGTCTAACTGCATTCTAGTGAATGGACCTCCTTCTCGTCCTATTGTTCCTAGACTCACTACCGTCTTTCTTCCTGGGTTAAACTGCTGACAAATAAGACATCTTTGACAAAGACTTTCAGCTATGGCTCTGAATTTTGGGTTATACCAGGTTTGTCTAAAAAGTCTGATCATTGCATCTCTCCCAATATGAGCTTGTCCATGGTACATCCGTGCCATGTCTGCAATCATGCTATCAGGCATAACTGGTCTTTCGTCTCTGTACACCCACACACCATTATTTTCCTGTCTTCTACATCCTGCTTTTATCCAGTAATCTTTTTCCTCATCACTTGCAGTTTCTTGTAACTGTCTTACTTCATCCCATGTCTCGACAGTATTAGTAAAAAGCAAAGGAGAAGAGATATGCTCCCTTTCTCTATTTTTGTTCATGGACACCATGTTCTCTGCACAATATTTGGCGATCTCGTCAGCATAATTATTGCCAACGGCTATGTAATCTTCGTTTTTCTTATGCGCCTTGCACTTCACTACAGCTATTTGTTTAGGCAACTGTATCGCCTCAAGCAGCTTTTTAACAAAATCTCCATTTCTGATAGGTGTTCCTGCAGACGTCAAGAAACCTCTTTGTGACCAAATCTGACCAAAATCATGTACGATGCCGAAACCATATTGGCTATCGGTCACAATCGTGACTCGTACATTTCTTCCTAATTTACATGCTTGAATCAAAGCAATCAGTTCCGCAACTTGTGCAGACCTTATTCCTTTCAGACAAGACGCTTCCATCACAGTTGCCACTGTGCACACTGCGTAAGCTGCGCTTAAAACTCCTTCTTTTGTTCTCAAACATGAACCATCTACAAACATGACATAATCAGATTCCTTTAACGGTTCATCTTTTATGTCAGCTCTTGGTTTCGTGCAATATTCCAGCACGTTCAGACAATCATGATCTACTTCGTCTTGTTCAATTATACTCTCCTCATCTGGCAATGATGTTGAAGGATTCACATTCATGCATCTATCTATGGTCACATTTTCAGCACTCAAGATGACTTTTTCGTACTTAGTCAGCCGACTATGTGTCATGTACTGTGTTTTTGTTCTTGTCAAAAGAATTTCTACTGAATGGGGAACATATACTCTCAGTGGATACCCCATCACTATACCTTCACTTTGTTCCAGACTTACACAAGTAGCAGCAACTGCTTTCAGACATCCGGGCAATGCTTTTGCTATAGGATCTAAAACAGCTGAAAAATAAGCAATTGGTCTTTTCATTGTTCCATGTTTTTGTACCAGTACTGAAAACGCACATCCATCTCTTTCACTGCAGTACAACTCAAAATCCTTCTCATAATCAGGCATGCCTAATGCAGGTGCCTCACACAATTTCTTTTTCAATTCTTTGAAAGATTTCATTTCTTCATTGTTTAACTCAAAAGGGTCTCTTACATCTTTCTTGGTCAACTTTTGTAATGGTTTTGCAATCAAAGAGAAACCACTTATCCATTGTCGGCAATATCCAACCATTCCCAGAAACATTCTTACCTCTCTTTGCGTCATTGGTGCTCTCATTCCTTGAATCATTCTTACTCTTTCTGTCGCTATCTTTCGCACTCCTTTCTCAATTTTATGCCCTAAATATTGAACTTCTTTTTGGCAAAATTGCAATTTTGAAGGAGACACTTTATGTCCTCTTTTCTCTAGATGGTTCAGTAAAGCTATTGTATCATTTACACATGCTTCTTTTGTTTTCGATGCCACCAACAGGTCATCAATATACTGCACCATCACTGACTTTTCTGGCATTTTCAAATCTTCCAGAGATTTCTTTAAAATCTGATTAAAGATTGAGGGGCTTTCTGTATACCCCTGAGGAATTCGGCACCATGCCAAAATACGCTCTCCGAACCGGAACGCAAATAATGGCTGGCTATCTGGATGCAAAGGAATAGAGAAAAATGCGTGACACAAATCTATCACAGTGTACCACTCAGCTTCGTGTGGAATTTGATATAGAATTACTGCAGGGTTTGGCACTATTGGACAACAGGGCACAACTATTTTGTTGATCTTTCTCAAATCCTGTACTATTCTATATGTTCCATTTGGCTTTTTCAGTCCCATAATAGGTGAATTACATGGACTGCTCATTATTTCTTTTAGAATTCCCTGTTCAATCATTTTATTTATTACAGGAGTTATTCCTTCAATTATTTCTGGAGTTAATTTGTACTGTGGCGTATTCGGGTAAGTTGTTCCTTCTTTTACTGTTACTTTTACGGGATCAACTTCTTTCATTAATCCAATGTCTTCTCCTGTAAAATCCCACACACTTTCTTTCACTGCAATTTTTAGTTCTTCTGGAAGTTTTTCTGCATCAAATGCAGGAAACAAACCATTCATTTCAGGTTCCTGATTCATCAAAGTTACTTTATATAAGACATCTTCATCTGAGGTCTGAAATCCAATTCCATCTGGCGTACAATAAATTGTGCAATTCATCTTGCACAAGAGGTCACGACCTAAAAGATTTACAGGACTACAATCGCACACTACAAATTTATGCATTTTGCTAAAAGAACCAATTTTTACTTCCACTAATTCAGTAAGTGGTGTTTTAATCTGCTGATTGGCTACTCCTACCACTTGGATGCATTCACCTGAGAGAGGAAGGTTTGGAATTTCCACTGATCTAACAGTAGAACGGGTAGCTCCAGTATCGACAAGGAATGTTACATTTGCACCATTCACTTCTCCATCCACAAAGGGACCAGACTGATCTACCTCTAGAGTTGCGCCAAGTACGCACTCTTTCCCCTCTCCTGGGCACCGTCAGAATCTTTCATCCGGGTCATCCTCACTCTGACGCAACCAATACTGAGAAATGTTAGCTGCTCGCGGCAACTGTGTTACCTGCTCTCCTCCGTAGAATCCTGTTTCTGTACTGTATCTTTGCTGGTTAACAGTGTTGGGAAGTGGTGGTTGCGGCACCTGACTTTGTTGAACAACTACCTCATTCTGCACCTGTGGAGTTAATGATTGATTTTCCGGATTAGGTTTAGGTGGGAACTTACACTCGTTTCTCCAATGCCCTAATTTTCCGCAATTATGACATGGCCATTTCTTCTTTGCTTCTTCTAGACTCACTTGACCTTTCCCTTTACCTATGTTAGGTCGCATTTTATTCTGTCCTGTTTCATTCCCATTATTATTGTCCAATTGAGCTTCTTGTTTTTCTGCCACCTTCACCTGTGCCCACATTGCCTTCTCTTTCAATTTACGCTGTCTACTCTCAATATCATCACTGCAATACTTAGCATACCTCAGCACATCATCGACTGTGCCATTCTGCCAATTAATCATATGCTGTTTAATCATTTCACTAATCTCTGGTTTCAATCCAAACACAAATCTGTACACAAAATGACTCATATCTTTTTCACTTAATTCCTCATATCCACTATACTGCTTGAAAACCAACAACAACCTCTCATAATAGGCATGTACAGACTCCTTACTTTCTTGTGTAGTTCGATCGATTTTTACCCAATCTGTCTCTTTAGGAGGAATCTTATTCTTCAAAAAGGTAATCACCTTATCATACTTCTTCATCACATCAGGACCTGGAGCTCCTGTCTTAGGATCTCTTGGATATTCTGTAGTTGGCCAGTCAACTGTAATCTTACATTCTGACCACAAATCAGTTGGTACCACTATGTCAAATAATCCATCTAAATCTATCCACAACACTTTTGAAACCTTTACAAATCTCTCTACTTGTCGGTACCATTCAACTGGTTTCTCTCTCAGCTTCGGAAAGTCATTGGTAAATGACAGTATGTCCTGCCTAGTCCAGGGAACATGCACATAACTACCACCTGGAGTTTCTCTCATAGGGTATTCTTTAGCAACAGGTTCTTTTTCAGTTATCATAAAAGCCAATGAACCTTTGTCTGTAGTTTTCTCATTCTTCTTCGTCCATCTAACCTTCCATCTGTCCACATCACCCCATTTTCTCAACAATACAATTAACTCTTTTATCTGTGTCAGCCTTCCTGCCGTGTTCAAATTTTCAATATCTTTTTCACAAAAATCTACTCTATATGGTTTCTGCAATGTTTTCACTTTCGCAAAGTCTATTCCAATTTCACTGGCTACTTCTTCTAGTTTGTCATGTAAATTCTTTGCTCTCCATGTAATACTTTTGCACAGAAACATTATTTCATCATCCTGATAATTTTTTATCTTTTCTGTACCAATCGTTCCTAGAATTAATTCTTCCATGTCAATTTTTAATCTAATTACATCTAATGGTTTTTCTTCTGGTTCTTTTATTTTAAATGCCTTCATCCACTCATTTAACTCATCAGGAGTCGGACCTATGGGTGTATTATTTAGTTCTACCCAATTACCACTCTTTTCAGGGGTTTCTGTTGCAGATTCTGTTACCATATGCATTTTCCTACCATTGCACTCATTCACCGTCAAATTTGTAGGTGGACTTGGTCTGTAAGTACTAGCCAAATTACTTGTACTTGCACTTTGTTCCATTCTTTCTTTTTCTCTCTGAAATTGTGAACTCATGGGAATCACCAAAGATCTTTCATCAATTTTCTGATTCTCAAAAACTGGTATTACTGGACCTATTGTTACAGGCACAGTAACTGCTTCCATATTTTTCGTTAATTCTCTAATCTTCTCAGTTAGTTCTTTGGTTGTCCTTGCTAATTCGCTTGCATTGTCGCTTTCTATTCCTTCATTTTGTGAAGTTCTCATTTGTTCTTGTGACCTATTTATTTCAATTCTTTTTTCCGGACTTTTATTTCGCATAGTCTCTATTAGCGGCGCATTTGGTGTCACCACTGTAGAACTCTGCTGATACGGAGGTGGATTTCTATTTAGAATATCTTCCAGCAATTCATCATCCGTTTCGCTCTCATGCATATATTTCTCCCTCTCCATATGTTTCTTTTTCTCAGTCCATTTTTTCTTAGTCCCTTCCTCAACTGTAAAAGCTGGAAACAAACCTCCTGTCATGTTAGCACATCTCCATCGTTTTATTCTATCTTCATGATTTATTCCCCACATCCTTCCAGGCATAAACTCATGATCCCTTAAATCTCTGAATCTCTCTCGCTCATACATCTCATCCTCCCATTCCGTCAACGCTTCAAACTGTGTCGGTCTAGGTCTAGGTTCTAGATTTGTCATCTTTTCTCGCAAATTTCGCAAAACCGCTACACTAAACGAACCATTCTCAGGGAAAGCTAAAGCACCATCATTCTTCGTATACTTTGCCCAATTTTCCAACCATATGCATGTATGATATCCGTATTTCAGCATCATATGTGAAGCTGCTGATTTCGGCGGAGGAATTACTTGTCCCTCTCTAATCACGACCTTTTTGTCTTTCTTAAAGAAATTCTTTAATTTTGTCGTCCATGACGTTCTCTCCCTTTCATACTCGTAATACGGCATGTTTTCTATTTGTTTTTCTCTTTACGCTAACGCTGTTCTGTGTACGGAACTTCAACCAATTACAGCGCGACTCACACTAACGTACCAATCAGAACAATTCCCTTCGTCCGCGAACCAACCAATCCTAGCGCGGCACTTTTCTACGTCACTCCTGCTCCGTGTTCACGTGACTAGTGCACTATCCAATCCTTAGCGCGGCACTGTTTTACGTCACTCCTGCTCTTTTACCCCTCCTTTACAAAATTTATCGGCAATTCTCTTTTCACTGTTTTCTCCGTTAGTTACAACAATTAAAACAATTCCATAGTCTGATTCGCTAAACAAAAGTGACAGCTTTGTCCTTTTACACAAGAATCCTGTATTTCCAGTAGGCAGCGCTTACCTCTACCCTACCACAGAATTATTTACTCTCGCCGATAAAGTAGCACTTCCCTCTACCTTACCCTTCTTTCAAGCAAACAATTTACTCGTTTCTTTGGGGATAAGACACATGTGGAGACTAGGCTCCTGAGAATTAAGGCCAAAGTTTCACAAGAAAACGTGATTTGCTATTTCAGTTACACACTTTTCGTACAGAAAATCCCTAACATAACACAACCTGTGTTATTACCAAAATGAATTCAGACCATGTACCAAATTCCATGTGACTTCTCTTGCCACACGTGTTCCACTTCCTACATCCCAGAAGCGTGAAAACTCACATATAACATAACGCGACTCAACATATAGTGTTAGCCATAAAAAAATAATCAATAATCAATAAACAATAATCACTAAACTAATCTATAGAAAACCATAACTCTGCTACCAAGAAATCTGATGCAGCGCGTACAATAAAAACTATTCTCCTCCTAGGTCACTTATAGGTCATCCAGGGGCAAACTATATTTTCTCACATCCACATGACGATGGGGCCCATAAACATCGCCTAACACACACGCACACACCTGGATTTCCTTTACACCTTTACGAAATTCTGTATTCCTAGGAGAAGCATGAGAACAAAATGGAAAACACCATTTGTGTACCGCTGGAAGGAGCCGGGATATCTTATTACCTTAACTTATCACTTTCTTTTAGTTATTTTCTTTAAGATATTCCTGCTCATTGGTTTGTCGATGAATCATTCATGTAAAAAATTAGTTCATAGTGATTAAGACCAGCTAAATCACAATAACCAATTACTGGTGTCACAATCATTTAGAAAAATAACCACTGAGTCGTTTGATTTAAAGAATCTTAAATTTTATATAATTTTAAAAACATGAGAAAGAATTTTAAACTTTTATTCAATTATTCATTCATTATTAATTCAAATATTTATTAAGCATAATCAATTTATTGCAGAAAGGAAATTTTTGTCATGAAGCAAAACCCTAATTACCTGCCTACCTTCCTAATTTAGCCTAATGATTTCTAACCTAAGTTTAAGAATTAGAAATAACCTGATTCTCATACTCAACTGGAAAATTAAGACAGCAACAGAAACTTCAGCTCGTCAGCATCAGCTACCTGCAACCCGTCTCATCTAACAGTCTTTCAGCATCTCCCGCTCAGTAATGGATCGATCAGGACCACCCAGCACTGGAAGCCACCAACACGACTCTCCAACTCCGCTCCTGACTGTGACTGCCTCCCACTAAGAGTAGGCCCTCTTATACCCTAATTCTAACTTTGCTAACTAATTGTTGCAACATTAATAACACGCTTTTCTTTCATTGGTCCATGCATGTCATCTTATTCATTCTTTTAATCAAGTTCTCTTGGATCCAATGGTCCTTGGATCATTTCCTTTCTCACAGTTCAAGACATGTTTCCATCCGCTTCGATCAGTACATTTGTAACTTCTTTCGATACATTCGAGAACTCTGCAGGCATTGTCCTTTCTCTTAAACTGGTTTCCCACGGGTCTTTGCTGATCACCACGGCACACTATCAGTTCAATTAGGTCACATCAGCCTTGACCATTTCTCGCATCCTAGCCTCTCAGCAACATCATGAGGTTAGCTTTTCTCCGACTTCTCTCCCTTGTCACGTGTTTCCCTGCGCTTGCGCACATCATCAACTGGCAGCCATTTTATATCGTCACTCGGTTATACTTTAGAAGCACTATTTTGAAATAAACAAAACATAATTAAAATAGAGAAAAATAGCCTTTTCGTTTCCCTCCCGTCATCTACGTACCCAAATTAGTTATTACCTAGCAGAAAGCAACATTTAAGCTGTTTCTTACTTACCATCACTATTGTTTTTGCAACGACACGTTTATTTCTATGAAGCACAAAATCATGCATTTATTTTAAATTAGTACGCATTTATTTTTATGTTATAATTAGACACACGGACATCCATTAATAGATTATTCAGCACATACACTTGCGTATTACCCTTCCCACACGTACAGTGTTGATTAATACATTTAAACGAACATTTTATTAATTATTTATAAAATTTGTTAGGGGTTAAAAAAATTTATTTTCTCTGCTCCATCAAACGTGTCTGCCGAATTGTTACATAATTGCGCTGTGAACTCACTCTGAATAAATCCTTTCGATTTTAACCCGGTGGTGTCAGGCCCTTCTTCGATAAGTGAGAGGGGAGTTGGAGTTCATATATATATATATATATATATATACACACATTAAAACTATTAAAAAAAATAATAGGATAACACATATAAATTACTGTAAACAATAAATAAAATACTCAAAATTGAAAAGTCCCAAAAACACATTCACAAAAAATACTATAATCATTAAAATAAATGTTAAAATAAAAACAAATAATGTTAAATATAAACTATAAAACAATTGAACCTATATCCTCCATTTAACCAACATTATTAAAATGATTGGAGTCTAAGAATATTAACTATAATACTCCCACTCTAGTTTATGCAATGGTAGGGAAATTGTTGGACTTAGGAGGTGTAAAATTTACTATTCCCACTCCAGTCTCTGCAACAGTAAGAAAGGTTTCTGTTTCGGCGTTGTGAAATTTACTATTCCCAGTCCAGTCTGTGCAACAGTAGGAAAAGCATTGAATTTCGGAGAGGTGAGATTTACTATTTCCACACAGGTCTTCGCAACAGTAGGGAAAGAGTTGGATATCGGAGGGGTGAAATCTACTATTCCCACTCCAATCTGTGCAACAGTTGGGAAAGAGTCGGTTTTTGTAGGGGTTAAATCTACTATTCCTACTTCAGTCTATGCAACGGTAGGGAAAGTGTAGGATTTGTAGTTGCCGGCTGCTAGGTTTGCAGGGGTGTAAGGTGGGAAGTTAAGTAATAATTAATTGATAATTTAATAATATATCTGAACAGGGGGTCCATACCTCGGTAGGGAAAAACAAATGCAGCGCACCAGTTAACGCACACCAATTTAATCATGCAACTAAAAGGAACACTGTGTTTCGGCCAGGGGCGGCTCATCATCAAGAGCAAATGGGTGGAGCCCTGCCACCTGTGAGGATCTACATAGTCCAAATACTCTGAGTGAAAGAAGACAACTGTAGCTTACTGGCACTGTACATGAAAACACGTCCATTTGAACAAGATCGTGTTTTTATGCATTCTGCCAGTGTGCATAGCATCCTCTGTTGCTCATTACATGAGGAGGAGGGAATGGGTGGGGCTGAAGCATTAATCTTCAGATTGCTGTGTATGTTTATAGCAATCTGGAGATGCATGCCTGGACTGCGCATGTGTGAGGGTGTAATTCAGCGACGTCCTCTCACACAGGCACAAGCTATTGCATTTAACTGCTATACTGCGCATGTCTTAATCAGCACAGTACATCTGTTAAAATGAGGAGTGTCAGGGTGCAAACCAGTGCATCCCGAATCCAATAGGAAAAGAGACATAACAGCAGGGGCGGTATTCTCATCCTTGTCTCAACTTTTGATAGGGCAGAAATTCCAGCCCCATTAGAAGCTGGGAGAGGATTTGGGGTGGCCCTTCTCATCTTGGTCTGGCCTCTGCTGTTCTATTTCGGCTTTCTATTTGCTGGATGCAGGGTTGGGTTCCTGCATTTACGTCCGAGACAGAGTGGAGGCCTTTCTTGCTGAACAAATAAAAAATAAGTTAAGTGAAAACATGTTTTTCTATATTTGTGGGTGCGTGCATTGCTGCGTTATTGTGTGAACATTTCTATGTGGCAGTATGTATCCCGTGATATGTAGTGTGAATTTTAGTGATGTTCAGGTACCATCTAGGCCTAACATGACAGCAGCGACTTCCCCATCTCTCCACAAGACACGTCGTTATTGTTATTGGAGTGTAAGTACAATGAAGACTGCACGTTTATTATTATTATTATTATTATTTTTCAAAGGAGAGCGTTTCAAAGCTTAAATGAAGGAGGACAAAAAGTAATGATGACGCAGGTTGATGTGGGACTAATAGCGCCTGGAAAGAATCTTCTTTACCAATGTGAATTTAATGTGTTACACTGAGGTGTGAGGTCAGAATTAGCATAGGGAGGGAGGGAGTGGCCAAGCAGGCGACCAAGATGGCCGCACAGCATTGAAGCTCCAGCGCCCGATGCGCGGATCCTTTTAAAATCACTACTTTCCTGACGCCTCCATCCTTCAGGATTCTGCCCTCCTCCCACCCGCACCGACGGAGATAACACTGAGGGTGCTCCGGTATGGGCTCTGTGCCGTTGAGCTGGCATGGGACCTTGCTGGAGTGGGAGGTGGCCTAGCCTGCCTCGGAGGCCCTGCAACGACAGTGGTCGTGGGTGAGCCTGAGGCCAGTGTTACGGAGCTCGGCTGGGCCTCCCTCCCACTCCGCATACAGCCGATCAACACCGCTGTGGCCTGGGGACTGCTACCACGCTGGGGACAGACCGGGGGAGGCCCGCACCATGGACCGGGGTGAGTGATGACGGCCGCTGCCTCAGCCCTACGACATACGCGAGCTGGCGTGGGTGGTCTCAGAGACTAAGTCTAGTTTGCAGCCTCCTCCAAACCCAACGCCAGCCCACTGCAGAGACCCCAGGCTCCCCCACTTCCCGCCCTCCCACCAAACTGCCTAACAACTTTCCCCAGAGGGCCACATTGAAGGCCTAGTGGCCTGACAACACCGCCCAGACCTCTGGGAGCTGTCAACCCCGCTCGGCAGGCTTGCGTGCAGAACGGGCCCATCTCCCCCCAGCACTGTGGAAGCCATTCAAGCTGCTCTGCTAGACACCCGATCCCTGTCTGAAAGGGGCTGGGGCATTGGATTCACCTCCTGGGGACTGGCACAATACCACGACGTAGCAGAGGAAGTGAGGGGCTGCCTGATCTGCCGCCTGACCCGGGCTTTGCGGAGACCCCATGAGGCCTCAAACACCCTTACAACTGTGTGCTGGAGGACCTGGCCTAATCGAACCTCGCTGCTGTGCAACATCCCCTACATGTGAGGCCCTGGACTGGGGAAATCAACCTTGCGCTGTACATCCTCAACGGGCCCCCTACTGATAAGGCCCTTGAACTACTGCCCCGCAGGACACGGGGGTGCCTGCATCGGACCCCTCCCCGCACATTGTCGCTCCTACTTACCTGCTGTCAGCTTCCCCCGTCTGGAGTTGGAGCTTACGTCTTGCCCTACATCGCCATTCGATTCCCACAGCAGTACCACCGGGCCCATACCGTATCTTAACTTACTGTCGCCCCCCTGCAGACACAATGGGTCGTGGCGATCCCAAGCAATGCAAGCACACCTTCGACAGGCATGGCACATCGGACCGCCCAGGACAAAACCTCGATACAGAAGGCGAGGCAGAATCTGAAGCGCAGCCCCCCACACTTGACGGCACGACGGCCATTATGGCGGAACTGCGTGCTGGATTTCGCTCCATCAATACATGATTCGGCTCACTTACTACGCTGCTCCACAGGATGGGAGAGCGTCTTGACAGGCATGGCACCCAGCTAGACGCAGCTGAGGAATGCATATCCACCCATGAGGATCAAGCAAAAGACACAACTCGCTGTCTGGACAAAATGGAACGACTATTAAAGGCTGTGGCAGTCATGAACGAAGATTTAGAAGCCAGATCCAGGAGGAACAACATACGGATTCTAGGCTTGGCTGAATCCACCAACCTTGGACGCCCCGAACTCTTTGTAGAGACACGACTCACCGATCTATTTGGGTCCCAACACTTTTCCAAAGTATTTCTTGTGGAAAGGGCGCACACATCCTTGGGCACCCGTCCTCCCCCAGGAGTCCCCCCATGACCCATAATTGCATGCCTGCTCAACTACAGGGACTGTGATACCGCCGTACGTTTGGCTCAGGAGAATACCCCGCTGCAATATCAAGGCTCCATGGTCTCCTTTTCCCCGGATCACACAGCCGTAGTCCAGGAGGCCCGGCGCGAGTTCACTGATGCCAAAGTACAGCTCCACAAACTGGGCCTAAAATATGCTATGCTCTAAACAGCGAGACTGCAGGTAACTGTAGGTGAGTAGTCCTGCTTTTTTGACACCCCGGCGGAGGCCCTGGCTTTCTGTAAGCTGCAAAAAGACAACAATCGTAAGAGCCCCCCACATTCCTCTGACCGCTCATCTCCTGACCGACAGCTGGCGGCAAGTGCAGAACTTTTCCCTTCGGAGTAGAGGCGACTCAATCTCTGCTCTGCTATCATCAGACTTCCATGTTGCCGTTTACTCTTTTTTGCATATAATGGTTTTCCCCACTGTATTATGCATCTAGACCATTATAATCTACACCAGAGCTTTGCGAAGACTATGGTGATTCACCCTTATACAAATGACTCCCTCTATATTTTCAGTGACACTCCACACAGATCGGGCACTGGACTCCCGAAGCGTTGCCCGCCCCCTGCGGATAATTCCGATTGGTTTGATGTTGAGAAGTTGTTTCTTTAAAATGAGGTATTGGGTAATCGCCAGGTCGTTTTACCCTGGTGTGGGTGGGATACTTGGAACTTGTTTTCTCTCTCTCCTTTCTTAGGCCTCCCTCTTTCCTTCCTTTTCTCACATGCGCAATCTTTTCTTCCTTCTGCATATAGCACACTCTACAAATACATCCAACTAGCTCTCACCTTAGCACCTCAATGACAGTAACTCATGATGCAAATGTTGAAGCAAAGTTACTATCCTGGAATGTACGCGGCCTCAACAACCCCCGGCAGTGCAAGCTAGTACTAGCCTACCTTCGCAGGCACCACATTAAGATAGCATTCTTACACTAAACTCATTTTCCCCCGCAACTCTCCCCTCCATTTGCCTCTAAATGGGGGCCCCACCGATTCTGCGCTGGATACAGTACATACTCCAGCGGAGTGTGTGTATATTGATACATCGCAGCCTCCCCTTCACGCATCATACCACCATTGCAGACAAACACGGGCGATATGTTTTGGTAACCGGGTCGCTACTGGGCAAGAAAATTCTGTTTCTCACCATCTACGCGCCTAATACTGATGACCCCACATTCTTCTCAGAGCTCCACACATTACTTGACAGACGTGAACATGACACATTAATCCTCGCCGGGGACCTGAATCTATGGCTAGATCCCAGCTGCGACTCGTCCGGTATCGGGCAGAGCTCTAAACCCCAGGCAGCATGGGCCTTTCGGGATCTTCTCAACTCATTGGCCCTCCAGGACACATGGCGCATACACCGCCCCGAAGAACCGGGTTATACATTTCACTCGGCACCACACTCGACATGGACACAAATTGATTATTGGTTTGTAGACGCTCACGTGTGTCAATGGATCCGCAACACAGAAACACTGCCCTGCACTTTATCACAACACGCACCTGTGCTACTTCACCTAGTAATCCCTTACTCTGTCGGTTGGGAACGTAGATGGACCTTCCCGGCCACAGCCCTGCTAGATGCGCTTTTTAAATCGGAGCTGCATGATGCAATCCTTGAATACTTTACCCTAAATACGGGCTCCGTCAATCAATCAATCAGGGAATTGTAAGCGCACTACTCACCCGTGAGGGTCTCAAGGCACTGAGGGGGGGGGGGTTTGCAGATCTGTTTAGCCGAAGAGCCAGGTCTTGAGGGTCTTCCTGAAGGTGTTCAGGGAGGGGGCGCGTCTGATGTCTGCCGGTAACTCATTCCAGGTCTTGGCTGCAATGTGAGAGAAAGATCTTCCGCCTGCTCTTGCTCTGTGGATGCGTGGGGTTTCAGCCAGTGCGAGGTTGGAAGATTGGAGGTTTCTTTTGGGTACGTGGAAGTTGATTCTGTCGTTGAGGTATTTGGGTCCGTTGTGTAGGCATTTGTAGGCGTGAGTGAGAATTTTGAAAGTGACTCTTTTCTCCATGGGGAGCCAGTGGAGACTTCGTAGGTGTTGGCTGATGTGTTCGTGTCGGGGGATGCCGAGGACGAGTCTGGCAGCGGTGTTCTGTATTGTCTGGAGTTTGTGGAGTAGGGACTTGTTGATGCCGGCGTAGAGTGCGTTTCCATAGTCCAGTCTGCTGGTGATGAGTGCGTGGGTGACTGTCTTCCTTGACTCAGGGGGGATCCACTTGAAGGTCTTGCGGAGGATGCGGAGGGTGTTGAAGCTGCTGGAGGTGACGGCGTTGACCTGTCAGTTCATGGTGAGTGATGAGTCGAGTACGATGCCGAGGTTCTTGGCGTGGTCTGAGGGGGTAGGTGGGCTTCCGAGGGCTGTCGGCCACCAGGTGCTGTCCCATGCAGAAGGGGTGGTACCGAGGATGAGGACTTCTGTCTTCTCGGCGTTGAGCTTCAGGCAGCTGTTGGTCATCCAGACTGCGACGTCTTGCATTCCTTTCTGGAAGTTGAGTTTGGCAGTGGTGGGGTCTTTGGTGAGGGAGAGGATGAGCTGGGTGTCGTCGGCATAGGATACGATGTTGAGGCCGTGTTGTCGGACGATGGCTGCGAGGGGGGCCATGTAGATGTTGAAGAGGGTGGGGCTCAGTGATGAACCCTGTGGGACTCCGCAGGTGATTTTCGTGGGGTCGGAGAGGAAGGGTGGGAGTCTGATCCTTTGGCTTCTTCCAGTGAGGAATGATCAGATCCAGTCCAGGGTTGTTCCTTGTATGCCTGCGTCGTGTAGTCTGGCGACTAGTGTGCGGTGGGAGACGGTGTCGAAGGCCGCTGATAGGTCGTGTAGGATGAGGGCTGCGGAGTGGCCTTAGTCCAGGAGGGTGTGGATGTCGTCTGTGGCGGTGAGTAGGGCGGTCTCTGTGCTGTGGTTGCTTCGGAATCCGGATTGGGACGAGTCGAGGACGGCGTTCTCTTCAACGAATCGTGTCAGTTTCCTGTTGACTGTTTTCTCTGCAACTTTGACTGCGAAGGGGAGGAGCGAGATGGGCCGATAGTTCTTGAGGTCGGTGGGGTCAGCTGTGGGCTTCTTGAGCAGGGGTCTGACTTCTGCGCGCTTCCAGTCGTCTGGGAAGGTGCCTGTTTTGAAGGTGGTGTTGATGATGCGTTGTAGTTTGGGTGCGATGGCGGCCGCGGCTCTGTGGTAGATGTGAGGGGGCAGGGGTCGGTGGGGGCCCCTGAATGGATGCTTTTCATGGTCGAGGCAGTGTCTTCGGCTGTGATCGGTGTCCAGAAGGAGATGGTGGGCTGGCTGATGTTTCTGGGAGGCGGGGGGCCGTCTGTGGCGCCTGGTGGATGGTCGATGAAGTTGTCGTAGAGGTTTTTGATCTTGAGGTGGAAATAGGTTCCAAGCTTGTCGCAGAGGTCTTGGGATGGGGTGATGTCTGTGGCTTCGCTGCATGGGTTGGTGAATTCTTGAATGACACTGAAAAGTTCCTTGGAGTTGGTGGAGTTGGCCAGGATTTTGTTGTGGATGAAGTTCCTCTTGGTGGCTCTGATCTGGTTGTGGTAGTCCGTCATGGCATCCTTGTAGGTGGTGTGGTTTTCGGTTGTCTTGGTGTTTCTCCAGTTCTTCTCCAGGCATCTGCAGGTGTGTCTGGCTTCTTGGAGAGCGGTGGTGAACCAGGCGGTTTTCCTGGGGCATTGTCTGTCGGGGTTGCATAGCGGGCGAGCTCGTCTGCGCAGTTGGAGATCCAGGTGTGGAGTTCTCTGGCTGCGTCGTTTGCGTCGGGTGCCCAGGTGTGGTTGTCTCGGGTGAGGGTGGAGTTAAGTTGCTTGTCGGTAACCTTGCTCCAGTTCCTTCGAGGTGGGCGTGGGGCTGGTTTGGGTGCCTTGGGTTTGTTGATGGTGAAGTGTATGCAGTGGTGGTCGGTCCATGGTGGCTGCGTTGTGTGGCTGAATTGGACACTGTTTCCTGCCGCGAAGATGGGGTCGAGGGTGTGTCCTGCTCTGTGGGTCGGTGTGTTGACGAGTTATTTAAGTCCGATGCTGGCGAGGTTGTCACGAAGGTTAGTGGAGTTGGGGTCGCTGGGGTTGTCGAGGCGGAAGTTCAGGTCTCCAATGAGTATGTAGTTTGTTGAGGCGATGGCGTGGGGTGCGATGAAGTCGGTGATGGTGGTGGCGAAGGGTGTTCGAGGGCCGGGGGGGTCTGTAGATGAGGGTTTCTCGGAGTGTGGCTTTGGGGGTGGTCTGGATCTGGAAGTGCAGGTGTTCGGCGGAGGGGAAGGTTTCGCTGGAGGTGGTGAGGCGGAGGGTGCTTTTGTGGGCAATGGCGAGGCCCCCTCCTGGGTGGTTGGGGCGGTCTTTCCTCTGGATCTTGTATCCGTCTGGGATGGCGGTGCCGATGTCGGGGGCGGAGGATGCGTTGGTCCAGGTCCCCTATGAAGAAGGCGATGTCGGGCGAGAGAGAGTCGAGTAGGTTCCAGATTTCCATGGCATGTTTGTGTACGGAGCGTACGTTGAGGAGGATGCATTTTAGGGTGTCGCCGGTGCTGGCGTTGGCGGTGTTGGAGGCTGGGGTGGCGGTGAGGGTCTGGGGGCAGTGGAGGAAGGAGAACTGGCCGTGGGTCGTGTTCGGCGAGGCCTGTTGGCATTCTCTAAGTCTTCCAGGGTTGAGTGCGAGGAGGATGGTGGTGTCGTAGCGGTGGGTAGTGTGAGGTCCAGGGTTCCTGGCGCTGGCCGCGGTCGGATCGCAGACGGGTCGCGGACGGGCGCAGATGGGCTTGCCTTTGGCGCGCCTTTGGCGCACCAGCGGTGCGACCGCGCAGCGGCTGCCATTAAGTAGGGGAGGTGGGGGGGGAGGAGAGGCTGGGGGGGCGGGAGCGGGGGAATTCCAGGGGGGAGGGGCCGCAGGGGCAGCAGTGGCGAAAGGCGAAAGGAACAGGCAGGCACGAGAAAATAAAAACAGGGGTGGAATTAGAGCAAGACACAGATGGGCACAATAACAGTGGCACAACAGGGAAAAATTAAGGAAAAAAAACGGCTGAGAAAGGTTACGGTGGTTGCAGGCCGTCTGGTCCCAGTTGGAGTGGGCAGCAGGCGCAGGAGCGGGCAGCAGCCTCGAACCTCCCAAGGAGGAGGTCGGGGTCTGGAGGCAAGAGACGGCACAGCAGAGCTGCGTGGAGAGAGTGGACCTAGACCGAGGGTAACGCTATATGCAGTACTATGGGACGCCTTTAAGGTGTATTTTCGCGGCATCTGCATCTCCAAGCAAGCAGGGGTACTACGCGCGATACGAAGTAGTCTTGCCCGACTTCAAACTGACACCTCCCATAAACGAGAATCTCTTATACTAGAGTTTAATGACCACACCGACAGAG
Source organism: Calotriton arnoldi (assembly GCA_963921515.1). Classification (NCBI taxonomy): domain Eukaryota; kingdom Metazoa; phylum Chordata; class Amphibia; order Caudata; family Salamandridae; genus Calotriton; species Calotriton arnoldi. The sequence continues at coordinate 413,751 of CAWUFW010012883.1, forward strand.
AGGCCACACAGCTAGGCAAATACCAGGCGGCGTGTAGATACGGCGAGGGAGAACGCCCTGGCAGGACTCTTGCACACCTGGTGCGCCCCCCCCGGGGCTGTGCACATTACATCTCTACGGCGATCTGACGACACCATTACAACCGACAACGCAGACATACTATCAGAACTAGTGGCATACTGCCGGTCCTTATACACTACTAAACTCCCAACTGAGCTCACCCACCACCTTGCCTACCTGGAGGAGGTGGCAATGGTCTGGCTAACCATGGGTCTGGCACAATTCCTTAGCGAACCCTTTACCGTGGAGGAGGTCAGCCAAGCCATAGACTCCCTTGATGGATCAAAAGCTCCCGGCTTGGATGGCCTCTCGGTAACCTTCTACAAAACGTTCAAACAAACTTTGATACCTCACTTGCTTAAAGTCTACGCCGAATCCCTTACTAATGGCGTCCTTCCTCCTTCAATGCGAGAGGCAGCAATTTCCCTTTTGCTGAAACCCGGTAAAGACCCCACCACTTGCCCCTCATATCGCCCCGTATCCTTGATCAATTTTGACAATAAGATACTTGCTAAAATGCTTGCTAACAGGCTGTCGCTACTACTGGACAAATTATCTCTCCGGCCCAATCCGGCTTCATTCCACATAGGTCGATCGCACTCAACCTCAGGACTGTCTTTTCGGTATTAAATAAGATCTCCCCGACATCCCTGAGGTGGTAGAACTCCTTGACGCTGAGAAAGTCTTTGACTCCCTAGAATGGCCATTTCTCTTCGCAACGCTCCGTAAGCTTGGTATGCCCTCCAACTTCACTGCGCTGGTCTCTCTTTTATATTCATCCCCCACGGCCAGACTCTGGGTAAATGGGTCCCTTTCTGACCCCTTCTCGATCTCACATGGCACTCACCAGGCCTGCCCGCTGTCACCATTGCTCTTGATATTAGCCATGAACCACTTAGTCCGGCATCTGCAGGAGAAACATTTGCATCGAGGACTCCGATTCCGCCCTGGGCCACTGCTCCTATCCATGTATGCAGATGATATACTGCTTTTTATTAGAGACCCTGCCACAAATCTGCAACCCCTTATTGCTGAGATCGGTCGCTCTGGAGACATGTCGGGCCTACGCATCAACTGGGACAAGTCCGAGCTATTCCCGCTTACAGACTTCACTATTCAGGCTGGCAGTAACTCCCCTCTTCAGTGGGCGGTAGATACAATCAAATATCTAGGAATCACTCTCCATGAACTGGGATCACTGCCTAAAGTATCGAAGGAAGTAAGAAACCTCGGAATGACCATGGATTCCAAGCTATCGATGAATGCCCAAGTGGACAAACTAGCAAGATCAAGCTTTGTTACTATAAAAACCTCTGAGACGAATCTTCCCCCATTTGGGATTTCCACACAAGGTCTAAGCTACCATCTCCCTTGTTCTGTCCAAACTCGATTACGCCAATAGCCTCTACCACGGATCACCTTTAACGACTATGAAAAGACTACAACGGATTCAGAACTCGGCTGCCAGACTACTCTTGCATATCAAACCGCAAGACCACATCTCTCCTGCCTTGAAAGCCCTGCATTGGTTACCGGTTGCCAGAAGATCCACGTTCAAGCTGCTTGGTATCACCCACAAAGCCATACATGGAATGGGACCGCTCTTCATCAGGAATAAAATCACCAAACACATTCATCATAGGAACCTCCGCTCTAGAGTGGCACCTCGCCTCAAAATCCCAAGATACAAGAAAAAAAACATAGGTGGCACATCCTTCTCTGTTCAAGCAGCCAAAATATGGAACTCTTTACCCCCCAACATAAGATCCACGGACAACCACCTTATCTTCAGAAAACTACTTAAGAATTGGCTCTTCCCCTTATAAGCACCATACACAATCAAAAATATACAGCATATCCCTCTGTATATATCATTTATTTGTACTATAGATATGTACCTATATATGTGTATTGCTTTGTATAAACATGTAGAATAGTTATGTTTTAAAAATAAATAAATACATTTTTAAGTACAATACTCGAAAACCAGAGTTTATTGAATGCATCTTTAATCTACTTATACTTACTTCCTTTGTGCATCTATATACCTTCCATCTACTTGGATCTATATATTTATTACTTTCCTCCAAAAAACAAAAAACAAAAACATATTCAATGCACTACCCTATTTCTCACCCTTTACCTCTATCAATATCTTTAATCTACATATACATACTTCCTTTATGCATCTATAAACTTCCATGTACCTATGGATCTATATATTTATTACTTTCTTCTAATTCAGAATATCCAATGCACTCACCCTATTTATCCCCTTATATCTCTCTCAATATATCTACTACCTCAACTCTCTGACTCATCTCAAACTTTTTTCTAGTACTCTTTCCAATGCACTACCCTATTTCTCACCCCATACCTCTATCAATATATCCATTACCTCCACTCTCTCATTCATCCCAAACCCCATACCACTACTATGATCCCAAAATAGCCCTTTCTAGACTGTCCCTTACTCTACCCCTCCTTACACCACCTGACACCTCTTTTACTATACTGATCCCCCAAAACAAGCCTTTCTAAACTCTTCCCTCTGACTCTTCCCCTCCACATCCCTTTTTACTCATCCCAAGCCTCCCACTACTGCTATGACCTACAAAAAAATTAAAAAAAATCTAAATCCTTCACTCTTCTATCCTTCCACTATCCTTTTCAATCGAAATAACAGACTAACATGTCCACTTCTCAAATTTCATATTTCACTATACTAATTCACCACTAATCCTTTATGGGTTCAAGAGTAGCATGCTATTCGCCGAAAAAAGCACTTCAACACCTCATTAGGGGTAGCAAGCACTATATAAATGCAAACCTTTTTTCCCTCTTCTATCCCTCCGCTATCCTTCTCAATCCAAATAACTGACTAATATCCACCACTCAAATTACTTTCATATTTCACTATACTAATTCACCACTAATATTTTATGGGTTCCGGAGTAGCGTGCTACTCGCCGAAAAAGCGCTACAACACCCCATTAGGGGTAACAAGCGCTATATATATATATGCAAACCTTTGTCCCTCTTCTATCCCTCCGCTATCCTTCTCAATCCAAATAACTGACTAATATCCACCACTTAAATTACTTTCATATTTCACTATACTAATTCACCACTAATCCTTATGGGTTCCGGAGTAGCGTAATACTCGCCGAAAAAAGCGCTTTAACACCCCATCAGGGGTAACAAGTGCTATATAAATGCAAACCTTTTTCCTTCTTCTATCCCTCCGCTATCCTTCTGAATCAAAATAACTGACTAACCCTTCCACCACTCAAATTACTGTCATATTTCACTATACTAACTCAACACTAATCCTTTATGGGTTCCGGAGTAGCATGCTACTCGCCGAAAAAGAGCTTTGACACCTCGTTAGGGGTAGTAAGCGCTATATAAATGCAATTACAATACAATACAATACAATAGGAGCAAAGAACAGATAATCCACCTAAATTATGGGCCTGCAATGGACACACTGGCCTCGCAGGTGGAACGTTGGATCCGGCTACCACTATCCATGGCTGGCTGCATCGCCCTTATTAAAATGAACGTTCTCCCCCGGTTTCTATATCTATTTGTAAACATACCCATTCCCCTAACAAAGGCGTTCTTATCACAACTACGGGGTCAATTGATCCGCTTTGTTTGAGCTAGCCAAATGCCACGGATAGCCTGGGATACACTTACACTCTACTATGAGCGGGGTGGGTTTGCAGTCCCTGACCTTTATTTATATTATCTGGTCACACAGGCCCAATTCGCTTACCACTGGTTCCATCCAGACGCTCGCATACCATATAACAAACACGAGCTTGACCTGTCCGATCCCACCCCCTTGGGGGCCATATTTCCACTGGTTATGCGGTTGGATCCCATATGCAGTAGCCACATTCCATTTGGACCAGGGTCCGGCGTTTCCCTCTAGGGCCTACAGAGAGACCATGGAAAAATTGGGCGTGACTGTGCAGTACTCCTCCCCTATCATCCCGAGGGAAATGCGGTAGTGAAGAGGAAAAACCATGACTTAAAGCAGTCTTTAGCAGCTAGAGTCTTTTGTTCAGGTCGCAGTTGGGTTCACTACCTGTATGGGGTCCAGAGAGCCTTAAACAATCTGACTAGAAGATCTTTGGGATGGTCGGACTCCCTATGAAGTCCTGTTCAGGGTTGAGATGTGGGTTCTAGATGTTGACAGTACAGTGGTGGCGGAAATGCTTTTTGATATCTATGAACGTTTGGATGTTTTACAGGACCTGACGCCTTCAGAGACGCTCAGAGCAATGTCCAGTAGAAATGTTCCGCCACTGGTGAAGTGAAGGAAGCACCAGCAACTCCTGGTTGGATTCCAAAGATCAGGGATCTATTACTGGAGAAAATTATTGACAGGAAGGAATTCAGATCATCTTACAGAGCACACCTGCCTGTCCTGGCTATTAAAGGCACCTGAACTGTACTTTTACAGCCACTTGCGATTAGTAAACACAAGCGATTTTAGTCTATTGATCTCATCAAACCCCATCATATGGCAGTAGTTGACAATGGTATGACTACATTATCCATTAGGATACATTCTCTGGGTAACCTTGTGTCGTCTGCTATCAACATCATACAGAGTGGCATGTCTTCTTTGCAATATGGGCAATTACAGCATAGGGCTATTATGCTACTAAATTGAACTATACAGACGCTACGCACTGGTCATGTTCCATGGAAACACCTGAATGCCACTAGTTGCTTTTTTACCATACAACTTAACAAAAGAACAGACCATTGCGGCTAAGAAAGGAGCAAAATACGCTATGTTACTCATAGAAAAGTTAGAAAAATTACCATTTACTGTTGCAGAGGTACCAACTGCAGATTGTATAATACACAGATTTATTTTTCTGCCAATTTCAACTTTTCACTTCAAATACTACTAGCAATATCATCAGGTAGGCAGATATGAAGTGCTAGGAGAAGGGTTTGTACATGAGGCATGGATCCTACCATATACTTATCATTGTAGGAATGACGCAACTGAGGGTTTTCTTAGTGGTACAGACTGCAAGAACCCTTTAGGCCATTCTCTAGTTTGCAGGGAGGTTACACTCCCTTGAGCATATAATGCATCCAAGGAGAACTTGTCATGCTATCTGAAAGGTTCCCTGGATGCTGTGATTCATCTAGCGTTCAGATTGCTCTCAAATGGGAGTTATTTGATGTTGAATAGTCAAGGTTGCTGTGGGTGAAACCTGGAATACTGTATCTGGTGACAGTTTTTTGGGGCCGTGACCTGTTGTATGTAAGTACTGTTTGCACCTGCCCTTACAGTTAGGGATGCAACAATTTGGCCTTCAATAACAATTTTGAATGTGAACTTTTATGCTTTAAGCAGACTGAAAGCCTTATTGTTTCACAAGGATGTGGCCTTAACCTGTGCAAGGGAGATGTTTGATCTTCAAGTTACATGCTTCCTCTGAAATACAGTCGCTACTTCGCACCAATCTCCCACACCATTTTGGGAAGCTAGTGCACCGCATTTTAAACATTTTCAACACTGTGGGGATAGTGCAATTTTTTAAAACAATTGTCTCCAGTTGGTTAGTACCTTCCAGACGGTGATCGGAGTTATTCCATCTTTTATACACTCTGTGTTGGGAAGCATTTTTGGAGGCTTGCTGCTTGTCCTATTCTTAGTTCCGCCGCACAGCTAAATGGGGATGGCACTACCACATATGCTACTGTGGTGTGAGAGAATGATGCAGTCATTTGGCGCACCTTTGCTTCAAGAACTAAATGACAACTGGTTCTTGTTCTTTCGGCCGGTCTGTCTACAGTGCATGCAGCCCGCATCTTGCTGTCAGCTAGGCACTTTCGAGTGTGCACTGGATATGTGCTTGGGGATGCAACCGGTCCAATCTACGGACATTGCACTGCTGGTGGGTCCCCTGAAGACTCACTTGTACAAATGCCCTGCGCGATTGCTGTTGCTTCAAAATGCATATTATGAGCCTTCTGAGAAGCTTCAGCTCCTGGTGACTTGGATCCCAGCTCGTCCTCTGTGGATGTGCTACTGACCATCACTCCTTCAGTGACTGCTGAGGGGGTTGGATTTGAACATATTTGTTGCCTGGAGCTTGCGAGAGGGGTGCCACCGGAACAATCATCTACGGATGCTAGGAACAGCAATGTTTCATCTACTCCTCAGCAATCTGGCAGTTTCGAGCAGTGGAGATTTTTTTTATTTGGCTACATTTTTATCCACTTTTAGAATGAAGTCTTTTTACTTACCTTTTCTATTGCATTTTATATACAATTCGGCTTTCTATATGCTTTTATTATTAAAGAAGCAAAATGTTTTTATGATTTTAGGTTTCATATTAAATCTATATTTTTAGCATACATTTTAGGAAGCTTTTTAGTCGCCTCACCTCAAGGAGTGGGTGTCTTGTGATCACAATAGGCCCATGTCAAACACCATCATTTTACATGTTCACATTTAAAATTGACATCTTTTTTTTCGTCTCTCTAAATTAAGACTTTGACTGTGGAGGTTTGTCTTCCTTTTTTATTATGTAGTCAGAAGAGCATTGTGAGTCCTTCTACGGTTTCATGTACTCCTCTGATCTGTGCTCTGATCATCCTTCTCTCTCCAAGCATTTTTCGGATAACTCCTGAAAGGAACGAGAAGGACGTGTATCAGTATCCTGATACTTTCCTTGTTTAACTTTATTTCAAGTGCATAGTGCAAAAAACATTATCTATACATAGTATCATGATAAATCCAAATCACAGCTCATAACAGTGTAAATATATAAAACAATTGTAATCATGTTACATCGATTATCAAAGAGCTACCACAATACTAAGATAAAAGCCAAAGGAACAAAAACCTCAGAAATGTTCTTAAGAGTGGACTCATTAAAGGTCCGCTATGTCACCCAGGTTATCTATGTTATTTTCTAGTATGGGAAGCTCAGGAATACTCACTGGGATAGATGAACTACAAATGTACACTACAATGGTTGAGAGAATACAATTTAAAACAATAAAACCTGTATATATATCATTTTACTGATGCATTTCTCCCAGCACTACTTGCCCTAGCATTCTTTACTTTACTTTGTTCAGCAGTATGCAATCAAAGTGCAGAAACAATGCAGACAAAACAATTATAATCATGGTAAAATGAATAAAAACAGTTAAGCAGAAATAAATCTTTAAAATCCATATAAAAGGTATAAAACAATGAGGCAGCAATACACGTTTCAATTGGTTAATTGTTTACACCACAAGGAAACTAGACAATTATTCTTTTCATGTAATTTTGCCTAGTTTCCCACATAGCCAGCAAAAATGGTGAAACTGCGAATGCTACAAAATGGGTGGAATCACACTTCAAGATTCTCAGTGCTTCTCTACATGTCCTGTACCCAAGGTTACGACACAATGGTCGGATATACATATTCCTAGGGCCTTGGTATGCAGGACAAAAGAATAAAACATGCTCTGCTGTTTCACTTGCTGAGAGGCAGAGGGCACGCTGGTGGGGAGAGGGCCTCAAATCAGCGCCTCATCAGGCTGTAAAGAAAAGGACGGGTAGAGACCTGTACCTGAACTGCAGATAAAAGTTTGTCGCAGCTACCGGCTCAATATCATCCAGGAAATGCTCCAACCCATAACTATCTTTTCATTGGAGAAAGGCTAGGGTTAAAGTTCCTGCTTGTGACTGAGCATGCAACAGATTTAGCTTACATTGCCAATAGTCATTCTTAATTTGGGACTTTGATATTTTACTGCACTCCGCGGGGACATCCCAAAGTTGCCCAAGCCCAATGTTTGTGAGTGTAAATCTGACATGTTTAAGCCATGGAATATCTTTTGCACCCGTACTACATAAAATCTCCTGCAAATCTGACTGATAAGAAGCAAGCTCCCAGAGCCTCTTCCAATATATTAGGGGCTTTTAAGCCAACCACATCAGTAAGGCTTTTTTGCCCCTTTTCTAGCCTTAAGGGAAGCAACGGGGTACTAATGGGAAGCCCCGTCAGCTCTTGCAAAAAACTATTTTCAACAAGCCCAAGGGAAGACACATCCCATAGAGCTCTGCTCCGTAAAGAGCTGAGCTGAGTGCTTGGTGATTGAAAACTTGTATTGCCGGGGAAATGGGGTGAAAGGGAGAACACTTTTGCAATTTTATGATACCCCCCATGGTTTACTCAAGCCTTAATCTACTCCTAGTTATATGCGGGTGCCAATTAAAGTGCTCATTAAGAGTTATTCCAAAGTACTCAAACGTACAAACATGTTCCAAATGGGACCCTCTAAGGACAGGGTTAGGCCGTGTAGTGCTACAGGGATTGAGTACCATAAATTTAGTTTTGGTGATATTTTTGTCTAAGCCTCTATGGTAGAGAAAGTACAGAATCTGTCCAAAATCTTCTGTAAGCCCATGGAGGATTTCGATATAAGCAACGTGTCATCTGCAAACATCAGGGCTAGTGTACTGATGTTTGCAAGGGATGGGGCATCTGAACTGCCACAGTCCACAAAAGTTGCTAGGTCATTTATATAGACGGAAAAGAGGGTAAGGGCTAAGACACAGTCCTGCCTCACCCCCCTTTGGACAGGAAAAGGCTTAGTCAATTCACCCGTTGAACCACATCTCACTTGTGCAAAGTTATTATCATGTAGGCGCTTAGTCATGTTCAACAGGTATTGCGGTACCCCCAGCTCATCCAGGACCTGCCAAAGCTTGGAACGGGGAACTAGATCAAAAGCAGATCTAAGATTTACAAATGGTATGTAAAGCCATCCTCGCCTCAATAAAGCAAATTTCCAATAAAGCAACTGAAAACGAAGCACCTAGTACAAAGTGCTGATGCGTTCTCTAAGCCCTGCCTGCAAGGGTGTAAGGATCTGGAACTCAGACATCCACTCTAGAAGCCTATTCAAAAGAACCCTTGCAAAGCGTTTTTGGGTGCAGTCAATTAGGCCAATGGGCCTATAATCAGCTGGAATATTGTAAGCTCCCTTCTTAAAAATGGGAACTATCTAAGCACCAAGGCATGTTTGAGGTATGGGAGCTTCTTGCATTATGGCGCTGAAGATCAGTGAAAAATAGGCCCCCCACAGTTAGGCTTACAGACAAAAAGATCTCCTGGAACCCTGTCCGAATTCGGCGCTTTCTTGGGAACAATTTTGTTAATTGCCACGATGATTTCTTGGTCTGTGACAACTAGGCATTCAGGGAAATTGCTATAATGGCACATGGGGCCAAATCAGAGCTAGTCGCTGGATTGGCACTGCTGCAGGAAGTAAGGGATTCAGCAGCAGGTTGCAAGCTAGAATCTTGAAAGGAATACAAGCTTGCAAAATGCGCAACCCAGGTTACCATGGGAATATGATTTTCAAGCGGGGATTACCATCCACAGATCCAGTAGCGATTATGCTCCAAAAGGAGCGTGAGTCCCTGCTTGCCACAACCAGCAGGTAGGTCCACTTCATCTGTTCCACTTCATCTGTTCTCTTGGCCTCTCTTCTGCACCCTTTGTAGATCGACCGAGCCTCCTTTATCTTAAAATGGTCCTGCTCTTTTTTGGCCATGGTCAGCGCTATTCTTGCAAATTTGCACTGCTGGTTGTACGAGGTGGGGGGTTTGAGCCTGCTCAAATGGTAAGATTCTACATAGAAAAATTCATGTAATTTACCACACAATTGCAAATATAAATCTGTAAAACTTGCCAATTTTCCCAGCTCTGATTTGGACTGGTCTAACAATACCAGGAGATCATCAATTTCCCCAGTAACGCATCGGTAATTATTGCCAATGGCGTCTTCTGATGTTAAGATAGTACTCCAACGCACCCTACGCCTGCTCGATGACAAAACCAATCTACCATCAAGGGGGCCATTTTCATCTTCACCTCTAATTATAAGGGATTGTGGTCACTATCAATGTGAGGGATCACAGTCATGTCTATTAAAGCAGCTCATATCCTAACATCCAATAGGATAGAATCCAAGAGGCTCGACCCCTGCGGGCGACTGAATGTATGATTTCCCTCCTTATCTGAAGTAGACCTACCATTAAAAGCCCTAAAGCCCTGGCTTAGCACAAACACGTTTAGCTGGACTGCCAAGGAAGACCATTCAACTGCTGGTAAAGTTGACAATTGAAGTATAGACCAAGCCTGAGCATCTAGAGTCTCAAACTGGCAGTTGAGGTCACCTGCTACAATTTTTATTATCTCATTTGGGAGTGAAGCTAAGTGAGCAAGGTAATCACATCCGACTCAGGTTTTCCACCCCTGGGTCTGCAGTATTTATTATAGACATGGCAAGGGATAAAACCAGGCAATGCTAGACTGATATCAAGAATGTCCGGTGAGCCCAGTTTAACTTCTTTAATGACAGCACACAATGTAGTTTTAACCCAGCATTGTTACTCCCCCAGCGGTCCTACCTCTCACTGAGGAGATTGCCACCGCATTATAAGATGCAAACCCCTGCCGATAAAGGGGGGTAGTAGACCATGTCTCCTGGAATAAACATGTCATACAAATCAATAAAATTATACCACCCGGAGATGCAAGTTTAGAAGATAGTCCTGCACCGTTCCAGGTTACCAATTTGAGGGAGGTGGCAGAAGGCACATCTACAGCAGCACCAATAGTGGCTGTGGCAACTGAGGCAGCACGATGGTCTACCTCCCGATCACCAAGTCAATCAACATCTGCCAAAGCTTTCAATCAGTTATGAACCGGAATGACAAAGAGTGAAGGTGGTAATACGGTGGAAGGAACAGCTGAACCGTTGAAGGACTTGGGTGTAAGCAAACCTGGTTTATAAAAGTAACCCAAGGGGAGGGGTAAAATATTGCTAGCAGCCAGGTGACTCCCTTCTTGTCCAAAAAGCAGTTGCTTAACCATAACCAAGGAATGTGATTTAAAATTAATTATTACCCAGCCACTGTGTCGGTACACAGGGCCAGGACAATCCAACCCACTCTACTTGTCAGCAAAATATCGCTTCTCAACTTGAGTAGGAAGTTCCTGTGTCGGGTTAACCAGTGCAGAGATTTATTCAAAAGGTCATTATGCATCTCTCGCTGGTCCTTTCACAATGGAGGGACTCCTGATAGAACCAGAACATAAGGCCAGGAAGCTGGGGGTAAGTTAATCACTGGTTATTTACTAATTTGAGCTGGGACCCCTCTAACTCTGTTCTTTGTCTTGCACAAGTCTCTGGGGGATCCCTTTGGCAGTATTTCATATGGTTTAAAATAGGATCATTACCCATTAATGGTGAAATCAACGGGAGGTGGCATGGCGTTTGCGACCTTACTGTGGAACCACCCTGTGATAAAGCAGATGGTCTTTGGGAGCTTTCAGCCCGTCTTTGATCCGTGGCTATGGCCGGCATTGGAACTGCAGCTGCAACTGAGTTTGGGCATACTCTAGCCCCCAAGTGGTTTATCGCCGGCAGTAAATGCTCCATGGCATCAAGCCGTGTTATAATCGGTGATACTGCTGCCTACAATACGTCTCTAAATTTCGCAAAGCAATCCTCCAATAACTGTACCCCCTCTTATGACTTAGGAACTCTAGTGAGAGCCCTAACTTCCACTTCCAATCGATCGGGCTGTTCACAGGTAGGAGCTACAGTTGGGGTGGAGTCTAAGGGCCCGATTCTGATGCGGGTTGGAAAAGCTTCCCGACCGAGGGCCTGATTCTGATGCGGTTAGGAAGGCCTCCTAACGGCATTTGCTCCTTCCAAATCGGATCGGGAACGTGTCTTCCCGACCGAGGGCCCAATTCTGATGCGGTTAGGAACAAATGTTCCCATTGAAGTCAATGGGAGTTCAACCAAATCGTATCTGGAAGCATCTGGATGCATCCTACTCCGCCGGTCGGACTTTCCCGATCCGAGTGGGTCGGACACCATTTCCCAACCGATTCGGTCGGGAAGCTTTTCCAACCCGCATCAGAATCGGCCCCTTAATGTAGAGCTTCCGCTGCGTGGACGTTTCCTTTTGAGTAGGTTTAATCAGCCATTTTGAGCAAATGATCGCTGGCCTGGGACTATATACAGGCTTTTTATTGGTCAAAGACGAGGACTGGGCAGAGGGGTCTGATGGCTTTATATCATCAGATCCAGCCAGATATATAGAAATGTGGGGTTGGGAAAGGGGTAGGGCCAGGTTCGATGAGCCAAGGGAGAGCCTTCTCTCAGTGAGGTCTATTTCATTGCTAATGACACTCACCGCACTCTGTAGCATACTATCAATTGATATGGGAGGGAGAGTATCTAGATGCATGGAACCTACAACCTTCTTCTTTCCCATGTTGCACCACAAGTGTAACAGACAATGGTTAGAAATAGATAGATCCAGGCAAGTTTGCAGAGAACAAAGGAAGAGCCAGGCTTACCTAAAGAGGAGCAACCAAGGGGGGTGGCCCAGCCCATCCTCCTCCGAGTTCTAACGGGTGCTGACGGGTGCTGTGAGATGCCTTTTAAGGTGCTACGGCGCCTGGGCAAAATGTTGCAGCCCCTCCTCCAGAGCACAAGTCCGGGGAAGCTAGAATGAGGGTCCCGCCAAGGGTCCCATCAAGGGAAGGGAAGAACACTTGTCTGGCACCACACTGTGATGTGAAACCGCTTTTCCAAAAAGAAGCTTTGCTGCATAAAGCACTGCTCTCCGACAGAGCTAAGGGAGGAGGCCCTGCCTCTCCTGTTAATGTCTGGTGAAGATGGGTCCACCCTTGAACTAGGCTTTGCCCTCACAATGCAGTGTCCGTGGCTTTATTTCGCCGTATAGTGCTATCACAATGGGGACCCCACCTCCATGTCATGGGCTGGTCGCAGGTATAAGCAGCAAAGGCTCCTGGGAAAGCCACAAGGCTAATGGAGCAATCCATTCATTCTGTGGGGTCGACACAGACAGGGCAATATCCCCATTGGTCCTTGAATGGGGTGGTTATTACCGCAGAGTTCGCCGGAGGGTGAATGGTGCTGTGTGTCCCAGCTTCGAAGATGAAACCACGCAAAGCAGCATAGACCTGGCAGCCAAACCTGCGTCCCTCTGAAGCTATTGAGTGGCTCCAGCGGCAAGACCAACGGAGGCCCCCAATGTCCCACTGGTTTTAGGGGCGGAAAAGCAGGCCTCCTAGAGAAGTTAGAAGTTAGAGTGAGGTACCTATCAGGCTGTTTAATTGAATCACGGTTACGCAAATTATAGCACTTCTTAGTGGACTCCGGTAATGGATTGCTCCATTAGCCTTGTGGCTTTCCAAGGAGCCTTTGCTGCTTATACCTGCGACCAGCCCCTGTGCTTTAGTCTTTTCTTTATTTTTCTTATTATTGACATTTGACACACATTTGCTTGCGTGCTTGTATGGATAGTGTTCCATTAAATAACTTTGGTTACATTTACACATCTTCATAGGCATATTATCAGATCCTTGAACACTCTGTATGCAAGCGAAAGTTCACTATGCAAAATGGTATTGTTCATTATTGTTCGCTCTGTGACAGCTTTGTCAGGATAGAATCAATGATGACAGCCTTACAGTGGCTTAGGCATGGCAACATGAGTGAAGTTTATTATATAAACAACATCACTTCTTTGCCTAATTAGAGGAGCATTTTGATGACACTGTTGAGGTCGCCCCATGCCGGATTTAAATTTCTATGTTTTTTATTGTTATTTCCTAATTATCATGTCCTTGTAACCTTTGTTGTTTTAGTGAATTTCTATGTTTTTTAAATATTATTTCCTAAGTATAACGTCCCTGTAACCTTTGGGTTTTTTTGTGAATTTCTATGGTTTGTTTAATTTTATTTCCTAATTGTAACTGTAACCTTTGAGAGTGGGTGTGTGAGTGGCTGTTTAGGTCAGTGAGTGGGTGTGTGAGTAGGTTTGTAGGTGTATGAGTGGGTGTGTCAGTGGCTGCATGGGTCAGTAAGTGAGTGTGTGAGTGGTTGTATGGGTCTGTGAGTGGGTGCGTGAGTAGCTTTGTGGGTGTGTGACTAATTTTGTGAGTAGCTTTATGGGTCTGTGAGTGGGTTTGTGAGTGGGTGTATGGATCTGTAAGTGGGTTTGTGAGTGGCTGTATGGATCTGTAAGTGGGTCATTATTAAATAGTATTTCTATGTAGTTGGAGTAGTTGTCATTTAATTAGTATTGTTGGTGTTTAGAAAGATAATTTAAAAAGTTGTTGTATATTTGTAATAGATAACTATTAGTTACATATTTTCATAGAATAAATCTATGTAACACATTTTTCAATGTTTACTTATTTTTTAAAAGTTTATTTAATGCATATTTTACATTTTTAACCATATACATTTCAAGTTTAAAAAACATTTATATGTTGATAAATAAAACAATTTTGAATACTTTTTTATTATTAAATAAACAATGTATATCATATTTAAATAGTATTGTAAGTTGTACATTTTCCAGGCTTCTTTCTTTTGTTTAACATTTTATAACATTTCTTAAATTGTTTCATATACATATTTGTAATATCATTTTACCATGTTCTTTCAGCATATGTTAAATAATTGTATATTTTGTATACTATTATTTAATTTATACTTTATACTTTTTTATATTTTTACAACATTTTGTAAATGTTTTACATGTTTAATTTCTTTTTTGTATTTTTTAATACATTTATTCAGCATTTTTACTTATTTTACCATTCATTTTTATGGGGAGAAAGTCATTTTTTAACTTTTATGTAGTGGTCATTTTTTTACCGCTACCTTCTACTTTGTAGTCTATTTGTGTGACTTTTAGCCTTTTTACGGGATGCAGGTTGTGGTATGGTGCTGTTGTTCGTCTAAACAGGTTGTCCTTTTTAGAGTTTATTTTTAGGGTTTTGAAGGTAGGGGGATATAGAGGAAAGGTCTAGAGTTTAGTTATATGTTGTCTGTGGATTTTTTTGTACATTTAGTTATATTAATTGTATTGTTTTTCACTAATGTGTAGGTTTGGGTTTTCATACACTGTTTTAGTAATGTATCTATATGTTATGTTATATTGAGTTATGTTACTTGTTTTATGATGATTAAGTGTAATGTATATGTACTTATGAGAATGTAATATTTTTCGCAGGTAGGTTTTCTGTTTTACTTTGCAGGACTTTCTCTACAAACATGTCCTATGGACATTTGGATTTACCATTTAAAAAAAAAAAAAAAAAGAAATCCCTTTTGATGAACCAATATTTTTACTTTGATTTCCTTTTTTCAGGTTTCCAGGAGCGTTTCTATTTTTTAAATACTTTTACAGGTTCTTGATGGTTTGGATACTTTGAGGGATCGCTATTGGATTGGTTTTATTTTTGCATTTTTTGGGGGGGGGGTGCTTTTTGGAAAATATTTTTTTCCGTTTTGGGTGGCTTATACTTTTTTACTACATACAGAGGATGATCTTCAGCTACAGAACAGTAAGTCATATTTAATTAATTTGTTTTGGGAGGGAAATGTATTTGATTATTTGTGCAACCATTATATGATTGTTATTTGGAAATGTGTATTTTATGTGTTGTGATTATTTTACATAACAGATTCAGTTTGTTCTTTGAGCTTTTTGGTTGGTTAGGTTTAGGTTTTTAATATCAATTATTTATATATTGTTTTATTATATCAGCCTTTTTAAGATTGGAGTTTTATTTAATGTTAAGACAGATGTAATAAAATATTATGTTTATTACTTATATAAAAATGATGTGTCATGTTAGTTAAGACTATGTTATAGTTTTCAGGAGTTTTGTAGGTTACTATTTATTTTATAATATGTTTTTGGCTATTAATGCTAAGTAATCTATGCATTTTTGTTTTTGAAGAATTTGATTGTAAATTGTAGTATGTTGCACATTATTCTGGTTTGTTTGCTAAGTTTAGGTGCAATTTGGGTTACAGATTACTCCATTCATAGTTGTTGGTAGCTTTGCTCTTTTAGTAGTGCTTCTATAAATGTATAGAAAGTTGATTGGGTTCTGCCTAGAATGGATTGGAAGGTATTGTGCCATCCTTTCACTGCTTTGTTTGTTTTGGCTTTCTGTGCCAAGGTGCTATCATAGACATTCCAGTATGTTAATTGAAATTTGGGTTGGCGTCTGCGTCCGGAACGATGTAGTCTGCCAACTCAAGTATCTTCGAAATAACCCATAGGAGGCTTAGTTTGTGTTCATTTTGTTGGTAGAAAGGGCTTTTTATTAGAAATTGTAGTGGCTAGCGTCCTCAGTGACTGACACATAGGATAGTGCTCTTATTTGTTTTTTATTTCAGAGGTAAATTGACTGTTTGTGGCATATCCTACACTTAGTGCAGCTTGTTGGAGGTTTCTCCATATGCTTTAATTGCAATGATAGTAAAAGCCTTATATGTATGTTTGTGGATACATTTCTTAAAATGGTTTGAATTATGGCTTATTCAAAGTCTATGATTATTTTGTGGGGGGTAGTAGTTATTTGTTTTATGTTTAATGTGGTTTAAGAGTTTGTAGTAAGTGCTACTTTGTATATTTGGTAGTAGGGCATATATAAAAGAGATATTTGTGTTTTGATATTCACCATGTATGGTGTATATCTGAGTGAATGGTTTGGGACACATTTTGCAGGTCCTATCCATCATCCAGGTTTCACAATTGCTAGCTTTAGTAAGTTATCTGCTGTAGAAAATATTAGGTTTTGCTATCACTGTTTAGGTTGTCACATATCTTATATCTCATCTTCAGAAAGACTGCTCAAGAGTTGGATGTTTTCTACATAACCACCATACTCAAACACTAATGTACAGCATATCCCTGTGTATGTAAACATTTATAATTTGATTATATGTATGTATCTAGATATGTGGATTTCTGTGTATAATAACTATGGGCCTGAATACAATGCTGGTCAGACCCGCTTCCGCTGTCCATTTGGAGGCAGTCCGGCCACTGCAGTCTCATCAGAAGCGGTCTGTCCAACCGACAGATTGCGTTGCATGTCTCCTGTACTCTGACCGACCACTGAAAGACCACCGACTCCAACAGCATGCATAGGGCGGTACAGGGATCTCCGACCGTCGTCTGGATTACGATGTTTGTTTCTGACGACCCAATCGTGGTGGTCTGCCCCCTTGCCTCGAGTCATCAGAAACGATGGATTTGGGATACATACTCACCCAAATCAGCTTTTCCCTACACTCTCCGGCATGGATCCCTTTCTCCACGTCCCCCCTACACCATGGCAGCTGAACCCGAAGACTATGACCCTGTGGGTCCTGGAATGCAGGTAAGTTTGTAGGTGGCATTTATCCCCATTGACTGAACTGTGCACAGATCACCACACTCCAGCAATGGGGTACATGGTGCACAAGGCATATCCCCACATATGTCATGCAGGTGTGTACATATAACATGTTTCCTGTGATTTTTCACACACTTGCAGTGACATATTCGGGGGTATGTGCACCGTTGTAGATAAGACTGCCGTGGTAGCAGCGGTTGCATTGTAATACAGTGGGGGGGAACTCTCCTGGCCTTGGCGGTTGGAACCGGGCCGTGGCGGTGGGACGGTCAGTCTGCCCATCATCGAAATCAGACCCTATGGGGTCGATTCCGATTCGGGCCGGAAATCTCTCCGACCGAGCCGGACCCGGAGAGATTTCCGACCGAATCGGACCCGTGCAGTCCGACCGAACGAGTCCGATGCATTCGTATGCCACCGGACACGAGTCGGTCGGACTCCCATTGAACTCAATGGGAGCCGGTCGTACAACGCGTACGCGGGCTCCCATTGCCTCAATGGGTGCGAGGCGGACAAGGGCGCCCCTACAGCGAGTACGCCGCGGAGCGCCGCGGCGTACACGCACAGGTAGGGGGACCCATGGGTCCCCCCTGTGTGCGCCTCGCACGGGTACGCGTACAGGGGGTCCGACACGGACCCCCAAAGCACGGCTCCGACAGCGAGTTCGAGTCGGACGGCGCGAGTCGGTCGGAGCGGTCGAGGTGCGCATCGTACTTACCCGGCCGGAAAACGTCTCCATTGCGCGGTGCGAATCGTGTCCGAGCGAGTCGGTCGGAGCGGTACGATCCGGGTACGAGTCGGTCGGAGCGGTCGGGTCGCCCGGACGAGTCGGTCGGCGACCCGCATCGTACTCGCTCGGCCGGACCCGCGTACGGTTCGGTCGGGAAACAGGGCTCCGAATCGGATCCGGTAAAGCCGAATCCTATTCGGAGCCCTACCGGCCGAGATCGGAATCGGCCCCTAAGTCTTTAAATCTGCTTAACAAATGTACATATTACTTATGGTTAAATATATATATTTATTAGTCTATGCTCAACATGTATATAGGTCACTGCATAGTTTTTATATTAGTTATTTGATTAAATGCTTAGGGGTCTCTGTTGTGGCTCAATGGTTAGAGCGGCAGACCCTGATGCAGAGATCTGGCCCGGGACCAGGGTTCAATTCCCGCCTCGGCGGGTCTTGGGCTCAATTTCCTCGGACCTGATAATTCTCGCCTCGGTGCCTATTCTAATCATGGGTCCCACTCTGCAACTCTGGGCAATAGCTTGCTTAATCTCCACAACGGCCCCAACAGCGCTGGGATGCCTGGCTTCACCCCTGGGGGTGCCCAGGAGTGGACATTTCACAGGGAAAAGCCAGGAAGGGTTCCACAGCGGTATGCGTACAGCGCCAGGACACCTCTTTGGGGGTATAAGTGCGCTTTACAAGTACGAATTTCATTTCATATCACAATATGTAAATATTATCATAACTATTTTATCTACAAGTGCTTCACTACTGAAACAGTGAGGAAAAGATAACATTTAAGAAAATGAGTTATAAAAATACACAAATTAATTAGACTTAACTACAGCAACACTGGAAAGTCTGAGTTTATTCAATACAACGGTAAATCTCAATATATTATCTTCCCTATACATGTTAACCCTTCTATGTAGTCATGTATCTATATACTTATTACTCTCCTCCTACTGTAGAAGAAAGGAAAAAATACCTTTCACTCTCTCCAATGCACTACTTTGTCTCACCCTATACCTATATCACTATATCCTCTATCTCCACTCTCTGACTCATTCCAAACCTCATTCTACTACTATAATCTCCAAAATAATCCTTTCTAGACTCTTCCCTCCTCTATCCCTCCTGGCTCACCCCAAACCTCATTTTACTACTATGATCTCCCAAACAACACTTCCCTTTCTAAATTCTTCCCTCATGTTTCCCTCCTTTGACTCATCCCAAACCTCATTTTACTACTCATTCCCTAATCCCTTTCTAGAGACTCTTCTCCCCTACATCTCTCTTTTTTACTCATCCCAAACTTCATCTTACTACTATAATCTCCCAAATAGCACTTTCCAGACTCTTCCCTCTTCTATCCCTCCATTATCTTATTCAATCTAACTACGACTCACGTGTCCACCTCTCAAATTAATTCATATTTCCCTATAATAATCCATCACTAACCCTTTTGGGTTCCGGAGTAGCGTGCTACTCGCCGAAATGCACTTCAGGGGTAGCAAGCGCTTTATAAATACAATTAAAATATAACGGGAAGGGTTTCCTCATTATGTGTAATTTCTATATTTTTGTATCTCTAGGGGTAGGAGGAGTAACGCTTGTGGCTTTTTTAGTTCGTGCAATTAAAATTTTTAAAGTGTATATAGGTGGTAATTGGCCTGTGATGTGTTCAGGGAATTTAGGGAGTGTATCTTTGGAGATTTTGCTTGTGGGTCCTGGGAACTAGTGCTTGCATGTTTTATGGCCTGCAATACCTACCTTACTTCTATTTCTGTCACATTTGGGGGTGGTTGTGTTCCCTTATATTAATTACAACATCATCTTTTGTAGTGGCCCTCCCATTGCATGCATAGGAATAATGTTTGGTACATTTCCAATTAAAATTTTCCATCGATTTACTTTCTTGGTTGTAGCTGTAGCCCATGTGAAATAGGGCATGATTATGAGCTCAGCGGTCCATGGGACCACCAGACTGGTGGTCTGCCTGCCATATTACTAATACGGCGGTGGGACCACCACAGGAACACCATAACCGCTGGGGATTATGGATCCTGCGGTATTGGTCAGAGGCCCATATATGCTTGACGTGGCCGCTCTGGCCCCACCAAGCATATTAGGAGTTTCCTGACCACCTCTCTTTCAATGGCAGTGAGTCCGCCATTAAAAGAGCGGTGGTGAGGAAAATTTGGAGGCCCTACAGGGCCCCCTGTTTCCTCAGGGCCTTGGGATGCATGCAGGGGGGCACATGGCATACAGGAATGGGCTTTAGTGTTCCCATCACGGTGCCTTTTTAATATGCACCGCCATGGGAAAGGCAAAGGACCACCCGCCAGACCAGCAGAAAACTCCTAATCTGGCGGGTGGTCTGACCACAGGTTTGGCAGTCCTGAAGCGGGCCACAGCCCTGGCGGCCCTCTCCCGGATCGCCAAACTCGTAATCACGCTCTTAGTAATTTCTTTCCTTTCTGGGATGTTATGTATCTTGCTCTCTCTGTGATTGTGTCTGAAAGTAGTGTAATACTATAAACAATTACAATTTTAAAATGTTTTTAAATGTGTTATTTACATATAAAATTACGCAACTACTTTTATTATATATACTGACATATGTTCTTCTTAGATGTTTCACACTTTTTTGCAGCTTTTCCGTTGGGGGTGTTGTAATGTAGAGCAGGTGCTTTTTTTCTGTTGGAAGAAAAAAGACCTTCAGTTTCATTTCAAATGTTTATTTGTTGGTAGTTTTTAGAGGTTGAAGTCATTAGGTTTTATTTTAAACTCCTTTGGGGTGAGTTTCTTTTTCATAATAATTTATATATGCTTACTTTTTATGTCTTTTTTCTGATTTGTGATTGGTGTTGTTGTTCGGCAGGTTAGCACTTTTTGAAGTTGGAGTATAGTCGTTTAGTAAGCACATGTGAAGAGAAAGAAGCTGGAGAGTGTTTTGTTAGTTATTTTCTAAATTTTAATTTTTTATTACATTTAAGTTTTGGTTTAAATCTAAGTATTACTTACTTTACAAGGTAGTTGTCGAGATGTATATATTTCTTTTTTAAGGGTCTGGTCAGAGAAACTAGAAAAGTTTCCTTGTCTTGCAGTTTTTTGTGATTTTTGAAGCATTCAGTTGATAAAATGTATGTGTCTTTAATACAGTTTGTGTGATTAAATCTGTTTATAGTTTGATTTTATTGGTTATTTAGTTTTAGTTTATTTTTTTTATCAGTTATGTCCTTCTATAGTAAAGCAAACACAAGGAGATGATGGATGGAGCGCTGATACTTTTCAGGCACTCACCCCCAGTCACAGATCTGGGTTGAATCTATTATCGTTCTTTAGCTCACTTCGCCACCCCAGTTCAGACACAGCTATATTCAAATCAGTCTTAACCCTGTGCCTCATGGGAACAGTCCAGCCCAAACTGTCAAGCTATGTCTTCCCTGGACCGGAAACAAGCAACCTGGGACTGGTTTCGGGCTAACAGCCCTCATCAGCCAGGCTAGCTTGAATCCAGTGGCAAAGTGAGCAAGGGACCCTCATCTGGGCATACCCTGCCAACTTAGGGTGAACAAAGCAAACACAAGGAGATGATGGACGGAGCGCTGAAACTTTTCAGACACTCACCCCCAGTCACAGTTCTGGGTTGAATCCATCATTGTTCTTTAGCTCACTTCACCACCCCAGTTCAGACACAGCTATATGCAAATCAGTCTTGACCCTGTGCCTCATGGGAACAGTCCAGCCCAAACTGCCAAGCCATGTCTTCCCTGGACCGGAAACAAGCATCCTGGGACCGGGTTCGGGCTAACAGCCCTCATCAGATGATAGACGGAGCGCTGAAACTTTTCAGGCTTCTATTGTAAACTCTAAATTATATATATATATATATATATATATATATATATATATATATATATATATATATATATATATATATATATATATATATATATATATATATAATTTTATAAATTCTATAGTAAACACTAAATTAGGTTTTATTTATAATGTTTAATATGTAGTTTGATAGTTTTGAATATTATTTTTTATGTGTATACATTTATATATATTTATTAATATTTAGATTGTTGTATAAATGTTTGTAGTTTATGTAATTTTTTTGCTTATATCGTTATGTATGTGGTTATATATTTTAGTGGGTTGAACTATAATTATTCTGGTGATGTAATATAATGTTTTCTTTGTTCAAATATGTGTATATATTGTTTAATGTTTGTTGTAAATGTTTCTTTAACGTAAAAAGTAGTTTTTTAATGTTTATTAATGATAATGTAATTATTTTGGCTCTATTATTGTAGTCCATATTGTGTGGGGCAATATTTTTGAAATGTCATTAGTCTATTTAAAGATAATAATATTTTTTATTCCGATATTTGCATTTGTATTTTTGATATAAGTAAAAATAGATATTTTTAACAGCAATAGTTGCAATTTTATTTGTTGAGTATAGGATGATGCTATTATTGTTAACAATGTTTATTTTCCTATATTTTTGTATTTCGATAATGTGTGCATCGATATTCTGTCAGTTATCCCAATAGGCATAACAAAATGTTGCTTTTTTGATGACCTCTGCTTGGGTTTTGAGATCTACTGTTGCATCATTCACCGGATGGCCCATTTAAACTTGCCTCAAATATAGATAGGAAATTGGTCTAGCAAGGAAGTTCTGTGTCTTGCTGTTTAGACTAACCAAGTTATTTCTGTGACAACTACTTCTTCTACGGTCCTCCCTGAAGTTGGCTCTTCTCAAAAAGGGTAGAGGTAAGGCACCATGAGAGGGGGCTGCAAGGCGGTGTCTGTGGGAGGAGGAAATTGTGGTCAGATTCTGGTCACATGTGAGATGGAGTCTGAAACAACACTCTTAAATTACCAAAACGGCAACAAATTATTCCATTTTCTTAGATCTCTTACATGTAGTATTATATTGTAAATGAATTCATATAGGGCTTACTCCCCTGACAAGGCATTGAAGCGATTTGAGTGTTAAGTAAAAGACAGTTTCAAGGAACTAAATGAAGCTAATGTCCAACCCCAGGAGTCCATCCATATTATATGCAGAACATAAAGGGGCATATGTATCATGGTTTTGCGTCGCTCTTGCACCACACAAGGGGGCGTAAGGGTGACGCAAAAAGTAGAACAACATTTACCAAGCCATGCAAGGCCACCTTATGTAGCCCTGCGTGGCTTGGTACATGTGGAGTAACGCAAGGCATCACAAGTCGATGTCTTGCATTACTCTACCCCAGGGAGGCGTTCCATGGGTAGAGCATGGGTGTTCCCTTGCATCCACCCATTGATTTTGGCACATTCCCTGATTTAACATTAACAGTGGTAGACCTAGGAATGCATCAAAATGCTGCACATCCCCTGGGGAGACGTAACAAGGAGAAAAATGCTTATTTCTCCTAGGCATTTTCCTCTTTCTACATGTGCTGCATTCTGCAGCACACGCAGAGAGAGGAAGAAACCTCAGAGGATTGTTTGTGTGCAGGAAGTTGCCCTTCTTGCACAAACACAACTCTGCCTACAATGCAGGCACCTTGCACCATGGTGCAAGGGTGCCTACGTTGGCGCTAGCCAGCAGTTTGTGCTCCATCGCAAGCAGAGAGCAGGAATGCAACATATAATGTTAAATAATCTGCAATTGTTTTGAAAGAAAAAAATATTTTGGTACTGTTGTGCTGCTGGAAAAGCTGTTCTATTTGATTACACCTTGTAGCATAACAAGTATATAAACCATTCTTTTGTTTTCCACAGGGATATATTGGAAGTTGTGTACTGACAGCTATTTGGAAAGTTTTCTCATACAACAAAAGTCTTGGACTCTCTTACAGCAAAAGGCTTGGACTCTACAGTTTTTTACTGTTGCCTAAATATCGTCTGCCAAAAAAATAGTGTTCTAAATACCGTTTACAAAAATAACAACCCATTGGTTGTATGTTAAAATATCAAGTACAGAAATCTCGTGCTACCAAAAATTTGCAGACCAAATACAGAGGGCCAAAGTATCGAGAAGGTAAGTCCACATAGGGAAACATAGATTTAGTACTCCACATCTGCATACCTAGATGAAATATAAAATATCATAAAGGAACATTTATGTGGAGTTAAGTACAGAAACACTATACTCATATATATATTCTAACTTTCACAATATTTTGGCCTACAATATTTTGTTCATGATATGCTGGTAGTATGATATTCTGAAATCGATATTAAGGAGGAATAACACTGGAATTAATACTAGAAAATCTTCACCTAATGGAGCAATGTTTGTGAAAAACATATTTAGGTCTCAATATTTATGTCTCACTATATTTTTGTTATTGATATGCTGACATACAACCTCAGTCATAAAGAATATGTTCACAAGAGGTAACGTACATGTGGTGGCTTTCCTAGACATAGAAGGAGAAAGACGCTTGAGACTGCATCATGATTACACATTAGGTTACTGTGAGTTAGAAATATGCATACATGTTGCTAAGGATCTTTTTGAAAGGAACTTCGTGGTGGTGTAGGCTGTAAAAGCAAAACTTGTCTATCCTTTTGAGGAGCTGAGTCCTTTTCCACTGCTGTGGAATGTGAATGACTGCATGCAGCTTAGATGTGTACCAATGTATTGGGATATTGTTAGCAATTAGGTTGATACAGTAGGTACTGAGTATAATATCCCACTGGGCAGATCCTTATATAGGTGAGGCCCAAAAAGAATATGAATTTCTGAACTGAGTAAATGGTACTGAACAGGAACATTTTATAAAACATAATGAATAGCTTGACTTTGGCGGCAATTTGGAGATTTCTACAACATAAATTATCTGACTGTACTTGTCATCCTATTAGCTGTCATGCATGTCACAAATGGATTATGTACTTCCATATTCTGAGGGTCTATTGGTACAGTCAGTGACTTTTTACACAAAATATTTTAGTTGACACCTGAGACAACGCATGCACTGTTGATTGTGACACAATCTGTTAGCTTAGTGCCTGCTTAGAGCCCACCAATTTCTTACCATTTGTTGGCTTCATTGTCACTCTCATCCTTGCTTCTCTATGGTCATCTCCACTTCCTCTTCATTTGTTTTTCCCTCCCCTGGAGCATGGTCCAAGTACTGCTCCCTTGTCCAGTGAGTGTCCTCCCCCTGCTTGTGCTGTTGGGCCCAGGATACTTTTATTTTTATTTTAGTTGCAGAACTCCATAAAACTGCATGTGTCTGCAGGCCATCTCCCTCAGTCCTTCTAGCATCTACTCCTCCCACTCCCTGTTATTGCTTGCCCCTGCCCACCCTCCTGTTCCATTCCATGCTATTACTTACAAGTCCCTCTCTGTGGGCCTGATTCACAAAGGGCCTTTGCACTCATGGTAGAGGCCCCACAGTCGTGGGGGTGTCTCTGCACTCGGGGCAGAATCTCCACAATGAGAATTCTTATTGCGGATATTCCACCCTGAGTGCAGTCGTGAGGGAGTCTCCGCACTCGGGGTGGAATCTCCGCAATGAGAATTCTCACCGCGAAGATTCCGCCCTGAGTGCATAGACTCCCCCACAACTGTGGAGCCTCAGTCACTAGTGCGGAGGCCCATTGTGAATCAGGTTGTGTTGTTGCTTGCCCTTCCCACCTTCCCACCTCCCTGTTGTTGCTTGCCCCCTCCCACATTCATTGTTGCTCGCCTCTCCCACATTGTTGCTGACCCTCTCCCCCCTCCTTCTCCAGTAGAAAAAAAAGCATTTGGAAACTGAATAGGGTTTGCAGATACAAGAGACATTGGCTTTGTCAATGTTTGTTTAGCCATGTTGTACAGCAGCATGGTTGCAGTGCTGCTTGGCTAAAAGTAAAGTAAAGAAAAGGCACTATGACTCACCCATCACTGGCCGCATCATAGTGCTTTTTTTCAATTATTTTCAGCCATGCTGAAACTAAAGAGCATGTACTCGCAAGGCGAGACTGAAACACATGAGCATCTGCCATAGATTGTTTGGCCCTATATATGGATGCCTTGTGAAGACGACCTCAGAGGAATACAGGAGTCTTGTGGGTGGTGGGTCAAGTGGTGCATCACCACAGTATATCTAAGTGCTGGAGGCTCAGAAGCATGCTGGGAGGGAGGGAGCTTCAAGGATAGGTTATGCGAGCAGACAAAAACACAAAAAATTATGGGAGGAATGCTTTCAAATAGTTTAAACCACTTGCAATTGCTCTGGTTAGCATTCTAGCTCAACATTTTTCACCCTATTTGCCCCTCTAGACAGAGGCCCACATCATACAAATCAGCACTGACTCTGCTCCTTTTGGGAGCAATCCGTCCTGAACTGCCAGGCAAGGCACCCTCCAAAGGGGACCACAAGCAGCCCTAGACCAGTATCATCCTTCTTAGGCCTCATCAGTGAGGTATAGCTTGGATCCTGTGGCACAGTGAGTAAGGGACCCACATCTGGGCATACCCTTGGCCACTTAGGGCGTTACGTTAAACACACAAAAGGTGATGAGAAGATTGCTTGCAAATGGTCTAAACTGCTGCCAATCACTGGGTAGCATTCCAACCCATTGTTTTTCTCCCACTGTTCCACTCTAGATAGAGGCCACACCTATGCAAATTAGCAGTGACCCTGACTCTAGTGGTGGAAAGGCGGGCTCTGTTTGACAAGTTGACCCCAAATAATAAATTGTAATATGAATCATCAGCTTGCAAGGAAGGCTGAACTGATAGAGCACGTTTAGGGACTTTCAGTTGTCTCCTTTGTGACAAAATGTTTGGTCCTCCTCATGAACTGAGATACCTCTCATAGAGTAATCCCCACTACCATGTGGAACCTCTTCTTTGCTCTTAAAGCAGTTTGTGTCAAAAATAACCATAGAGAAGAAACTAGGTTAAACTTAGTTTGAACCTGAGCATCTGGCCTCTTATATGCTTCCCACTTCCAATATCCATCTGTCTCTCTATGATACTCTTAAGTCTGGACCCAGCCCACACTGCACCTGATACAAGACATTTTCCTATTTTAGTTTTATGTTTGAAACCCTCATGTTTTATCTATAACTGGTGCAGTTCTCGGGTGTTTGGTCTCACCTTTTTTATTTCCTTCACCACACCATAGTGAGAAGAAGGCTGAAATAGCCTAGGCTACGGTCCTTTAGTTTTTGCTATCCCTCCTTTTTAGGTCTGTTTGACACGCGGCTGTCAACAGACATAATGTGATCCACCTAAAAAAGAGCTTTCATGAGTATTACAGAGAAGAACTTTGGCTTCTTTCACATGTTGGCAGCAGAAATTGTGTGCTCCCATAGAAAAAAAGTGCTTTCCCTCCACACATCTGTGATTAATTTGTTTTTTTATTCTGTTGCCTGTGGCACCAGCAATATGGGGCCCTAAGCTTGAATTTTCAGAGGCGCACAAATGACACTGTAATGATATTTAAGTGTCTTAGATAACCAGATAATTTACAGTGTTTCTTTTCTCTGGAAGCAGCACAGATGGGAGAAGTGCATTTGGGAGCGACGTATTGCAGCCCTCGTCCTTCCAACATTAACTTTAAACTTCAGAGTGCAGTTTTGTGCTTGAGTGCAGTATGGGATGCCAAGAGCTACATTAATCTACATGAATTTTAGTCTGGCTTGACAGTGCAATTGTCGCCTGACCTTATGTGATCAACAAAAAAGAGCTGTCAGAGTACTACTGAGATAGGGGTCTTGGCACCACCCACGTGTTGGTTCCCCTGAGTACAGGATTTGGCCAAATTTGTATGCTTCCTTTTAAAAAGGCTACTTGTATTGCACTTTTTGGATTCTGGAAAAACATATGTTAAACTTAGTAAGCATTTAAACATGGTTTGTTATTACTCTATATTAGAGGCTATACCTGGAATCTCACAGCATAGTAGACAGTAGTAAGGTATGATGTTGATTAGCCCATGTCACAAATCATAGATATTGATGGATTTTTCTGTGATATTCCTTGTTAGGCTCACTTAGAAGAGATAGTATTTTGCTTAGCCAACTGCAATTTTGTTTACCTTTCTAATTGTATTACTGTGTGTCCTAGGATTTACTTATGGAAAAGTTATGCTTAAAACTGTAGGCCTGGGTTGGATATGGTGAAAAGCTATAGACATGATTGGAGCACTGGGAAAAACGTTATGACCTATGTCATATGTTTGGTCTGCTTATTATGAAACTTTAATGTCAAAGGCAGTTGTTCAAGCATATTAATTATTAAAAACATTTGTTAAAGCCTTTATCAGTTAGTTATCACATTGTGTTACTGGCTATGGACAGGTAATTTGTTACATGTAATTGCAGAGTTGGCCCCAGTTTGCAAGGGCCTTGGCGTTGGCCACCCACTTTGACAAACCTAGAGTTTTTTCACTGTGATTATTATTATTAGGCCCTATTGAGAGGGGTTGCATATTGTTCTACAAGACGTATGTTTCTACATATTTGTAATTTTATAACTATATGCATGATGGTTGCCAGAAAAGGCAGGTATTGGATAAGAAGAAAAACCAATTTTAAAGGGCAAAGGCTTCACTGGCTCATTGGGAAAAGTCATGCCAGATTTCATAGGCTTGATTTGTTTGTTGTTTCTTATGAAACGTTATGACAGAGCTGAAGGCCTGGCCTACTTATTGTGAAAAGCATATGTTAAAGACAGTAGGCTTTTAAGGACTAACTGTAATTACAGTGTGCTAAAGGTTGTAGGCAGGTATTTTGTTACATGGAATTTCACACATTACCATATTAGGCAAGATTTTTGGTGTTGGTAATCCACCTGAACAAACTGTTAGGATAGATGGTATGTACTATAATAATCGTGGTTAACCTCTCTTAGGAGTGATAGTATTTGCTTTGCCAACTGTAAGCAAAAATACATTTGTACTTTTATGACTGCATGCCAGATGGTTGCCTTTGAAAAACGTATTGAGTTGGTTATGATTACAAGCCAGTGATAAAGGTTATAGGCCGAATTGTTTATTGTGAAAAGTTACGATAAAAGGCAGTAGGCCTTTCATATCGATTGTGAAAAGCATATGTAAGAGTCAATGGGCATTTAGGGGTGGATAGTTATTACTCTAAATTAAATCCTAAAGTTCTTTTGTTATATGGAATCTCACAGATTAATTTAGTAGGCAAGGGCTTTGGTGTGGATTACCCCTCTGATAAACTATGGCTATAGAAGAGTTGAAATGTGAGAATACCTGCAGTTTTATGACTCTATGCCTGATAGTTGCCTTGTGGGAAAGCTTACACTTAGTACAGTAGGCAAGAGCTGGTTATGGTGACAAGCCAATGATAAAGATTTAGGCTTCATTGGTGTGCAGGGAAATGTTATGCCAGATGCCATAGGTCCGGCCTGTTAATTATGAAAAGTTATTATAAAGGCAGTAGACCTGACTTATTAATTGTGAAAAGCATATGGTAAAGCCAATAAGCCTCTAACAGTGGATTGTTATCACATTAGGTTACAGGCTGTAGAAAGGTATTTGCTTACATGTAATCTCACAGATTACCATAGAAGGCAAGGGTTCCGGTGTTGGTCATCCAGTCTGACAAACCTTGGGAGTTTGGGATGTTTCTTGTTAGGCACTATTGAGAAGTGTTGTATATTGTTTTGCCAACTGTAATTTTATACATATTTGTAATTTTATAAATGAATGCCTGCTGGTTGTTAATTTATGCACCCTTCAGTAGATCTGTGTCGAACTGTCGTGTAGTTCCTATATTACCTATACAGGATCTGCGCGTTTGGATAACATAAACTGTGGGATTGGTGGCGGACGGATTCCGTGCACCCCCACCGGATACGTTAGCCTGTCTGTATTAGCTAGCTCACAGTGCCACTAGAGTCTCCTCTTATCGGGGAGAGAATAGTTCTTGGCAACCTCAGAACATGACAACCCTGATCCCCCAGGATCGTGGAAACAATATACTAGCTTTCGCTCAGTCACTCGTGCTCACTTAGTTTGTCTCGGAGAGATACACAGAATAAACAGTCTGGGAGTTTCAATAAGTATTTATTGAACAGTTGTTATTCTAGTGTAGAATATATGAGCTGCAACAACCATTAGACAGTAGCAGAGATATATGATTAGCAGTACTATGAAAGTAAAAGGATGGTAAAGTTCTATCATCTTGCAGAAATCATGAATATATACAAGTACATAAAACACATGATAAAAGGTGCATACTCCTACGATGCCTCCCTAACTAGATGTACCTAAATGTACCTAGCATCTATGTAGGTGTTATGCCAAGAATCCCTCTAGGATCTAGTCCACCCCATTACCTGAGAGTTAGAGAATGTGGGACCCCGTCCTGGTCTCGAGTTGGACACCCCGCGAGGGATGTAGACCACTGCTAGCTGGAGCATCTGCATGCAGGAACCTCAGCGTCTCTGGTCAGTGTGCCAGCCGGGAAGTCACGGTCTCCTCTGTCTGTCTAAGCAAGACGTGATGTATATATACCCATGGGTCTCCCCAGGGGTCCTACCTTGCTGCGTTACTGTGTCGGCCTAAAGGATGACGTCAGGCCTGAACTTTAACATAGATATTATGCAGGAGATGTTCGTCCTGCTGTGAGTCCTGCTGTGCTTCCAAGAAGCCTCATGCATAATGTACGAGTATTGAACCAGGGAAAAAGCCGCGTTCTGAATGCAGTGTCGTATCTAGGTAAAAGTTCAGTCCCTATGAACCGTTATGTATGAAATGTAGGGAAGGCTATAGGTGAAAGGTTGCAGTGTTACCTGCGCCTATATAGGGCGCCTATATAGGGTACCTATATGGAATATAACAGGACATAGTGTCAAACCATTGGTAAGGTCTAGAGGCCTTATTGGTTCCCTGAGAAAAGTTGTGTTGGATTCCTTAGGTGTGATCTGTTTAAAACGAAAAGTTATGACAAAGCAAGTAAGCTTTACTTAATTATTGTGAAAAACTGGAGATAATGGCAAGAGGCTAAACCTTTACTAAAGTTGGCGTTTTGATAACTGTATTTCGTACATATTTATAATGTTATTACGGTATTCCTGATGGTTGCCTTGTGGGAAGGCCTATGACCAACAAAGTAGGTCTAAGATGGTTATGGTGACAAGCGAATGATTAAGGTTATTGGCCTGATTGTTTATAATGAAAAGTTATGATACTTGTGGAAGGCTTGATTGATTATGAAAAGCATATTTTAAATTAAATAGGCATTTAAGAGCTGATTGTTATTACTCTGCATTAAGCCTACAGACAGGTATTTTGTTACCTGGAATTTCACAGATTATCATATTAGGCAAGGGTTTTGTTCCAAGCTACCCCTCTGACACACATTTGCACTGTCAGAATCATTGTTAGGCCCTCGTAGGAGGAATAGTATTTTGCTTTGCAGCTGCTGTTTTGTATAGTATGTAATTTTATGATTGTATGCCTGATGGTTGCCTTGTGAGATAGCTTAAGCTCAGTACAGGAGGTCCCAGTTGATAATGGTGACAAGCCAATAACAAAGGCCAGATTGGTTCACTAGGAAAAACTATTTCTGATGGCCTAGGTCTGATCTGTTTATTATGAAAAGATATCATAAACACACTAAGCCTGACATATTGATTGTAAAAAGCATATATTAAAGTCAATCGGATTTGAACGGTGGATTGTTGTTTCTCTGTAGTAAAGCCTACAGATAGTTATTTTGTTACATGAAATGTCACAGATTACCTTTGTAGGGAAGGATTTTGGTGCTGGGTACCCCATCTGACATACCCTAGAGGAGAACGATCCGTACAGCAATAATTTGTGCTAAAATCTCTTAGCTGTCTCTCAGGGTCTTGAAAAGAAAAATAATCATTAAATATTACAAAGATCCAAGTGCATAAATATATATCCATATAGATACATAGAGGGTTTTTGGGTCAGTTCTGTCCTGCCATTGGTCGGTCTGAGTGTCATTTACACTCTGCTTCCATCCATGACAGCGTACTGCATGGGGTAATAATTCAGTCCACATCAGTTATTGTCCTGTGAATGAACACATTTTCTGAGCACATGTGTACTTCCACCTGGAAATGGGTGTGCTTCAGTGTCAGGGTTGGATGGCCAGTCTTTTAGTTTTCAATGTACTCCTTTTATAGTTCCCCTTTCATTTATTTGCTTTTTTCTTTTTCTTTTAAAGTTTTGTAAGAGGATACTACAGATCTCCAAGGCAGTGCTAATGGGTCACTTGCTTTCTATTCATTTTATCTGCATTGAGCTGCATCCAATATGGCCACCAGGGTCGGACTGCCTACCGGGCATTTCTAAATAAACAATGCAAAACCAAATGGTTTTAAAGTATGCTTTAAAACCATTTGTTTTGCTTTCTTTATTTAGAAGTAAATGCAGGTCCCCATCATCAAAATCAGTCCCCACCGCAGTGAAATCGACCCCCAGCTTGGAAGCCCACCAAAACGCCTGGTAGCCAGTCCAACCTTGATGGCCACTTCCTGTAAACCAGGAGACCATTATGGAATACTGTTGTCATAGATGATGGAAAAGTAGTTTCAAAATGTGGTGGTAAATAACCTATTGTTGTTTTGAAGTTACATACTGAAACTTTAAAACAACAACAGGTTATATACAGTACCTCTACAAGATAGACATGTGCTGCTATGTTTAGTTTTTCTATTGCAAACATATGCCTACCTTGTTTAAACAGCAGCATGTTTTCTATTTTCTAATTGTATTCTTTGAATTTATGTTGCCTAAGTTCTTGGGTTTGTGTGTGTTTTATTGCAGAAGCATCAGATAATGAACACCAGAATGAATTACTGGATGGATGAATGGATGCATGAGTGCAAAGTAAGCCTGGGCGTAGTTCGCGGGTAGCGCTTCGCGCGGCTACGCAAAGTGCAGTTCGCACTACGCGAGCTACGCGTAGCACTACGCGAACTGCGTAGTGCACTGTTCGCAATGATTGCACAGTGCCGGATGCTTGTCCGCACTGTGCAATCATTGAAAACGGCATCTTGCACAGTGCGAGCTGTCTTTTACTGCCGCTCGAGTAGATTTTTACTCGAGCGGCAGCTTTCTCAACGCGGACTGGTAGTTTCTCATCGCGAGCGGTCGCGAACATACGCGACCACTCGCAATGAGAAACCTGACCTCCCCGCGTTGAGAATCTCGCCGGGAGGTTTATTTTCCACGCTCGCGATCGGCAACTTGATGTTGCTGATCGCGAACAAGGAAAAAGTCTCGCCGGGATGTCATTTTGCTTGCTCGCGGTCGCCAATTGACGTTGAGGACCGCGAGCAAGCAAAAAATGACCGCTGCACTATGCTACGCTACGCGTGTTTGCACTGTGCTACGTGCAATTTGCGTTGTGCGAAGTAGCGCAAAAATGACCGCTGCACTACGCTACGCTACGCGTGTTTGCACTGTGCTACGTGCAATTCGCGTTGTGCGAAGTAGCGCAAACTTCGCAAACTACGCGAGCGTAGCGTAGTGCTTTGCCCAGGGTTAGCAAAGATGAGATTCAGACCGTATGTATGATGAGTTATTGAGTACCTAACCCCATCAATTACACGAAAGGTACTTCATTCATAAGCCAGGCATACTGGAATTACCAATGCTAGTTTCTTCTTGTGTAGCTATGTTCTGTGCGGTCTTCTGAGTGTATTGTTGATGTATAAATGTCCTCGGTCCCTCTCTCCCTCATGCAAGCACTCACACATTATGCAACATGTGATCATGTATGGCTACAGCTGCAAACTTTGTAAGAGGGGCGAGAAAAGTGATACATGTGTTATCTTTTAAATCCAAATTAAATCTACAACAACAAGTCCATGTTTATTAACTCAGCTTGGTCTTTGATTCAACAGCACCTCCCCAACCCCTTTGGCTACAGCACAAGCATTGTTAATCTTGTCAGCATTTTCCACATTAATCTGCTTTTGTTTACCATGTGTCAAGTTGGGGCTATTTAATGAACACAACAAATAGTGTTGTGGGAGAGGAGAATCAAAGGCAAGTTTAAGTAAACATGCTGGATCTTTAATTTTCTTGAAGTTGATGTGTTTGTGTCTAATTGAAAAAAACACACCATGCCAGCATGCACACACTTTTTCTTTCTACCTCTTTCTCTTTTCCTCTTTTTCCCCTCTCTCTCTCTCTTATCTCTATCTGTCTCCCTCTCCTTTTTATTTCATTTTCTCTTTTATTTCTTTCTCTCTCTTCCTCTCCCTCTGTCTCTCCCCTTCCTCTTCTGTCTCTTTCTATGTCTCTCTCTTTGTCTTTTCTTATTCCCTCTCTCATTCTCTGTCCCCATTA
This sequence comes from Calotriton arnoldi, assembly GCA_963921515.1. Classification (NCBI taxonomy): domain Eukaryota; kingdom Metazoa; phylum Chordata; class Amphibia; order Caudata; family Salamandridae; genus Calotriton; species Calotriton arnoldi. Next base: position 448,156 of record CAWUFW010012883.1, read on the forward strand.
CCACCCCCTCTCTCTCTCTCTACCTCTCTCTCTACCTCTCTCTCTACCTCTCTCTGTATCTCTCTCTCTCTCTGGGTCACTCTCTTCCTCACTCTCTTTCTCTGTTACCAGCGTTAACATGGTGATCTCACACAGCCTATTGGTTTGTTAGTCCATGTCCATTAAAGCCTCACCTATGGGTCCCCTTTACCTGCACAACAGAATCTGCAGTTTAGCCTCTACCTCTGCCATCTAACAAAGGGCACTGCCCTAGGAAGTCTAATCCGTAGCCTCTGCTAACAAAGGCTTCTTTACAATTTTAAAAGAGCCCTTCCCCTCAGTGTCTGGAACTCCGCCATCTTGGATGCAGGCAGTCCACATCCACTGTCTGGAGAAGATGTCCTCACCATCCATCTTGTGTCATGTCAAACTAGAGGCATCCTAAATGGACCCCACTGTGCTTTATAAATGATAATATGAGCCAAACATGAGGATGAACATCAATAGATGTCAACTGCAGCATTTGCAGAATCAACTTTCAATGTTTACTACCAGCCATTACTTCATGCTTCCAACCCTAGAGCTGATCAGCTCTACTTGCTGAAACTGTGGTCCAGTAGTAACCTAACAGTGCACAGAAAGTTCGCCTTACACTAGTGCCTATCAAAGTCCCTAATCTAGCACTATCTTTGCATGCAAATAATGTTGCTTCTTGCTACTGTCTTGCATTCTCAAATTGCATGCTAAGTCAAAAAACTCTCCTCTGTATTCACAAACTCCAGCATGAAAAACAGGTGTTTACCTAAAACATTTAATGGCCACCTCTCCTTTTTCCTTTTAAATGGCTCCCTCCTTCCTATCTAACCCCTGAATGACTCTTCTCTCTGAGCACAACCTTCTCTAAGTTACATATATGTTTTCCTAACCTTTGTTATTGTATTTATGATCAATACCCTCCCTTTCTTTTGGAAAGTTATACCTCTTCAACTTAACACAACCCCACCAAACATCTGCATGAACTCACATACCATGTTACCCAATAATGATCACACTTAACTCCTATTGTTTTAATGTTCTACAAAGAAACTGGAGTGAATGCATGGGATGGTTTGCTTGAGTTGCACAACACTAATCCCAACAACCAATAATAGCCAATGAGACTGGAATAACCTCAAATCTTGGGTTCCAGAGCAGCGTGCTGTCCAGCTTAAAGTGCTTCAATGCCTCATAGGAGGTAGTTAGCGCTATGTAAATGCAATAAGGCAAGTTTATAAATTCAGCCTCTTGCCTTAAATATCCAACTAGCAATGATATTTTTTAAATGAAAGTTTGCCTTTATGTTTGAAGCAGGAAACGAATTCAAGGCATGTAAAAAAAAAAAGGGAAGCAAGTTAATTTCTTTATGTGCTGGTCAACTACTGTATATATATATATATATTTTTTTTTTTAACTGTTAAAAGTACTGTTCATATCTGTGTGTGACTTGTAGGTCGCAGGTCGAATTTCAGAAGGTCCGACACACCTTTTCATCTTTCTGAGTTTGAGAAATTCAGTATCATTAATTTGGGTAATAACAACAACTGTTCCTTGTGATGGCAAACCTCCAGTATATGAATTCCAATCCCTACTTTGTGCGCAGGGATCAGATTTTCCCCTCTATTCATAATCCGTGCCAGAATATCCAATGCCGACAGAAATTAGAAAACCCATGAAAAAATATGATTTAATTCTTACCTAAAAAGAAGTAACGTCAGCATTTTTCACTTTTGAAACTGCATTTTTCACTTCTGCTTATAAGATTTGTAAATAACCTCTTAAAAAGGAAGTTTTAAAATGCTGTGTTTCGTGCTAAAATAAACCGATTTCGAAACAAGAGTCAATTCTGTGTGGTAATTGTGAGTGCATTGTATTGTAATTGCATTTATATAGCACTTACTCCCCTGATGAGGCATTGAAGCACTTTACATTGGGCAGCACGGTGGTCCAGAATCAAAAGTTAGTAATTATCCAGTGTTTTATGGTTATTTCGATTAGTCTTGGGCTCTCAGGAGACCATTCCATTCATTTACTCCAGTCTCTTTGTGGTAGATTCAATTAGTAGGAGTTTGGTGTGATCATTATTGTGGGGGGGGGTATGTGAGTTCGCACGTGGTGTGATTAGTACATGAGTTAGAGATTAGATATTGCTAGGCTACAGGGTTTGACTTTCAAAGAAGGACAGGCTGCGATCTTTGAGATGAAGAGGGGCAAATTCTCAGAAATAGGACAGAGATTAAAGCAAACATGCACATGCTTTGGAGTAGGCTGTAATCACAGAGGGGAGGCATGCAAAGCACTGAAAATAAGAAGGACTGGAAGCAACTGCAGCTGTGTGTGACGAATGCAAATGTGTCCTCCCTGTCTACATGCTTGGGTTCCGGAGACACACCTTTCTAAGTATGCCATTGTTGGACTGACCAGTGACTTAATTGTGCCAGACAGTGGCAGGAACCAAAGTCTACGTACAGCCCTGCAACGACCTGGGTCTCTGAGAGTGGGTGTGTGTACAAAAGTAGGCAGCACCTGGGTACCAGGTATTCCACTGGCAGAATAAGCAACCCTTCCACCCTTGTACCCAGCATGGATTTGAGGGGATGCTAGGGGAATTTTGAAAGCAGATCCAAGTGTCCTTGAGTTGTGCTGATTCCACATCTGAAACTATATGCGTTTCAGCAACACAAAATGAATTAAATTGATGATCAATACTTGCAGAAAGTATTATTAATAGGGGGCCTCATCTTTGCTATTGAAAGTTTTAATGAGGTATCTTTCACTTGAGAGATGAGGTGTGGTCCGGTACTATTTTGGGGGTGAGTGTTAAGTGATGGCCCTTTAAACTGGAATAGGAAAAATGAGCTTGATGCTTCCCGTTAACCACATTTTGGAGATTTCTTGGTTTGAAATGTGTGGCTCGATGCTCTCTGACTAAACAGTAGTGAAGAAGGCACCACTGAAAGGAGTTGTTTTCAACTGCCTTCTGTTCTGTTCATCTAGTGATCTTGGAATGAAACGTGCCATATCCAGTGCCCTCCACCTTTCACCACTCCTCATCAGCTCCAAATTGTCTCAAATAGGCTTGAACAAATGGAACCAGATTACCAATCTGAAGAAAGGCACCTTCATTGATATGCTCTCTCATTGTGCCCCTTGCAGAGTAATACCATTCTCTCCTGCAGGTGTGGTAACTTAGTGACTTAGTGCACGTGCTGCAGATAGTTGTATGGAAAGAGGGAGAAGTGGTTTAAGCTATCTCCTGTGTTCCTCTTTAGGAGGTTCTGGAATCCCCAGGGCCATGAAGGGAGCCCATAAGGCACTATTGAATGTGCAAACAAAGCAAACACAAAGAGATGATGGACGGATCGCTGAAACTTTTCAGACACTCACCCCCAGTCACAGATCTGGGAAGAAATCCATCATTGTTCTTTAGCTCACTTCGCCACCCCAGTTCAGACCCAGCCATATGCAAATCAGTCTTGACCCTGTGGCTCATGGGAACAGTCCAGCCCAAACTGCCACTGGATTCAAGCTAGCCTGGCTGACGAGGGGTGTTACCATGAAACAGGTCCCAGGATGCTTGTTTACCCTGGTAAGAAAACCAGCGGTACAGTAGTGCCTCCTCACTCCATCTCTTTTTTTCACTGGGGTCAGCAGGTAAATGTATCTATTAGGGATAGAGACCATGAGGGTCCTTTCCCTTTAGCCTTATTGCTAATAAACTGAGAACAGACTTATTCTGAAACAGCGACTACGCTGGGCGGAGACATGGAGCTCGGGGGAACTCTGACATAGCGCAACACCATGTTGGGAAAATCAAGAAAAAGGCCACACTGGTAAGGAGATAAAAAAAAGTATAGAAGGAGGGACATGTCTGTCTTAAGAACAAGAAGACAGGGAACAATTACTTAGGGTGACACAAAATCTATTAGAACCAAGCAAGAAAAAAGCACATTAACAAGGATTAGAGGAGTCACAAACAGAACACAGCCATGACTCGGACAGGCATAAGTCATTGGAAGACCATTCATTCTCCCAGAAATCGAATGAGAAACCAAAAATGGCAGACAGGCATTGCCATGCCTGACACATGTTGGGTGGATCAATGCCAGACACAAACCTTCCTTTCAGAGCACCTCTCATAGATAATCCTTGATATAGCTCATACTTACACAGGTTAAGTTAGACAGATGCATAATCTATTCTCCAATGGATTATTACCGTAGGGAAATTTCTCACACTGGTAACAACTTCACTCATACTTACATGAATCAAGGAAAGTCATTCCACCCTCAAGCCCCCTCTCATCACTGATGTCATTAGTGATGTAATTTGAGATGTTACAGTGATATAATTGATGATGTAATTTAGGATGTCATCATTGATGTCATGTGTGAGGTAATGAGCAGTGTATGGCAGGAGTGTGACTCAAGGTTTGCATAATTAACAATAACTGGCTAAGTACAGGGTTTTTTGATTTTCTTCTATAACCATCCTCTACATTAGCTTGGGTCCATAATCCTTTTTTTTCTTTTTTTTTATAAGCCCGAAAAAAATAAAAGATAAATAAAATATGAATGTTTAAAGACAATGCACACTGGACACTGTGGTGATGGCCACTGTCATAGGTCAGGCCCTGTGGCTAGACCCCACTGTGTATGGCTAAAGTCCATGTCCAGAGGGTTCGACTGCAGGGATGGCAACGATAACACAGGGCCTGGCCTGTGACCAGGCTCTGCAGCCAGAGCTCACCACACTTAGGTGAAGGCCATGCACAATTGTTCAGTGGCACAGGGACTGGAGCAAGGCCTGGCTGCAGGCAGGCCTTGTACTCAGCCTGCAGTACATGCACAGAGAAATCAGAGGCAGCTGGAATTTACTACCTTGCCTCTCTTTTATCTTTAATGCACTTTCTCTCATATTTTTTCCATTGTACCCCTGAAAGTTGACGTCCGACATCTTGATATGGTAAATTAAAAGTTAATAAAAATTGTCACTGCATCATGATGCAAAGGTACTTCATTATGCTGCAGTAGTTTTTTCTTTTAGCCGATTCTGTTGCAAATCGGCAAACAAGCATTTTCTTTCCCAGAAAAGCATCAGCAAAAAACATTGCCAAAACCAATGAGACAGATAACACCATTGAAAGGCAAGACCTATTGGCTTGAACAATGCTTGTTGCCTTTTACCACTTATTCACCACTCCAGCTATTCACCCTTTACTCTTACCTCTCACCACAAGGCACCAACCTTGCTCTTTAACTGGCATTGATTGTTCTGCCGATTAGCTCTCACCCCACAGCTCTTGCCCCACTACATACCTCTCATCACCACACTGAACATTAAGTCAGTTGTCTTTGCCTAGCTCTCTCTGGTATTAAGAGAGATGTAGCATAGCTAAATACAAAAAGAACAATTGATGGACAGAATGCAGAACAATGTCATACATTCAGCCCAGTACAGAGATCTGGTCCTAAATCAATCGTTTGTTGCTCACCATGCCATTCCAGTTTGAACCCAGCCATATGCAAATCAGTCTTGACCCTGTGCCCAATGGGAACAGTCCAGTCCGAACTGCCAGGCCAGGTCTTCCCTGGACTGGAACCAAGCATCCTAGGACCGGTTGCGGGGTTTCACCCCTCATCAGCCAGGATAGCTTGACTCCAGTGGCATGGAGAGCACGGGACCCACGTCTGGGAATACCCGTCCCACTCGGGGTGACAAATGCAAAAAGATCAATTGATGGACAGAATGCAGAACAATGTCATACATTGTGTGTCTTTCGCTTTCTCGTCCTAAGTGCACCGGGTATGCCCAGACGTGGGCCCCCGGGCTCACTGTGCCACTGGATTCAAGCTAGGCTGGCTGATGATGGGTGATGCCCCGAAACCGGTCCCAGGATGCTTGTTTCCGGTCCAGGGAGGATCTGGCTTGGCAGTTCGGTCTGGACTGTTCCCATGAGGCACAGGGTCAAGACTGATTTGCATATGGCTGGGTCTAAACTGGGGTGGCATGGTGAGCAAAAGAATGATGGATTTAACCCAGATCTATTGACTGGGGGTGAATGTTTGATTTGCTCTGCATTCTGCCCATCATCTGTGAGTCTTTCGCTTTCTCGCCCTAGGAGTGCCGGGTATGCCCAGACGTGGGTCCCGGGCTCACTGTGCCACTGGATTCAAGCTAGCCTGGCTGATGAGGGGTGATGCCCTGAAACCGGTCCCAGGATGCTTGTTTCCAGTCCAGGGAGGACCTGACTTGGCAGTTCGGTCTGGACTGGTCCCATGAGGCACAGGGTCAAGACTGATTTTCATATGGCTGGGTCTAACCTGGGGTGGCATGGTGAGCAAAAGAACGATGGATTTATCCCAGATCTATTGACTGGGGGTGAATGTTTGATTTGTTCTGCATTACATCCATCATCTGTGTGTCTTTCGCATAGCTAAATACAGCATCTGAAGACAGTGGGGTAACACAGGCCCCCGCTGCCCCCGCGGTGCGGGGGGGAGGGGCCGAGCTGCAGGGGGCCTCCTCAGCACAGTACTCTGGCCTGACAGCTCCGGATAAAATCCGGAGCGGGGGCCCTTCCATGTACCTTGCAGGAGGCCCCCTCAAGTTTCGTTACGCCACTGTCTGAAGAATGGGCCTGTGTGTTTTAGAAAATAATGAAATCTTATACTGATTTCCACTATTAGCTATGAGATGCAGCGACCTGTAACATACAGTTCTTCACAAAGCTGCAAGATGTTTAGTGGTTTTGAGGATTTCTGTGATTATGCAAGAGCTCAAACCACATGTGATGAATGAAGCAAGAGTACAAACGACATGTGATAAACTCAGTTAAACTCAGTTAATTATAGATTTGTAGTGTCACACGCATGCTTTAAACAGCACTTTTAAACCTTTTCATTAAGTGGGCTGTTTACTCAGACGTACACATGCCTCAGAAATAAATCCTGATTTTATACATACATACATACATAAACATGTATATATATATATATATATAGATATGTGTGTGTGTATGTATATATATATCGTGAGCAACCTGCGGACGCTCCGAAACGCATAGGGTGATTTTGCTGCAATAAATATCACGCTTTAAGAAAGTTTGGCCCACGGCGTGTTGTCTTTTGATGCATTGAGACAGCGCTTATCTTGTTGGATTTACGAGGGCTTGCGACCCTGCCACGGCCCGCCATTGAAAGTGGCGCGGGTTCTATAGCTACCTAAACCGTTGGATATATATATATATATATTCACTGAAAAAACCATAGGTTTTAGGGACAGTTATAGTTAGTTGGACATTGCACTCGTACAAAACCCGTGAAATTCCCCCGTTATAGTTAGTCCAGCTAACTATAACTCGCGCCTCGCAATGCACTGCTGATGACGTCACATATTACATCACTCATGACATGGTCAGTGACATCACTGATGACATCACTGATGACATCTCAAATGACATCACTGATGACATCACTGATGACATCATCCAGTGACTGTGTGTTTCTGTAAAGTTTAAATATTTTTAATATATATAGGAAAAGACGTATTGAAGAATGAGTGGGTGTGTAAGTGTCTGTATGGATGATTTAGTAGGTGCGTGACTGACTGTATAAGTGAGTGATTTAACGTATCTTACTGAATGCATGGGTTAGTGACTAAACTGGGTGAATGTCTGTATCCGTCTGTCTGTTGCTGTGTAAGTGGCTGCATGTGTTTGAGAATAGCTACATGAGTGTCTATATGAGTTATTGAATGCTTGTGTGAGTATCTGTATGGGTGCCTGAGTGTTTGTGTGGGAGGGGTGTGTGCGACTCTGTGCATAGATGTGTGAGTGGGTGATTCACTGGGTGGATGGTTTCAAGAGTGCATCTGTGATAGACTGTATGGGTGGGTAAGTGTGTGTAAGAGTGTGTTAGTGAGTGAATGTATGTCCCAGTGGTACATGTGTGAGTAACTACATATGTGAAAGGCAGTATATATGTGTGTTGGAGTATATAAATAGCTATAAGCAAGAGTGACTGATTGTGATAGTGGCTGTATGGATGAGTGTGTGCTTGTATCAGTGATTGTATAAGAGCGTAAGAATGTGCTAGTATTTGTATGAGTAAGTGAGCTGGTGTGTGTATAACTGTATAGGTGAGTAAATGGTAGTGTGTTTAATTATTTGCATGACTGACTAGGTGTGTGAGTACCTCTATGGATGAGTGGCGGTGTTTGAGTGTCTATATAGGAGTATGAGTGCATATGATAGTCCTGTACTGAGTGACCGTAAATATGAGTGACTGTTTGGGTGAGTGAGTGGATGTGTGCGTAGACCTAAGAATCAGTGAGTGGGTATGTAGTTATTGGTGTTGGAGTGTCTATGGTTTTGCGAATGGCAGTCTGTACTTTAGAGTGGGTGTATCAAAGGTTATATTAGGGTGTGAGAAGATGCATGAAATTATCACATGGATGATGTCATCAGTGATGTCATCAGTGATGTCATTTGAGATGTCATCAGTGATGTCATCAGTGATGTCACTGACCATGTAATGAGTGATGTAATATGTGACGTCATCAGCAGTGCATTGCGGGGCGCGAGTTATAGTTAGCTGGACTAACTATAACGGGGAATTTCACGGGTTTTGTACGAGTGCAATGTCCAACTAACTATAACTGTCCCTAAAACCTATGGTTTTTTCAGTGAATTTCAAAGGTTTTTAAATGCTAATTTGTAACTATAACGTCCCTGAAACCTATGGTTTTTTCAGTGAATTTCAAAGGTTTTTTAAATGCTAATTTGTAACTATAACATGTCTGAAACCTACGGTTTTTTCAGTGAATTTCAAAGGTTTTGTAAATGACAATTTTTAAATGTATTAATTGTTATATAAATTTTTAAAATACTGATTTACTACATTTTTAGAAACAATTTTTTTTACATATTTTATTATTTAAATTACATTGTAATTACATTATACATTACATTACAAAAAATACTTTCTCTTAATGAATTACTTTAGTTTAAATACTTTGCAGATAGGCAATAGACTTTTAAGTACAGTAGTTACAGTTGTTGCAATGGGCAACACATTTTCAAACACAATGCAACATTCAGCTCAATGTGAATTTCTAGTTAAATGCAATTAGTTACTTTATGGATTACTTTTCTAACCACAGGACTGGATCCTAGATTCAGTCCTGGGACATCTCCTGTAAACAGTTGAGTAAAAGCGTTTTGGTTACAGTCGTGATTTTTAAGGAATATTATTGTATTTTAAAAGTTGACACTTTGAAACTTTTTCTCATAGAATCACCAATGTTATCCTATGGAAGGAAATTCACTTAGCAGGTAAAAACTGTTATCGTTACTTTTTCTTACTCAGTGTTGGATCCTGGATCCAGCACTGGTGCATCTCCTGTAAACAGTTGAAAGAATGCGTTTAAGTCATACTGTCGATTTTTAAGGAATATTTGTAGTTTGTGAAAATCAACACTTTGAAACTTTTTGCTGAAAACCAGTCAATGTTAGCCTATGAAGGAAATTCAAGTTACCGGTAAGTACGGTTAAAATTACTTTTGAGGATCAGTACTGGGCTGAAACATGCAGCACTGAGGTCTCTCCTGATAACAGGTGAGTAAATCGGAATTCGTATTTCGGCTGATTTTAGAGGAATATTTTAAAGTTCCAAAACTCCACACTTAGAAGAATTTCCAAGTGAAACCAGTCAATGTTAGCCTATGGAAGGAAATTCAAGTTACTGGTAAGTACGGTTAAAATTACTTTTCAGGACCAGTACTGGGCTGAAAGATGCAGCACTGAGGTCTCTCCTGATAACAGGTGAGTAAATCAGAATTCGGATTTCGGCTGATTTTAGAGGAATATTTGTATGTTTCAAAAATCAACACAGAAGAATTTCCAAGTGAAACCAGTCAATGTTAGCCTATGAAGGAAATTCAAGTTACCGGTAAGTACGGTTAAAATTACTTTTCAGGATCAGTACTGGGCTGAAAGATGCAGCACTGAGGTCTCTCCTGATAACAGGTGAGTAAATCGGAATTCGTATTTCGGCTGATTTTAGAGGAATATTTTAAAGTTCCAAAACTCCACACTTAGAAGAATTTCCAAGTGAAACCAGTCAATGTTAGCCTATGGAAGGAAATTCAAGTTACTGGTAAGTACGGTTAAAATTACTTTTCAGGACCAGTACTGGGCTGAAAGATGCAGCACTGAGGTCTCTCCTGATAACAGGTGAGTAAATCAGAATTCGGATTTCGGCTGATTTTAGAGGAATATTTGTATGTTTCAAAAATCAACACTTAGAAGAATTTCCAAGTGAAACCAGTCAATGTTAGCCTATGAAGGAAATTCAAGTTACCGGTAAGTACGGTTAAAATTACTTTTCAGGATCAGTACTGGGCTGAAAGATGCAGCACTGAGGTCTCTCCTGATAACAGGTGAGTAAATCGGAATTCGTATTTCGGCTGATTTTAGAGGAATATTTTAAAGTTCCAAAACTCCACACTTAGAAGAATTTCCAAGTGAAACCAGTCAATGTTAGCCTATGAAGGAAATTCAAGTTACCGGTAAGTATGGTTAAAATTACTTTTCAGGATCAGTACTGGGCTTAAAGATGCAGCACAGAGGTCTCTCCTGATAACAGGTGAGTAAATCGGAATTCGTATTTCGGCTGATTTTAGAGGAATATTTTAAAGTTCCAAAACTCCACACTTAGAAGAATTTCCAAGTGAAACCAGTCAATGTTAGCCTATGAAGGAAATTCAAGTTACCGGTAAGTACGGTTAAAATTACTTTTCAGGATCAGTACTGGGCTGAAAGATGCAGCACTGAGGTCTCTCCTGATAACAGGTGAGTAAATCGGAATTCGTATTTCGGCTGATTTTAGAGGAATATTTTAAAGTTCCAAAACTCCACACTTAGAAGAATTTCCAAGTGAAACCAGTCAATGTTAGCCTATGAAGGAAATTCAAGTTACCGGTAAGTACGGTTAAAATTACTTTTCAGGACCAGTACTGGGCTGAAAGATGCAGCACTGAGGTCTCTCCTGATAACAGGTGAGTAAATCGGAATTCGTATTTCGGCTGATTTTAGAGGAATATTTTAAAGTTCCAAAACTCCACACTTAGAAGAATTTCCAAGTGAAACCAGTCAATGTTAGCCTATGGAAGGAAATTCAAGTTACTGGTAAGTACGGTTAAAATTACTTTTCAGGACCAGTACTGGGCTGAAAGATACAGCACTGAGGTCTCTCCTTATAACAGGTGAGTAAATCGGAATTCCTATTTCGGCTGATTTTAGAGGAATATTTGCACAATGGTGAAGGGAGGGGCGGGGCCTGAGGTGACATCTTTGCAAACGCGCCCCGTGGCGCGTTTTAAGTTAGGGGATTAAGTCCCCTTGAATCCTGAGGGTCCCTAGGGGCCAACTAGACCACCAGGAACCTCCAATATGCGCCAGGGGCTGCGTTGCAGAGACGTGTAGAGAGGCCACACCCCTTTTACACCTCTCTGCAACGCAGCTCTGTGGCGCATTCTGGATGTACCTGTTGGGCTAGTTGGCCCCAGAGACCCTCAGGATGAAGGGATTTAATTCCCCATCTTAAAACGTGCCACGGGGCCTGTTTGCACACATGTCACCTGAAGCCCCGCCCCCTCCCTTCACCACTGTGCAAACGCGCCCGTGGCGCGTTTTAAGTTGGGGGATTAAGTCCCCTTGAATCCTGAGGGTCCCCGGAGTCCAACTAGCCCACCATATACCTCCAAAAAGCGCCACAGAGCTGCGTTGCAGAGAGGTGTAAAAGGGCGTGGCCTCTGTACACCTCTCTGCAAGGCAGCCCCCTGGCGCATACTGGAGGTACCTGGTGGGCTAGTTGGCCCTCAAGGACCCCCAGTATTCAAGGGGAATTCGTTCCCCCTCTGCAAACGCGCCAGGGCGCGTTTGCAGAGTGGTGAAGGAAGGGGCGGGGCCTGCGGGCCCGATCGTTTTTTTTGTTTTGTTTTTTTCTCCCTGAAGGGGGGCTGTGCGGCCCCCCTTCCTTTTTCTTTTTTTGGGCCCTGGGGACCCCATCCCCCAGGGCCTTACCCCTTTAAATTACCTTAAAAAAAAAAAAAACGGGAAGGGGGCCGCGTGGCCCCCTTCCCTGGGCCTGTATTGGCCCCGGGGACCCCATCCCCGGGCATGGCCTCTATATTTATTTTTGAGGGGGCAGCGTTGCCCCCTCCTCTGGCCATTTTAAGGCCCCGGGGACCCCATCTCCCGGGGCCGGCCTTTCCATTTTTTTTGTTTTTTAAATTTTTCTCTTTTTTGGGGAGGGGGCCGCGTGGCCCCACTCCCGAGCCACTACTTGCCCCGGGGACCCCATCCCCCGGGGCTGGCCCTCTCCGTTGGGGACTGTGGGGGGTCCCCAATCCCCCACAGTCCCGCCGGCTCCCCACGTCCCTTGGGAGCCGGCATTGCTGTTCCACATGGGGAGCAGCTGACATGCTGCTCCCCATGTGGAAAAGCAATCGCTTTGGATATTGGAAGAGAGCAGGTTTCCTGCTCTCTCTCCAATATCCAAAGCAGTTTGCTATGGCAGGACGGGAGCCACGAGGCTCCCGTCCTGCCATAGCAAACTACAGTGTCCCGGGGTAGGCACCCGGGACACTGCAGGAGCCGGCCCTGGGGGGTGGTGGTCCCCAGGGCCATCAAGGGCTCCAGGAGGGGGCCGCGCGGCCCCCTCCCATTCAGTACACAGCCCGGGGAGGTGGTGGTCCCCGGGGCTCTGGGGGTCCGTAACGGACCCCCATATTAAAATGTTTAGTGCCCCGGGGAGGTGGTGGTCCCGGGGCGTGTGGGGGCTGGAGCCCCCACACAGGTTTAATAATTATTTTAAAAAAGCCCCGGGAGGTGGTGGTCCCCGGGGCTGCGGGAGGGCTCAGAGCCCTCCCGCACCATTTTAAAAAAGCCCCGGGGGTGGCGGTCCCCGGGGCTTGGGGGACCCTTTGAGGCCCCCACACATTAAATTATCCCCCACCATGCCCCTGGGACTTGGGCCACCCGGAGGCCAATTAAAATCGAAGCGCGGGAGACCGCGCTTCGATTTTTCCGGCAGGATTCGCACACCCTGAGCGCATCCTGCCGATTTAAAAATTTTTTTTTTTTTTGCCCAGGGGGTCCTTGTGGGACCCCTGAGCAAACCTAGGGGTCAGGGTGTTTCTACCCTGCCCCCTTTGTGCGCTTTGCGCACTTGTTTCTGTCCCTCGGTTCTACCGAGGACAAAATGGCTGCCAACATTTCCTGAATCGGAATGTTGACAGCCAGCTGACAACCAATTAACATGCAGCTCGTGATCGGGAGGGTACGCGGACCCTACTCGTCCCTAGATAGCACTAACTTTTTACTTTTCATTTTCTCAGCAACTACTGAACGGATTTACACCATTTAACAAAAGGGTTCTTTCTGAACCAAGAACTACCTCTTTGCCAAATTTGGTGTAATTCCGTTCAGCAGTTCAGGCTGTAGCCGTGTCTAAAGTTTCCTATGGGAAAATGCATGGGAAAACGCGTTTTGGGACCCCCCTTTTTCTCGGCCCCCGTTTGACGTATCCCCCCGAGACTTTCAGGGTAGGAGCGGACCGGAGCGCCCCACGAAGTTTGAAAATTTTGCGAAGATACGTCAACCGGCAAGAGAGTTATTTCAAATAGAATGTCGCGGATTTCCTATGGATAATAGGTTGTAACTATAACTATCTACTGGCGACCGCCAGTAGATAATATACGTATTGAAATAACATTTAATATGTAACCGTTGAACCATTACTAGTGGAAATCCAACTGCATCAAGAAAGATGCTCACAACTGTTCACTTTGTGGGTAAAATAAATGTGGTTATTTGCAAATTAACATTTCAGGCTAATGAACATTTGTTCACAGCTTTCTGTAAACTTAAAAACATACATATATATGCTATGTAAATAAGTCACCCTAGCAACCTTTTTATAAACCTTACGGTAAATCATACTGCCGCCACCAGCCTTAACACACCAGTTTCAAGATTCCTAACTGAAACAGTGTGACAAGGAGAGTTTTTATTTAGGATGCAGATGACAATGCCCAGACCACAAACCTTTTCTCCAGCCTGTGTTCTGGAAGGAGGTAAAGTGACGCCCCCTTCTGCCTTTCCCAGCTCTCACTGATAATATGTGAAGGAAGGAGCGTAGCTACCATTGATACAACAGGTGCAGTGGCACCAGGGCCCAGAGCCCTGTTGGTCCTAATTAAATCCTGATAATTGCCACCAGAGCATCAGTCAGAATTGCTTTTTTCCTTTCTTGCACCAGGGCCATGACATCCTTGGTACGCTACTGTGTGAAGCCCGGTGTATGCACAAGGGGCACAAGGAAGGAGGAAAAGAGAATTCATCATCACTATCTTTGACATTGGTGATCTGCCACTTTCATTTTTGTATCAATCAAGGGTGCACAGTGAAAGGCCACCTACAAATATAAGGGATCAACACCAGGACACCTAAATCCCTATATTTGTATTAAAACAATTTCAGGACAAGGTTCATGCTTTCTGCCAATGGCACCATGTACCTCGCACTTGGGTCCCAGTGCAGTTATATGTCTGTCTACCTAAACAACAGCTAGAATATAATCAAGGCTTGGAACATATTTACAATCTGACCATGTTCCTGCCACTGTAGCACCCGTTATACCCCTTGCTAGGGTAAACATATTAGAGTCATCAATTCTCTCCATACAGTCTATTTTTGTGCATAGGTACCCAACAAACAGTTCAAGTGTTAGACCAGTAACAGTTCACGTGTTAGGATTTTAGAGGTCATTTCACCGACATGTACGAGCATTTGTCGTGATTCTAAGAATTCTTTTGCTGAGCAACAAGTGGGATTCCACTCCTGTGATGTGCAAGCAAGCTACCAGAAAAAAGTCATGCTTCTGCTGAGTGTCTGAAAGCCATTATTGTCATTGCACTTGGGCAAGGATTAAATACCATGCTGCACCAAGATGATCACCTATCTCTGGGGAATGGGAATTCTTTTTGGGAATTTTCATTTGAGATATGTGCTTGAACTTGGAATGATTTGAAGAAAGCCCCCAAGTTTTCCCAATATTTGTGGATGATCTCTTGATTTCTTGGAGATCCCATAAGAAATGCAGTCAGTACCAACAAGCCAGTCAGAATGGGGTAACCTGCCACAGTTGTGGTCCAGGAGATAGGCCTAAAGCCTAGGGTTCAGGGGTCGGGCCAGCCTGTCTAGGACAGGAGCAGTCACAGAAACATGAAGGGCATAGCTGTGCAAGGCAGAACTCCCTCTAGGCCCCCAGCCATGGATTTAAGCTTAGAAGGATAACTGTAGGAATAAACTGTGGCAGCGAATGTGGAGTACATAATTGGGCCACATCTAGTCCAAGTAGCCATTCCATTCAACCAGTCCTTCAGTCAACCAGGTGAAACAGTCTTAATCGTACACTCGTACAATCAATGACCATATTCACCTTGGATGGCCATCCACAAGGATCAGTGGTGGTGCCTGTGAAAGGTGCATCTTCTGTGAAAGGCTTGAAACACAAAATGTCTTGCTAGAGAAGAAGAGAGGTTAGGGTTTTTGGCCATTAGATTCATCACCTTGCTTACCATGTTCAAGCTGCAGAACCATATTTGGAACTTGTTCTGTCTTTTTAAGAGTATATGCTTTGTGGGTAACAAGACATGGTCAATTTTTGCTCATCAATTAAGTTTGTACTCAAAAATATTTTTTTCTTTCCTTGGCTTTTCTTAAAATAACTTAGGTTATCCAAAGTACTTGTCAAAGGTGTTTGTGAAAGTTGTGCCCTGTTGGGAAAGGCAATGGAGGTGTGAGGTTAGACCTGGTCATGCCAGGATTATAACACATGCCACAAAATAATGGTGAGATCCCATGGTGTTATTGTATGTAAACTCAGCCACCCACATTGAGGACACCCAGTCATCAGTATTCTGCAACAACTGACTATGCAGATACTATTTAAACATTTAGTTTACACCTTCAGTCAGTCTATCAGTTTAAAATTTGGGGCTGGAGGAAATGTGCACCTCAGTGTCCAATAGGGTGTAAAGGAAATCCTAACCAGGATTATGGCCCACCAAAAGGAGATACAAGTAAGTTAATATGGAAGCTCTGATAAGTGGGTTATGACCATCAAGAGAGTTTTTAATTTGCCCCAGGCTAAGGGCAATTTGATAATGAAATTTAAAAAACCCAGTGTGCCATGGGCTCACTGGGATGGGTTGGAGAAGGAATCTAGGTGAGTTGATTGATAGACACCTTTGCTTTGGACACACGCCATGCATATGGTCATGTGTTTCTCCATGTCAAGGGACATTGTTGGCTGATTAAAATACTGTTGCATCATTTGGAATGCTTCTTCTGCAAAGAATGATAGGCAATAAGAAAAGAGTAGCACTAGCGGTAAGCTACATGCAGATCCAGTTTGGTGTAACCTGATGAGTCTTTGACCTAATTTAGCAGTACTAAAATCAGGAGCATGGGATAGTTGATAGTCAAAATATGGCCTTATCTTCCCTCCTTTTTAGATGACAAAAAAGAGGCACAGCAAAGTTGAGTACTTAGATGCCTGATAAATCATTTGTCTAAGAGCATATGGATGGACTTTGAAGTATTCATTTTCATTTTGGGTCAGGGGGTATATTTTACTACATGCAGTTTTGGATGCAATCTATAGATCTATGTTGCAATCAAAGTCTCTAAATGGCAATAAGGTGTTCACCTTTTTCTTTTCAAATATGTCATTATTGGTTTGATATTCTTTTGATAGGAGTGGTGAATTATTCTGAAAAAGAATGAGTTTACTGTTCTCTGCCGTCAGGCTAGTAACATTATAGAAAATTGTATCAAGCTTAACAAGATGTGCTTTCCATCCAATTGCAGTAGTGTGGGGTACCCATGGTATGCCTACAATGCCCTGAAACTGAGGGGTATCACTAAGATCAGCTTTATTTAAAGTATAGTATATGTAAGAAATTGAGTTATCGGTCAAGGGGGGTGAGAACCCTTTTCAAGCAACAACCACAATCCTTGTCGCTGTGAACCACCAAAAGTCACTACATTTTTCTGTGTTTAAGCTTCCGGTAGCTTGACACAAAAGCAGTCAGGCCTAACTTAGAAGCAATGTGTAAAGTAATTATGCAACACTCAGACAGAAATAAAGTGAAAACACAACACATAAAAATCCCAAACCAATTTAGAACAATAGAGTAAAGTTTAATAAATAAAATGATACCAGAACAACAATATTCCAGTCGGTAGAACCCGAGATGTGTAATTTCAAAGTTTTAAGGTAAGTATAGCGCGTAAAAGCAGAAAGCACCACTAGCAGTCATCTGGTCATACTAGACTGGGGAGAAGTTACAAGTTCAGGCCAACCATGATGGAGAGCAGTCAGGATGCGGGGATCAGGTTAGCCCTGCTAAAAAAACGACCTTCTCAAAGTCCAGCACAAAGAGTTCCGTTTGCGGTGGAGGAGGCCGCAAGGAGTAGGGAGAGCATTGTGGATGCTTGTTGCAGTAGCGCCTAGAGAAGGCTTGGTATCGTGGATGTAGCATGATTTGGTTGGGTGTCCCAGATAGTCTTTGATGGAGCTTCACCTTGGTGGTCATCGCGGCTGTCATTGCTTGAGTGTGAAGTGCAGATCTTGCATACCGGTCATTGCTGGCAGTGGCTGCAGCACAAAGAGTCAGGTTCACAGGAGCTTCACATTGGCGGGCGTCACGGACGTCAGAATCTCGGCGCGAACATGCCCATTTGCAGTCACGAAGAGCCCAAAACTTCAGGATTTCACCCTTCTCTGCAGAGGAGAGCACTCTAATTCCAGCCACGGCGTGTTTCCGCTAACTAATATGTCCGTTCTCCGGCTCATTCCATCGGTGAAACACGAGAAGAAAGTACTTGCGAGACAAACGGAGGAAATAAAAACTCCTGAAATGATTTTGTTTATCGGTTGGAGAAACAGATGCTTGGGAGCACTTCAACGGGCGGACGTATTCTTTAGCGGAAACACGCCGTGTTTAAAGATACATAATTACACGAGCCCACTCGAGGAGTTTAACTGAAAAAAGTGGCCCGGTTTATTAATAAGCCGCAAAAACACACAAACCTTCCCTCACATATATACCTCTAACATTGGCCATAAGTCCATAATTCTAGAAAACCCACAGACCAAAAATATTTTTATAAGAAAGATTATTTTTTTATTTCATGTATTTATCAAAATATATTTTTTTCATAGTATTTTATACGTTTTTCTTCATTATCATATGTGATGCAGGCGACATCACACAAGATTCAATAAAAACAAGACAGAAGCCCAACATAATAATATAATGGGGTACCTATGAGTAAATATACATGTAACCACCCCAGCCACCACATACAGAAAAACCAACAATCAATAGCAATAGGTCATACAAAACAGATAATAACAAAAAACAATACATACAACAAAATTGACAAAGTCAAACAGGAAAAGAAGCGCCGACGCGCGTTTCGGAGATCCCAAGTATATGTCAAACTCCTTCTTCAGGGCGCACTTTATTTAATCATTTTGAAGTTGACCATCATCTTGACTGTAAACACATGTTCTCATCAAATTGTTGTAGATTTATATAAGGAAAATTAAAGGGCTTCAATCACAATAAAATATTGGTTTCGAGTGGATTCCAATACACACAAAACGGTCAGATGGGCACAAGCGGACCGCGCCTCCACCGGTCAATGTTCATAAAATAGATAAAAAAGTAGAATTCCCATAAGTAGTAGTACTTTAAAAAAAGAAGCATGAACAGTTCAGGTATCGCAGAGCCACATGGACATAACGACAATCTTAATGGACATGATGACTCTAAGTTGCCGGGTACCGCGTTCGGTACTTAGTTAATAGGGCCCAGTACTGCCGAAGGAAACTGCCTCCTCGTGCACGGTCATAGGTCTACCGTCCTCAATCCTACACCGCGGGGGTCCCAGGTTGTAAACGCAGCTACAGTTTATTAATAAGCCGCACCACATTGGCGGGATAATTCGAGTGGATACTTCATGCCCCATAAACAATTGAAAATCGTGTTTTGCCCGCAGAAAATTTGAATAACAACAAGGACTAAAAAACCTTTAAGTGCATTGAAAATCAGGACATTAGCAGATTATATCCAGCCCTAAGGAGAACCCCAAAACCAAGATGGGGCTCGAAACGTGTCAGCATCCACTTCTACTGGGTCAACTCAATTATTAAAAATGTACTCACTGTAGGGAGCAAGTATTAAAATAATGTCTTGCTCTTCCAGCTTAGACATGTGTACCCAGTAGCCAACAGCCTCAGCAGTTTAAAAGGAAAGTTGCATGGCTCAATTATCCATATGGTTGTTGCATCTAACAGTGACTGGATTTAACCTGAATGTAATTCCATTTATGTTGTATGTATTTGTTTTTTGCGTAAACTGTTTGTTTAGTAAATGTAATTGTTTGTGAAGGTGGTGTGTCTTATGTAATGGCATGATTTACAAATTAAATGAATCAGTTCTAAAAAAAGTCGTAAAAGAGAAGCTAATAAATGCTCAAGACCATTCGAATTTGCGAATGACCTTAGTCTGTGTAATTCATCACAGCATTCAAAAGTGACGGTTGGGTTTTCTCATTGTTTTTGATTGTTCAGGCCCTACCCAGATGCCCTTGGGCTAAACCCCTCTTTGGTTAAATTTCTAAAAATAGCATTTTCAGAATTTTGATTTAAAATCCAAGAGGATTTTTCATTACAATTCCTTGAGTGCAAAAATGATTTTCTTATATGCTCTCAAACTTACGTTATCACTTGTTAAGTGTATAATAAGTTAACCCACTATTATCCTATGGGGGAGATAGGCCTTGCAACAGTGAAAAACGAGTTTAGCAGTTTATCACTATCAGGACATGTAAAACCTCAACCCACATGTCCTACTTTTTAAATACAATGCACCCTGCCCTATGAGCCATTAGGGCCTACCTTAGGGGTTATGTATATGTGATAAAAATGAGATTTAGGCCTTCCAAGAGGTTAATTTTGCTAGGTTGAAATGGCAGTTTAAAACTGTACTATAGGCTGCCGTGGAAGGCCTGAGACATGTTTTCAAAGGCTGCTTTAGTGGGTGGCACAATAAGTGCTTTAGGCCCACTAGTAGAATTTAATTTACAGGCCCTGGATACATGTAGTACTTTTTACTGGGGATGTACAGGGAAATAAATGTGCCAATTAGGTGTAGTATTATGCAGAACAGAAGCCAGAACAGCAAAGGTCCTGTAATTATAGAGAGGGGGGGCAACCATATAGGTTTAAGAAGATTGTTACCTTAACTGATACATTATACTCTAGTACTGATGGGGAAGAAGAAAGAGAGTATATGAGAGAAAGTAGGGAAGGTTCCAGTCATCGTAAAACATGGAATACCATTCTTTTTTTATAAAAACAATGCTTCAAGAGAAATCAGAAGAATACCCAAGAGAAATTAAGGGTTCATTTCCAGTAGGGGCAACCACCTCAAGAATACATGAGAACCGGAATCCAAAGAGAATATTGGCTATAACGCTCCAATAAGAAATGTATCACATCGGGAAATTACAGACATAAAAAGTGAGGTTTTAGAAAGAGATCTTAGCTTTGTATCCATAGAGAAAGTTAATAGGTTTGAAATGGAGAAGGATTTAAAAGTGTTTTTTAGGAAAGTGAGACGAAACAGATTTTTTGAAGGCAAAGAGAAAGTGCCCACTGAAAACAAATCAGGCTATAAATCAAAGCTTTCTTAATCCATTGGTTTCGCAAGTTTGGTAAAGGAGTACAGATATTTGAAAAAGTAGTAGAAATAGGTTTACGGAAAAGCATATATAACCCACCATTAGATAGAAATAACCGTTGTCAAAAACATAGAAAAGCTCCTAAATATTTGAGTAAAGATATCTCCATAACAGTTAATCCCACAGATTGTCATATTTGACACCTCTAATTATGATGCCAGGATGTTAAAATTATAAATTTAACTGAACACTATCAGAAGATCACAAATGATAGGTTGAATAAACTAAAAGGAGAAGTTAATACACTGCTGGATGAAGCAAAGCTTCAAGGCTGGATTTGTAAAGAGGAGTACAGATTCCTAAAGAATTGTGACCCAATTATACCAGCTCTTATGGACTCCCAAAAATTCCTAAAACTATAGATAATTCACCTCTAAGGCCTTTTCTCCAATCTTTGATGGAGCCCCTCTGTCAATATGTGGATGGTTTTTTAAGGCCTTTAGTTAGTAAACAACAATTATATACAAAGGATGCAACCCACATGATTTAAAAAAAAAAGAGGAACTGGAATTTGATAGTAACAATGAATTTTAAGTAACGCTTGACATTGAAATATTATATGGTAATATCCTGTAGGATATTCCAATAATGGTGGTTAAAAAAAGTATTGGAGGAATCAGAAATACAGGATATTAGTGTAGATTTGGTTGTAAAATGTGTAACTATGATTTTGAAAAATAATATTTTCTTGTTTAAAGAAGACTTTTTCCTACCATTTAAAGGGACCAGTATGGGGGTCATATGTGCCTCATGTTTGGCATGCAAATGTTGGTGACTTTGGGAAAAAATATATTTTACATTGAGATGGCACCACTTTATTAAAATAACAAACACTGGTAACATTTTATTGATGATATTCTTTTAATCTGGTGCGGCCCTGAACAGCTTTTGTATGAATTTATTATATGGCTCGATCTGGGAGACGCTAATCCTAAATTCACATCATCTAAAATTAATAAGGTATGAATGTTTAGATATGGTAATTAAAGATGTGTCAGGTCAACTAGAATTTTAGTTATATACTAAACCAACAGATGGCACCATGAAAGCTATCATCTAAAGAGTCAAAGGGAAAATATTCTCTTTGGTCAGTTCCTACTTCTCAAAAGGAATTGCACCAATATGCAAAACTATGATAGGCATGCAGCAATATACAGGACTATGATAGACATTCCTTTGTTTTAAAAAGAAAACTATGAGAGAGAGGTTATCCTAAATGTTTGATAAGAAACAGAGAGTCAGATATTATGATAGGAAATGCATGTTTTCAAAAAACAGAGATAAGAGAGATAACAATAGGATATCCTTTAAATAGCAATTAAAGAGCTTAAACAGCGGAGATAGAAGTAAGTTGTAAAAGCCCTTATTTGCATTTCGGAGGAATACCAATATTAGAAATAAACTAATACACACCTACAGAGAGAAGAGACAGATGGCGCAGTCAAGCATTGATAGTGGTAACAAAAAAGTACGGGATTTCAAGTGCTGGGTGCAGTATCTGCTCATCCTGTGTATGTGGCTTGAGTATTATATGTCATGGGATAACTCACTATGCACAACATGACTAACTGTAGAAGTAAAAATATAGTATTTATCCTTATGTTCCCCTAGAGGTATGTGGATGAAATGAACTGGGAATTGAGAGTAAGGGTCAATGAACATAAATCAACTATTATATAACAAGGAGCCCCTTTGGCAGAACATGTCACTGAAAAGAACCACAAAGCAAGTGGCATAAGTTGGTTCAGTATGGAGAAAGTGACCATGAAATTTAGGGGAAGTGATATCAAGAAAGTAACGTAGCTGAGGGAACAGTACTATATGTTGAAATTTAGTTCCTTGAGGGTACATGAACAGTGGGACCATATTGTGGCTTAACTGTATTAGATTATAATAAGAGTGTTTGGGTTACTGTCTTATTTACATATAGTTCATAGTACCTAGAGTATGTTATGGGTTTACGTTGTCATCCCTGTCCGTGGTTGGTTTTAAGCAAAACTGATTTTTTATATATATGTTAATAATTAATAAATATATTTGGCACCCAGATTGTGGTGACGATTGATTATTTCTAAGACTGAGAGGTTGTTATGGAGTTTTGATGTTAGTTGTCACCTGTATGTCCCTTTGTTTAGATTGAGTACTATCGATCTTTATCATGGGTGAGGGACTAAAGTTGTGAGGAAGATTTACATAGTAGTTTAATATTCTTAGCAGTCATTTTGGGCTCTATCTATAGGGTTTTGACCTGCATTTTATAAGTTGTCTTAAAATTTGCGCATTTGAATTGATTTAAGGATATTGTTATAGGAGTGTGTGATTTTTTTTTTTTTTCCTGGAGTAAAGATGTTGCCTGCGTTGGGACACTGTATGCTGTTCGGAAGTTGTGAACATAAAGGGGTGGTTTTATTTATGACTAAGTGCTTAATGTCCAGGGCCTGTGAGGCAGACAGCTTAGATGTATTATCACTGATAAATAAGTATTTGAGTTTTAACATTGCAATTTGTAATGGTAGCAAGATAAGTTGATAAGATGCGGTCGTCCGTCTACTTTGTCCACTCAGTAGTTGATTGCCAACATAGAACAAGGCCTCTGTCATTTGTTCTTTATCTCTGTTTGCGACCGGGAGTTTTGGTTAGTAAATAACGAGGAACATGTGAGCGAGAGTGCAGGGAGATAAAGAGCAGTCCTCTCAGCAGGCATCCTTCTTTTGTATCCCCATTGAGACACAGAATGCATGAACAGCACCATAGTTAAGCGGCTCCTTAAAGGTTATCATAGTACTCTATTGTGGTGCTTTATGATATTGGAAAGGGGTTGAATTATATTTAATATCCCTTTTCCTAATAGTTTTAAATCAGGATATGAGCATAGAATAGTAGGACAACTAAATAGATATCACATCAGGAGCTACGGATCTATAGCGAGGGGAGGAAGATGGCGGATCGACTCCACTAAAGGAAGCACCTCCCGTGGCCTTCTCCCACTGACTCCCTCAACCCCTGGAATCCCCCCTCCTTTTCACTCCATACATGGGAAGCATTTTCTAAAGGAAATGAGTGAAATGAAAATGTACTTTGAGACAAACTAAATACTTAAAGATTTACGGCCATAAAAAGAAGGACTGCCGTTGCCGGTACCTTAGGTGCAGATGTGCCAGCTTTGCTCTCCAGTGACTCGTGGCTTTATTCGATTGAATAGGTCGGCAAGATGGTCTGCTGCGGACCTGTATATCGCAGCCGGCTTCAACCTCTCCAACTCCGTCTTCGGCTCTAACTCGAGGCAGGCTGTGGCAGGGCTCAGAATGGCCCCTCAACGACCCGCTGCCCAGAAGGGACGTGGACGAATAGAAGACACAGCGATGGCAGCTGCAGCCCACAGGATCTTGGCTGCCACTGAAATGAACGGAGAACCAGGGAAGGAATTGGCTCTGGCATCCGAGGCTGCCCCCAGGTCTTAACTCGGCAAGCCTATTCTCCGCTTGCTACGTTCCGGGAGGGCCGGTGGTCTACTCCAATCCTGCAGATCATAAAACTCCATTCCAGGATTGGAGATGGCTGATGTACTCATCACAGCACTACAGGAGGGCTGGGGCGCTAAAGGTGCTGCCCCGGCTCATCCGGCTGCCGGCAAAGTAAACCTGCCTCTCGAACCTCAAGGGACTATTGGGGGAGCTACCTCCTCCCCCATGAAGATCATCAAGCAAGAACCTGAGTTGACAGCTTGTGTTAATCCTGTATCTGCCAGCTCCAGTACCGCTTTGCCATTCAGTGCCCTAGCTGTTCCACTCTCATGCTTGCAACTGGGTGTAAGCAACATGGGTTTAACAGTATTTGATGACATAGACATTAGTTTGTTAGCTGACCCTTCAGACGGCCCTGAGCATCAGAGCCCACCGAGTTTAGGTGTGACTGAACCTCCTGTCACATCCATAACGGAGCTACCAATGGCGCATTCTATTGCACTGGAAGTTATTTATTCTTCTCCAATCATCTCGGATAATGCCCAATTAAAGCACTCTGAGCAGTACAGGGAACTGAACGAACCGGTGGAGGCTCCAGATCTCAACTCTACAAAGGGCAGCACTCCACCGGGAATTAAATCTTTAAGAGGGAAAGGAGCCAAAGGAGTCAGAGGAGCTAAAGGAGGGAAAGGACGAGGAGGTCCCAAACCCCCCTTTACTGTTTTGGTGGAGCGATATAAACCCCATCGCGATTGGCACAAAGGTTGGTGTTGACGCTAGTCCCCTGCGCAAATGGGTGGCTTCTAAGGGAGAGGTCAAAGCTATTGTCTCTCGACTGTCTAACTCCAGCAAAACAAACGCCTCGGCGCCTGAGGGACGGGGTCCTCCAAATCTATCTCATGCTGACCAATACTCAGTCACTTCTTACCCGGCTCAAATGGGCAGCCCGGACGAGACCCTGAATGGGACTCCCGATTCAGAGGGCCTCCCGTCTCCACCCTCTTTACCAACGGATCAACTTGATCCTATGAAAGGGCTATCAGTGGGAAGCTATAGATCTACTGAGTGCGAGGAGCCCTCTTTATCCAGAATCTTACAGGCATTAACTAGTCAAAGAGCGGACGCTCAAGGATACTATCTCCAAGCCAAAGCGGATAGTCTGGAGATTAAACAGGCTCTGGCGGATGTCACTACCAAGGTCGCCTCACTCTCTTCAGAAGTATCGGACCAGCAACAGCGGGTCGCAGCAGTCAAAGAAGTCAACACCTCCGCTGCGGGATTCTTCAAAACTCAAAAGACCCAAATGGTGTTTCTGCAGGCAAAAGTTGAGGATCTTGAAAATCAATGTCGGAATAACCTGAGGGCTTTTGGTTTACCTGAAGGGAGGGAAGGCTCGGGCCCTAGGGCTTATATAGTCAGATTATTCCAGCAGGCATTCCCAGATCTTGCCGACTGGGATATGGACTCGCAGGTTCAGCGGGCGCATCGATTACCCGCCTTTATCACACAAGGGAGCCAAGCTTAGTCAACCCATCCTCGCCCAGTACTGGTATTTTTAGGTAACTTCCTGCTCCGCCAAGCAATTCAAATAGCCAGTCAATAGTTGGAACTTTACACATAGACGGAACTAGGCAGGATGATAGAACAAAGGGGAAGATAACGGAACTTAGTTTATGCAATGTCTCATAGGAAGTATATGTGTTGGAACATTGCGGGACTAAATCAAGCCAGAAAGCGGCAATTAATCTGTGAGGAACTCCAGGCATTCAGGCCACAGATACTAGGACTAACGGAGACTCACCTGGCTTATAAAGACAGATCTGTGTTGAATCAATTGGGGTTTGATGTGTTATTATGCACCTCCCAGACAGCTTCCATACGGGGGTCGCCATACTGAAATCTAGAAACTTAACGGTCACTGTTCTGCACACGTTAGCTGACTCTAAAGGGTGATGGGCGATAGTTCAGCTGCCGATTTCGGGGTATAAAAGTACAATCTGTGTGGCGTATGGCCGTAATTCTGATAGCTAAGACATTTTCTACTATTTAAGCTCCAAACTGCTGGGGTGGGACAGGGATCTGATAATCATGGGGGACTGTAATTGCATTATGGATAAAAAGATCGATACTACTAACTAAAAAACGCAAGCTAGAACGGTTAGGACCCGAGCAGCTATATTTGACCTTCTGCATACTCACCAGTTAGAAGATGCCTGGAGGACACTGCTCCCAACGCTGCCAGGGTTCACATTTTACTCATCCCTGCACAAACAATACTCACGTATTGACATGATTTTTATAATGAGATCACTTCTGGAAAATGCTCACATAGAGGGCTGCTCTAAAATTACATCTGACCACAATCCTGTGATGCTAAGACTACAGATGCAGACAATGGTCAGCGATGTCCACCGCCCTTTCTCATTTCCCTGACACCTACTTAGCAATCTAGTCTAGAGTATCGTGTGCATCTTGGATCAGTACTGGGGGAGTACTTAGAAAATAACAAGGGCACTGCTCCTACTACGGTGGTATGGGACTGCATGAAAGCATTCATTAGAGGGGCCACTCTCCAGTTCATTTTAGCTCAGAACAGGCGCGTAACTCGAGAAGCTGAACAGTGCTGTCTTGATTACTTAGATCTCGAACGACAGCATGCACAGGTGAAGATAGCAAGGGATCCAGCGGAGCAGCCGATACTCTTGAGGCTTTAAGAAACACGATCCATGCTAAATAGAAGACTAACGGAGAAAGTAGCCGCTAATTACCAGAAGTATAAAACGCTACAGTATGAATATGGGGAGAGGGTAGGGCGGCATTTGGCTATCGAGATCGCTGATAAGAAGGCAAGATCTAATATCAAAAGTATTAAAGGAGAGGCTGCAACGCATTACTCTCAGCCACAGGACATAGTCGAGCAGTTTGGTTTATTCTATTCCAAACTATATTGTGAGTCAGCTTCTCATAATAACCAAATGCTCCTGGAATACTTGAGAGAGAGCCACTTACCACGGCTTGATGCCGCTGAGTCGGCAGTATTACAAAAATACATAGAGATAGCGGAGGTGGAAGACACAATCAAGTCTCTGTCTTCTGGCAAGGCGGCGGGTGAGGATACTATTCCACTTGAATTTTATAAAAATCTTTCGGGATATCTTGGCACCCGAGCTCACAGAATTATTTAACAGTATTACCAATGGGGGGAAGCCCCTGCATCCTGGAGTGTGACTAATATAGTGGTGTTTCCCAAGAAGGGAAAACCACCGAAGACCGAAGCTCCTACCGCCCAATCTCTTTGATTAATTCCAACGCCAAAATCTTCTCTACAATTTTGGCTACACGCCTGGCTCCTTTCATCCACCGGTTAGTTTCCGATCAACAGCTTGGGTTTGTCCCCGGCAGAGAGACCTCAGCTCATCTCAACACTGCTATCGAAGCTTTCAATGTAGCTGGCAAACTGAACAAACATATTGGTGTGATTATGCTAGACGCTGAGAAGGCTTTTGATAGAGTAGCTTGGGTAACACTCTGGTCTACTATGTCAGCATTTGGACTTGGTACTCAGTTTAGCTCTCTGGTGCAAAAACTCTACAAGAACCAGGTAGATACGGTTAAACTGAACGGCATGTCATCAACACACTTTTCTGTTCAAAGGGGTACAAGGCAGGGCTGTCCCCACTCCCCCTTGCTGTTCCCCCTCTACATTGAGCCTTTTATAAGACACCTGTTGCGGGGATCCCTTCAGTATGTTTAAATGGTACAGAACTCAAACTCACTGCATACACAGACGATATTGTTGTCTTTTCTGCCGATCCGGTTGAAGCTATAACCTGTATAACAGAAGAGGCAGAGCTTTTTGGCTCTTTTTCAGGATACAAGTTAAACCTGGCTAAAACCCAGACAATTCTAAATTACCAACCTGATATCTTACCAATATCCCAAGGTGCTACAGATACGGTTACATATCTAGGTATTCGCCTTAGCAGTCAGATAGAGGATATTATTACTCTGAATCATGAGCCACTCCTCAAACTAGTCATGGCAAAACTGCGCAGCTGTTCCCTCTTAGTATTTTTGGTAGGTGTAATGTAATTAAAATGTGCATCCTGCCCAAGTTTTAATATCTATATCGCTCAATCCCCCTGCTGGTCCCACAGTCTCTTTTTTTAAGCGCTTGGAAAGTGCTATAGGTAGTTTTATCTGGGGGTATAGACATGCTAGAAGGGCCCTCAGCTCTATCAAACTGTCTTATAAACAAGGGGGCTTCAAGCTCCCAGACTTCAAGCTGTATTACTGGGCCGCATTCGCCGGGCAGATTCAGACTTTGCTAAACGGGCTTCAAGCTGGTCTGTCCTCATTGGCGTATCAATTAGCTTGCGGACCATCTATTGGGTTTATTTTGTACAAGACCTCTGACCCTAACTATTACAAATGAGTTAGATTCAAGGTAGTTAAGGATATCACCAGGATCTGCCAAGAGATTTGTAAGGAATATTCTCTGCCGACATTGCATCACTACACTGTTCTATGGGGTAACCCAGTATTTCCTGAAATATTTCAGGATTATGTTGGTAGAGTTTGGCAGTGTAATGGCATAAACAGACTAGGTCAATTGTACATGGTCAGGGGTTTCATTCTTTCGCTGCATTAAAAGATGAGTTTGGGCTCCCGCATAGCCAATTCTTCTAATATTGACAAGTAAAGGATTATTTTTTTACATGGACAGAAGCTGCCAGAAATACCATACACGTCGGAAATACTGTTGGGAGTATATTTGAATTCTGGTAATGGCGCTAGTAGAACAACTTAGAAATTTATCACATTAGCTTGTGATGACAGCCTGCAGATTTCCACCAAACCAAGCAGTCTCCTTACAACTCACATATCAGTAGAAGAAATACAGGAAGCATTGGATACTCTAGATCAATCAGTAACTTCCGTCAATTTGAAATTGCAGCAACACAGGACAATCTTCTTGCTGTACTACACGCCCGAGCTCATCTTTAAGTGGGCAACAACTCGATCTTCTGCCAAATCGTACTGCCCAAAATGTAAGCTGTTCGCGGCAAACTTAAAGCACATGTTTATAGACTGTCCGATGCTGAACTTATTCTGAAACAATATATCTTCAATGCTTACAGGGCATTTCAGCCGTGAGTTCCAGCTCACGGAAAAGGAAGTTCTCCTTGGGTTTAAACACAAGACTAGCAGCTATGAGAGCTCATTAAACTCGATTATCATTGTATGTGCTCGCCTGTGTATTGCAAGAACTTGTATAAACCCTATCAGCCCAAATGCTAATAAAGTCTGGGAACTGCTCAGACAGGTGTTTGAGTCCGAACTAGCTTTAACTAGGGTTAGAGGCCCCCACTCCTGGTTAAGACTCAAAAGGATCTGGCCCAGTTTTCAATGGATTTAATTCTGCATTATTATCTTACTCTCTGTATTATAATGTCTCGTAAAATAGCTGTACTCTCTTTCTCTTTTTCTGTGTTTATTCCCCAAACTGTCTGATAATTGTTTTGCTATGGGCCGCGTTTAATATGTGTATTAACTAAGCATTATGTGTACCATCTTAAGTATCCGTGTAAATGCTCTTTGTTTCGTTTTTGTTCTGGTTCTAACTTATTGTCTTGTATTTTGTCATACTAATAGCTAAAAAAAAACAAAAAAGGAGCTACGGATCTAAACTGGAGGGATATTTTACACATTGAAGCTAACCCACTGGAGTGGTCCCTACATTACTATTCACAGGCCACTGGCTAAGAATGCTAATAAGCCCGTTTGAGATGAGAATAGGGTCCATTGTGATTTAGAAACATAGAGTTTGGGACTGCGAATTTAAGAGACAAGTTGTTTATAATTAGCTATAACAACCCTTAGAGTGCAGCAGTTGCTCAAATATAACTTTTTAAAAAAAATAAACAACCTTTTATTCTTTAATTTACAGAAGAAGATTCAAGCTACTCAGTGATCTAACCATTCTGAGAGAATTTAGAAACTTATGAGGCTCATTTGATTTTTATACATTGGGTGGTTAGTGCCTAATAAAAATGGGTTAGTGATTGGGATATATAGTATTTAACTACAGGCAGTTGCCTTAATATACTTTATTCAAGTTGCTTTACCCATCTGAAATATGAGAGTGAGACTAAAAATACCCACCTTACTTTTGCTTCTTCTAAGATTTGATGGGTTGTGTAAATTGCTGAACAAGAAATGTGATATAAAGTGTGCACTCAGTTTGAGTGGAAGGTTGGTAGAAGAGTGTGAGGTGTGTAATGAGATATGGTTGCATCTGATAATTGCTGTTACATCGATAAGAGATATATTTTTAGAAAACTGTGAATATAATTGTTTGGCAATGTATATGAGTTGTTGACTCTGGCCCTTGAGACTTAGTCATGATGAATTTAGTTTTAAATGTAGTATACTGTATTTAAAAAGAGGAATTGTGTTTATTCTATGTGTATTGCTGGTAATGTTGTTTTCCGTTTTGTTTGCATTATTTTTAGTTACGATTCACAGTATATGTTTATTAAAAAAACGTTTTGGGAAGAATGTAAACTCAAAAGTCTTGAAGAAGGGGGTTCTCAAGTATTTTTCCACAGAAACATGTCAATGGAGAATAAGTGGCTTTGAGCCAGATGTACGACCCTTTTTTGCGGCCGCAAACGGGAGATCCTTCCGTTTGCGGCCGCAAAAAAGGGTAATAGCATGTACAAATGCTATTTTGCGAGTCACTGACTCGCAAAGTAGCATTTGCGACTCTCGCTGTTAGGAAGGGGCGTCCCTTCCTAATAGCGAGTCAACATGCTATGTACTAATGTTTTGCGGCCGCATTTGCGGCCGCAAAACACTCGCAGTTTACCACCTACTTCAAGTAGGTGGTAAACCACTCGCAAAGGGGAAGGGGTCCCCACAGGACCCCTTCCCCTCTGTGAGTATGTGGGAAAATATTTTTAAGAGCAGGCAGTGGTCCCAGAGACCACTGCCTGCCCATAAAAAATGAAACTGAAAAGTTTCATTTTTCTTTTTAAATGCATCCCGTTTTCCTTAAAGGAAAACGGGCTGCATTTGAGAGAAAAAACTGCTTAATTTAAAAAGCAGACACAGACATGGTGGTGTGCTGGCCACCATCCCTGTGAATGCTAGCATTCCTAAAGGGGTCGCAAATTGCGCCTGCCTCATTAATATTAATGAGGCATGCAATTTGCAACCCCATTAGGAATCGCAAACAGTGTCTGAGACACTGTTGTGCATTCCAATTAGATTTTAAAAAGGCAAATAAAAATCCACATTTGCAAGCAAACAATATTGCCTAATATTGGCCCACACGTTATAAACAGAAGCAAACCATTGTCATAAAAATACCTATAATGCACAGTTCTGACATTAAACATCAGTAATCCTCTCAAACCACAGTACATTAAAACAGTAATGCTTACATCAGGTCTTGTACATCCTCCTTTTTCTATGCACACCTCCATTTATGTAAGCCATACAACTCCTTTTCGGAGATGAGAGAGCAGTTTGCACATTTCGTTATTTCAAAATCACAATTGAAACACACCTTTCATTGTAAACTATTCAAGTGTGAATCTTTTTGTATGTATGTATGTGACTTCTAAAGGAGGACCTAGCTTGAATGTGTATATGGACTGGCAATGGGATCCAGATGAAGTCTCAGAAGTGTGATTCTGTGGGATTTATGAAACCTTTTGTTAAAGCGAGTTACAGAATAGAGAATGCCCCTCAGGTGTGTAATGGCAGATGCTATTCCCCTCACCCTTCCAATTGTGTGAAGATGGGGTAGTCTTAGTTTGGCTTGGCACTATACGTATTAAAGGTGCATTGAACCTGTTCTTTCAAATAATCCTATTTAACACCTCTTTAATCGATGCAGTGTGTAACTTCCCAAGTCATCTTTAGAATGAAGAACAGTCGCAAAGCAACCACATATTGGGATGGTCTAATAAATACATTTTTTTAAATTGTTTTCCTGATAGGCTTTCAAATGTTTTTCTTTTCTGGCTCAGTTAAGGAACAGAGTATCCCACAATGATCAGCGCACCCGGTTTGTGGTCAAACATGCAATTGTACTCCTAAAGATTAGGTATTATGTGACTTTAAAACTCATTAAAAACAACTGCAGTATTATTGTAGATGTCTGGCAGAACCATGCCTATTTCAATAGGATATTTACTCAGATCAACCAGATAAACCAGATGCATGGGCTGGATGTCGTGTTCATACATTTCTTTTTGCTAAGCAATGGTCTTCCCTGTATAATGGGGTTACTACTGCCATTCAAATAGCCAAACAATCAATGGATTCTGCATGGTTAACAATAGCATACCAAAGATGAGCATAAATTAAATCAAAACTCAATGAACCTACCTCATTGCCATGAATTTTAAAATGCATAATTTCACTGGAACCTACTACTGTACACATAGACAAGACTGTCTTGGCCAATGCACAAACATTTTATTTTCTGGAATAGTTGGAGTGCTTAGCTTTTCTGCCACAGCAACAGAAAAACCTCCAGTAGACCCATAATTGAACACTGTGAATGGGGTTGATGCACTACTTCTCTTGGACCTCTCAGTTGCCTTTGACACAGTTGACCATGACACTCTAATACAAAGACTCTATAAAACTGGCATAGAGGGAACTGCTCTCAACTAGATCACATCCTACCTTCAAAACAGAACAAATGTCAGCCATTCTCCCCATTTCTCATCCAAACCATACTTCACAAAAGCAGGGGTCCCTGAAGGCTCTATCATCTAACCCATGCTTTTCAACATCTGCATGACGTCATTACCAGCAATGAGCAATGAATTTCAGCACACATGCTATGACTATGCAGATGACATACAAATACTCCTTAAACTGGAATTCCCCAAAGACATTGGAAACTCACAAATGTTCAGTTAACTCAGAGCCATTGATCAGTGGATGACATGGAGCCATCTCAAATTGAATGCTTCCAAAACGGAAATACTCACATGTGGCAATTGGAAAAATGATGATCCACTCGCCGCCTGGCCTGATGATCTGGGACCACCTTCTAAACTATCTAAGGAAGTAAGAGACCTTGGCATTACTGTGGACTCTAAGCTATCAATGAAGGCCAAAGTGGACAAATTAGCAAGCTCAAGCGTCATTACTATGAAAAGTCTGCGACGCATCTTCCCCCACCTGGGATTTCCACACAAGGTTTAGGCTACTATCACTTTTGTACTGTCTAAACCTGATTACGACAATGGCCTCTGCCACTGATCATCTTTATCAACCATGGAAAGACTACAACGGATTCAGAACTCTGCTGCCAGACTAATCCTACATGTAAAGCCACAAGCCCACATCTCCACTGCCTTGAGGGTCCTACATTGGTTACCGGTTGCCAGAATCCGCTTTCAAGCTGCTTAGTATCACCCACAAAGCAATACTTGGAACAGGACCGCTCTTCATCAGGAATAAAATTATCAAATACATTCAATAAAGGGACCTCTGCTCCTGATTGGCACTTTGCCTCAAAATCCCACCAGTCAAAAACCATAGGTGGCACATCCTTCTCTGATCAAGCAGCCAAACTATGCAACTCATTAACCCCAAACATAAGATCCACTGATAACTATCTTATCTTCAGTAGACTAATCAAGAGTTGGCTCTTCCCTACATAGCCCCCATACTCATACACAAATGTACACCATATCCGTGTGTATATAATTATTTAATTTGATTATATGTATGTATCTAGATATGTGTATTTCTTTGTATAAATAAGTATAATAATTATGTTTATAAATATATAGATATTATTTAGGTCTGCTTAACAAATGTATATATTACTTATGTTTATATTATTCTATGCTTAACATGTATATAGGTCACTGCATAGTTTCCATAAGTTATTTGATTAGATGCGTATGGTTCTCAGTTTATTTATCTATCACAATATGTAAATTATATCATAACTATTTATTTACAATTGTTTCACTATTGAAATATTGAAAAGGAAAAAAACACACAAATAAATTAGTTTAAAGTACGGCAACACTTGAAAGTCTGAGTTTATTAAATACAACTTATATCTTAATATATTACCGTCCTTATACATGAGTACCTTCCATGTACTTATTTATCTATATATTTATTACTTTACTCTTGTAAAAACAAAAACACTCACATTTGACTCTCTTGAATGCACACTTCTGGGTATCTTGTTTCACCCTGTGCCTCTCTTAATATATCCTCTACATCCACTCTCTAACTCATCCCAAACCTCATTCTACTACGATGATCTCCAAAATAACCCTTTCTAGACTCTTCCCTCCTCTATCCCCCCTTGCATCACCCCATACCTCATTTTACTACTAAGATCTTCAAAACAACCCTTTATTAATTCTTCCCTCATATATCCTTCCGTAGACTCATCTGAGACCTCATTTTACTATTATGATCTCCCTAATCCATTTCTAGAGACGTCTCCCTCCTCCAACTCTCCTTTTTTATTCATCCCAAACCTCCTACTACTACTGCTATGATCTCCCAATAAACACTTTCTAGACTCTTCCCTCTTCTATTCCTCCATTATCCTTTTTAATCCAACTAATAGACACACATGTCCACCGCTCAAATTATTTCATATTTCCCTATACTAATTCACCACTAATCCTTTCTGGGTTCCGGAATAACGTGCTACTCCCCGAAATGCGCTTCGACGCCTTGTCAGGGGTACTAAGCGCTATATAAATACAATTCCTTCATAAGACACAAATTGTTGTGTGCAAAACTAATGCACACATTGTGCTGCATATGGCAAGTCTCATGGACGTTTCCCGCATCTCCGCATCCGCGATGGCATGCGAATGAGAGTACAATGGGCCTTCTTTTGCTTCCCAAGTTCTGTTATCCAGCAGTGCTGCAGCCAGCACATTTTTCCAGACTGAAATTAGATAGGAAACGCGCCAAGAAAGTCCTGCTACCAGAGAGCATGCTTCCACCTGCTCAGGCCCTTTGTTCAATCTTGGCGAGGATTCTGTGAAGAATTGCGATATTATCCAGAAACGAATGACATATGGTGCCTTGGACGTGGGAAACATTTCTGCCATATCTTTGCCCCACAGCAATAACCTATAAGTTTGCAGATGCGTTCCCCAGCCATGTTTTTTTCATTTACACTGATAGATATTATAATCTCAATCAAAACTTGAAGTTTGCAATCAAACTTATTTTCAAGCTTCTGGAAGTGAGACCCAGTACTTCTTGAAGAGTGGAAAATAAAGCTGAAACATTTGTCATTTCACTGGAGTCTTTCATAATATTCTTAAAGACATTTACTAAGAGTCTTAGTAGGAATTAGTAGTGCATAGTTAATTTTCACCATGCTACATGTTTTTGAGAAAGTATAGTTTTCCATTTACAAAAACGACACCTTACCAACTGCACACCCTACACGGTTTAGCTTGCTATCCGACTGGTAAGCGCTATACAAGTACTACAATGCAATACATTTAGGTCCGTTGACACTATTACTCTATGTCACCTTTAATCATTTTGACAAAGTTTAATTTGGATAAAATATTCAGCTATTTGCCCCCACGTAATAAACAGAGATTTTAGTACGGTTTCTTCATATGTTTATTTATTGATACACTTTTATAGCGCTGAAAGACAGCAAGACAACTTCAGAGCACTAAAAGATAAGATAACGGGAAAAATGAAGCTGTGGCAAAGGGAGACCTGAATGAAGGCAGACGGACCAAAGAGAGTAGCATTATTTGGAAGTCAGTGCTGAAGATAAATGTGTTTACATGTTTTTTAATATAGTCAAGGTAGACAGTCTTCAAAGCACAGGGAAGCGTTCAATAGTTAATACATTTTTCAAATTTTTAAAGCCAGCATTATTTCCATTTTTTTCTAAATTTGGTGTTACAAGAAGGTGAGAAGAAATTGAAGAAAAATCATGTTTATGTTTATAGAACCATACAAAACAGATCAAATATTTGGGTGTCTGCTTTCAATAGATTTTAATTTTGAACAATGTTACCTCTGATTATTTGTGTAATCAGAAACCACTACAGGCTTTGTAGTGCAGGTTACAAGGCCACTGCATCATAGTAAAAAATTATCTTGAGGATTTGAAGTATTTTACACTTATATAGAAGTGTTTTCTGGGCATCTTCCACTGTATTTTGCTTGATTCATCATGGGCCTGATTCACAAAGGTACATATATTCTTTTGCATAAGTTTACTACTTTTTGGGTATTTACAAACTGCAAGTTTAATTTTACTAATAGTAATTTTATGACTGCCGAGACACCGCACTTGTGTCATCCAAATAGACATTAATTGGCTGATTATGCATATCAGAAAAAAATCTGTCAATGAACCTTTGAAAAATAATTGGTGCAGCACAAAGCCCAAATGGCATACCACTCTACTCATAAGGGCATAACACTCTACCTGTAATGTCCAAAAGATATACAGAATGCACTTTCTATTTGTCCCTTTTTAGGTCGAGCCTAGCGGCAGGGCGCATGCGCTGCTCGCTCTGCGAGGCATGCAGTAGTTGAGTATGCTGTGTAAGCCTCGCCTTCTCTCCGCCCATATTTTTGATTGGCTGGTGTCATTGTCCTTGGTAAATGCTGGCTTCCGATTGATAATGAGGCTTGTTAGTCCCTCCATGTTACCGCCCTGTCGCCATTTGTTACCTCCTTTGAGGACTGGATCTTTTACTTGTGGCGTTACACGGTCGCCTTCATCTTCATGAGTCGGTAAGCACTATTTTTTTTTTTACTTGCAGCGCGGTCCGCTTTCACTTTAGCGGCCATGCTTGTTTATTTAATTAATTTGCCGCACGGGCCGAAAGGGAACGTTTCTACTCACTAATCTAACAAGCATTTGCAATGCAATAGGTCTCGCATTTACGCAAGTTTGAGCTATTGACATTGCACATAACAATGCCTTTTATTTTTGTTTTCGTTTTTAAAACATAAATAAAAGGCATTGTCATTTCCAATGCCAATAGCTTAAACTCGCGTAAATGCGAGACCTATTGCATTAAAAATGCTTGTTCTAATTCTTTACAAGCAATGGGAACCATCAACAGCATGGAAAATATCAGTATTTATTTTGTTGCTGTGGCCCTCCAGCATTGTGCTCTTCTCCTCCTCTCCACTGCAGGCAGGCACAGGCTCCCAGACTGTCCTGCAGCTAATCCTGAAGCTGCTCTCATGCATGACAGCAGCTTCAGGACTGGCCTGAGCGCAGTGAATTTGTGCTCCCAGACAGACTGGAGAGAGCTTCAGTGTGCATGACGGTTTGGCCGTCCTGAGACTGACGGCCAAACCATCATTAGCACTGAGAAGAGTGCCCACCACTCCCCCTCCAGTACTGTCACTCCCCTGGCCCTGCCCCCAAGACTTGGAACACAGTCAAGTAGAAGAAAATTGAAACGATAATAAAACGGGTTTTAAACCTGTTTTATTATCGTTTTATTTTTCACATTTTTAAAGGTGCTGGAGGGGGGGGGGGGCGACACTCCTCCGCAATAGCAGAGGAGCTGCTGCTGCATTCCTGTCAATGATGCTTAATTTGTGGAGCTGTACCTATAAGCTATTGTAAAAGCTCCCATTTTACCAATCTGGCCAACTCATCCTTTATTTCCTCTTTTAAACCTTCCGGAAATACAGGATCTTGTGTCTTTTCCTTCCAACCCACTTCTAAAGCCATTTGCTTAGAGTGGGTTACATAAGTTAGCATGTCTTGTGAGCCTTAGTGAAAATCAAGTAGGGCTTCCTCAGTGGAATAGACTGAGTCTGAATGATCAAAGATAAATTTAAAACTCTGTATAAAAACTGCACAATTATTCAAAATGAGATGACATTCTGTTAGTTTAAATCTACCTGTGCTTAACCAATGTGAGTAAAAAGTGAACTGATTGGAACAAGCATTTAAGAATAATTTCACATGTGGAGGGCCTAAGGTAATAGGAGCCCTAGAATCTGCTGCTTGTCACAGCTGCATTTTCCTCGGACAAAGTCTGAACTTGTTGATTTAATGCTATTAGAGGAGAAATTACATTCTCCATTCGTGCCACATTAGTACTAGTATTGCAAAATGCTATTAATCTTTTGTGTTGCAAACTGTTAATTGCAGGTCGCACTAAAGCAGCGATGACAGGGGTTATCCTTCACCAGAAACCTTTCCATTGTCCTCCAGAGTGACAAAAGGGCAGAAAGAGATGCTAAGCAATGGGAACAAAAATAAGCAAAGAAGGAAAGGAGCCAAGCTATAAAGATGGCACCTAAGAGAGGAAAAAGCACAAGGCGTAAAAATCCTCTCAATAAGGCTAACAAAACAAGAGAAAAAATAAGCAATTGAAAATGAGGAAAAAGTAACCAAAAAAACAATGTAACCCAGAAAGAAGAAACAAGAGACTGGAGCACAAGGGGCTTTGGAGACAACGCAAATGAAATGAAGAACACAGTGAAGAATGCAAGGCATCCCTTTATATAGTAACTATTGCTGAGAACCCCATACATGACCTGGAAATGCATTAAACCCTTCTTGTATTAGCATGCCCCATAGGAATAAATCCTCGTCGTACAGACAGCCAACCACTAGATATCTTAACAGCTAACCAAGAGACTTACACCCCTTTCTGTTCCACCAACTCCATTTGCAAAAAATCAAAGGATGGAGCATATCAGGACTTCTCTTACCAAATGGCCAAGAGGTATATTCAAATAGGGGTACGTGTGGAACTCTCCTAAGTTGCTGTATTTTAATTACACACATTTACCACAAAATTATGGGATATTACGCCTTAAAACATGAACTGCATCTTGCCTCAAAAAATTACCCAAATGGGTAAAGTTTCAACTTGAAAATGTTGAGTTCTTTTCCGGTCACTCGTATCCAAAACACTGCTGCTCCGGTTCAGATTTGTAGTTTTGCACTAAAAAATTACCTAAATAGTCTGCTCGCGTAAAAAGTCCACATCAAATGTTCGTTGACCGCCCATGATAAAGAATTTGCCGCTTGCGTTCAAAACACTGCCCCTCGCGTTTGGATTTCCCCCAGGCCTATGTACAACACGTCTTGCCCTGCAACCAGTGCAGCATCCCCAACATTTTAAGAAAGAGTGGTCCTTTGCTCAGCACCCACAGGTCCTATGCACACTGTAAGTCGCAGCACACCACATTCCGCGTTACCGGTTTAGCATAGCACAAGAGTCATAAGATTACCAACCAGCATTGGCAAGAAGTAGGTTTCTATACCTAGACCCCAGAGTCAGTGTTCAAAACATTAATTTATCTGTAATGTTGTACTTTGGAGTACAGTTAGCCATGATATTTATCCTATTTGGGGTATTTAATTAACATAAACGTTTTGGCTTCACTAGAGAATTGTTGACTGTTGAAATTTTAGTGGTTAATTAATGTATGATTTTGAAGGATTCTTAATTTATGTAGGTTTATTTAATAAATTCTAAATTTGACGTAATACTATTTTATTTCTGCAGTTTATTCAAAGTGCATGCAGCGATTTTGTTTGGCTTGTGGCATTCTTATTTTATGTCTTTTCCAAAGCACTACACTTCTTTGTGCATGCCAGAAATTCATGGGTGACCCCAATGCTGGTTTCCAGGTGTGCTTCTGGGAATGTCTTGTGTCTGTTTCTGTGGCCTCATATTCCCCCATACAGAATTCTACATAGAAGAGAAGTCTCCACATGGGGAATAGAGCCTCCTGTGCAAACATACATTTTTCTTTTTTTTTTTACTAAGTGGGAAAAACCTTTTTCCTCATAGAAAAAGCCCTTTCTCCACCCCGACCAAATGTGGGGGTGATTCACTCCCCTTCCAACCCTGGATGGGTAGTTACTCCACCTCTTTGCTGGTGTAAGCCTCCAACCATTTCCACAGTGGAGAGGGAAGGAAGAAGAGTATGAGAATTCCCACAAGCAAACATGTTTGTGAATGTTGCCAAAATTCCCATCCTTAAAGCTAGATTTACAAGTTCTCCACACTCATGTTCAAAGTTCAAAATGTATTCTGATTGCACGATTAATTAAAATCATAGCAAACATTACAGGATATAGGAGCACAAAACCATACAGACAAAAGAAAAGCACAAAGAATGAAAAGGGGCTTCTTTCAAAAGGAATAAGCTTTGTCTAATGATTAAAAGTAAAAACATAACAGCAGAGAACACCCATTCATGCTAAACAGCAACTAAAAGGTCACGAACAAGCTTAAACAAGTGAAAGAAAGTACAAGTGCATATCAGTGCCTTCCACAAAAGGAACGGACCCTCGTCCTACAGTTACCACAGTCAAAGTGTAACAAGCATTTGCAATGCAATAGGTCTCGCATTAGCGATAGTTTAAGCTATTGGCATTGTAAATGACAATGCCTTTTATTTATGTTTTAAAAACCAAAACCTAAATAAAAGGCATTGTCATTTAAAATGCCAATAGCTCGCGTAAATGCGAGACCTATTGCATTGCAGATGCTTGTTTCATCCTACTTAAAGCCCTGCTGCCCATCTTTTAGTTTGCGGCAGATGCAAGGTTTAGTTAATTTGCCGAGGTGTGGTAGGTACTGCGTTCTTCTGTCCTCATTCTTCGTAAGTGTGTTATGTAAGTAATGTTATGTAATGTAGGAGTTATGTCAAGAACAGATTTTCAGTCACTCCACCTTCATTATTACATTGTGTTCTCGACCGCACGCGTGCAATTAAAGATTCACGCTCTACAGCCTTCTTACTGGTTCAAGATCATAAGCAGCACCCCGAAGCCGCAGCGCCACCGCCGATTCAAAGTGTCACAAAAACACACCAACGCGGGGCAGCTTCTCCCCGCCTCCCTTCGGCATGGGAACCACATGCAGACAGTGGCGAAAGGAGCACGTCAGAGACGTCTCCTGCGTCACTAAGCAATCAGCGATTACTGGTTAAGCACTGTTTATTCAAATTTACACACTAACTGGAGCAAACAGCAATGGCCATCTTCTCGGACACGCGCTTTTCAACATTAAAGGCACCCCTGGTCTCACTAGATCGTCAGAGACACGCCCTGACATTATTCGAGTTCATGAGGATTAAAAAAAAAAAAACACTTAACGCAATCCCTATTTGTGGATTTACATTGAAGTCGGAGTAGTTATGTCACACGACTGTGCCCATGTATCGACCTGAATAACGGTGGCGCGCTAGTTGTGTTCAGGGGGTGCCGGCACTGGTGACGCTTCTGGTGGGAGAGCTTGTCACTCGAGAGACATGGCCCAGGTTACACCACAATCACCCAGGTTGCCCACTGCAGATTCCACTGTAAGGCGCTGCACATCTGGGCTTCAGGGGCAGGCTGGGCGTCGCGGCTGCTGCTGTCCACCATCCCACCTGGTCTCCGTGCAGGCACGGCACCGCTGCCCGTTGTTGCAGCGCCTAGAACCGTGTGCTTCACTTTAGTTATACTCGCGATGGTTGAGCACACACTCATATGCGGCCTGTTGTGGTTTCTTAGCCTCGTGGATGGGAGCAGAAATGAGGGCCACTATCCTGGGTAATAGCAGCACCTGGCACTTACGGGGCTTGACAAGGGCATTGGCGCGATTAAGAGCCTATAACATACATAATCATATTACTAGTACCAATGATATTCATGTTTATTCTTACTATATTTCTGTCAGATGAATCGCATCAGTTATGTCGCCTCGAAAGCCAATGACCTCAGAATAACGAATATCCGAAAGAAGTTTACGCCACGTGGACATAGTGCAGGAAAACAATAACAAACCACAGCTA
Source organism: Calotriton arnoldi (assembly GCA_963921515.1). Classification (NCBI taxonomy): domain Eukaryota; kingdom Metazoa; phylum Chordata; class Amphibia; order Caudata; family Salamandridae; genus Calotriton; species Calotriton arnoldi. The sequence continues at coordinate 490,342 of CAWUFW010012883.1, forward strand.
GGACACTGAGCCGTGGGGGTGTGTGTGTTGGGGGGAGGGGGTGCGCATAGCGGGAGTTCCCGCGTTAGAGTGAGAGAAGAGCAGCTCCGCAAGATGTCAGGCACGGTGACGGAGGCAAATATACCTCTGCTCGCAGGCATCTCTGCCACCATGGCGCAGCGGTGGTAAATGCTCAGCTGCGAGCCCAGCACCATCGACATCTCGCCTGCCGATCAGCGCAGGTCCCTGCAGACCAGAGGCGCGGCCCAGCTGGAGAGGACGCGCCATGGAGCTATGGAGATCAAAGAAGACACGTGAAAGCGCCGAGCGTGCTCATGTACGAGTCCGGATGGGCGGGGCCTAAAGGAGACAGGACGCCGCCGTTTGTTAAAATGAAAGCGCCATGGAGCTATGGAGATTAAAGAAGACACGTGAAAGCGCCGAGCGTGCTCATGTACGAGTCCGGATGGGCGGGGCCTAAAGGAGACAGGGAGGGAACAAAAAAGCCTCACTTTCAATGGAAAGCGAGCCGTTAGCATAATGTGTGACGCGCGCCAATGAAAAGCATGGGCGGAGCTTCGACCCCACTTCCAAAGTCAACCCGATGACAATAGATCTCGCAGAGCGACCAGCACATGCGCTGAGACGCTAGGCGAGACCTAAAAAGTACTAATACCAAAAAACCTCAAGGCCACTCATGCAATCAAGGAAAGGCCTTGCCAAACCAGGCAAATACCCTAGTACTGAAATTGTAAACATTGAATTTTAAGTTTTTCTTTCAAGGTGTTAAGTTTTTAAGCACTGATGAAGCAATCGCCAAACGCTTTATAAATCTTGCAGTCAATTGACACAAGTCGCCTTTCAAACATTCTATAACAGCAGTGTTACAGAACCTGATGCTCAATTGCCTGAAAATTGGAAATAGATAATAGCTTCGAAGTGGAGATAAAAATGGGTTCCACACTCATGGCAGCAAAAGCCACACTCGTAAATCCATATACACCAGGAATCCCTTTGGGAATTCATGGCAGACATAGAAAAGGTAACTTTGGCAGTAAACCTATGTTTATGACCAAATTTACCTTTGTGAATCATCCCCTAGAGTATTTTTTCTGTCATACACTTTTATTCATACTATTATATATCATACATCACTCTGGTGGGAAGGTGCTTGGTTGTTTTACTTTTACCTCTTCCATCGCTAGTAGTTAGGCATCCCAAGGCCTTTCACCTTGCCTTCTTTCACTTCTTTGAGATATTTGAGATGAATGCTTCTTTGGTCAGTGTTTTTGTAGCATCCTATCCCCATTAATGAAATAATGTAAACAAGGATTGCATTTATTACCTTCCTTCCCTCCAATTGTAAAGCGCTCTGATATCCTTCGGGATCATGTTCGCACTATATAAAACTTTATAAATAAATAAGGATGCTTTGTCTCCAAATTAAAGGAATACCTAACAAAGGTCCGGCCAAGCAAGCCCTGCAGACTTTAGAGTAAGAGCCTGGACCTGTCAAACTTTCAAGTAGTAAATAAAATATACTCTTGTTGCATTTTAAGTGAGTTCCCCCTGCAGGGAAATGCCTGGGGGACTGTTGTCAAGAGGATACTGGGACCCTATGCAGCATGCCAGCACTCTAGGGGTGTGACAGAGGGACGCACAACACGTTGGGCAGAGGCGGCCAGCATAGCTGTTGGAGCAGCCTGTCCTTGCAGGCACTTCCTGGTGCCCAAATTCAAAGTACAAAACTCCCCCATCGAGACACCAAGGTGCAGAGCTGAGGACCCAAATGGGATTCACTCCACCAAATTAGGTCACCTCAGACCATGCCTCTACTGCTGTAATAGTCGCACAGCTGCTGCTTTTGCACATTCAAGCTTTTGTGCCAACAGTAGCCCATTTGCAGTTCATCAGCAAGTTCGGCTAGTGAGATAACAGGTAAGTGGAAAGGGAACCAGCACCCCCAGTGCCCCTAACATCACCACCCTATTTGAGAATGAGCTGAGGGGTGGTGCTAAGTCTAGATGCAGCTGAGCAGCATTAGGTTAGGTGGTAGGCATTAGACGCCGAGGCAGCAAAGGCAGAAACAGTGAGGTTGTTTCTAATTTAATCTGGGTAGTCAGGGAACTTTGTTTCTTCATTTGGCAAAGCCCTGTTCAAAAGAGGACTCCAGAAAAGTGGATAACCAAGTCCACCATCAAAGCGTTAAAGTGCCACTAGTGTTCCGCTGTGCTCCCAGGAAGGAGCCTTGTTGTTCCACATGGTTGGGGCTACATTTGAGAGGTAAGTTTAAGACCAATAATTCTCAGAAATCCTCTGGAAGTGGAAAACAGCGCCGATCAATGAAGCATCAAACTTGAGAGTAGCTTCAATTTTTATAAACTGGTGAGAAACAAAGGATTACTAAGAAACAAAAGACCTGCAATAAACTTGGGCTTTGATTTTGTGTGCTCTCTGAGACATTTAGGTATGTTTTACAGAACAGCTGATCCTCCTACTAGTTCGAGGTGTTTTCATTATTTTAATTTTGAACTACAATGGGCCTAAAAGTTGGCATCGTAAGGCAGACTTTGCTTTTATGATCATCCATAATTTCCATATATTGTTGCTCTGGTACAATTTTATAGTATCTTTGGAAAAATTTGGTGGGGACATGGGACTAAATGTGGGGCGGGAGGGGTCAGTTTTTTCTTTGGGTAGCATAACCTGAAAACCTAATTTGAGTCCAGGCCACCATCTAACCAAAATGACCACTTTGATTAATGAGGTGAAGTCCCTATTACCATCTGCTCATCTATTAGAGGACCGCAACACCATAAATGTACAAGGGGCCACAGCTGATCTTAATAGGAAGAATAACAGACCTGATATTTTCAAGCATGCCATTCCTAAAAAAGGTGGATCTCTAAACAAAATCCCTTAACAGCTCAGGAGTCAAAGTTGAATTTTACGAATAGCCAATCTGATTTACTTAAGATTAATCTTTTTGATGGCAGTAAATTATTCATTTAGAAGAATACTCTTTTAACTGAAAAGGAAGGTATTTTTATGTCTGACAGTATTCACAAAGTGCGTTGTAGTGACCATGTTGAAATCATATCTAATGACGCAGATGTTACAAGCCTCACATCAAACACCCATTGGAGAAACTTTACCCTGCTATGGGGCCGATTCCGATCTCGGCCGGTAGGGCTCCGAATCGGATTTGGCTTTACCGGATCCGATTCGGAGCCCTGTTTCCCGACCGAACCGTACGCGGGTCCGGCCGAGCGAGTACGATGCGAATTCGCCGACCGACTCGTCCGGGCGTCCCGACCGCTCCGACCGACTCGCTCCCGGCTCGAACCGCTCCGACCGACTCGCTCGGACTCGACTCGCACCGCGCAATGGAGACGTTCCCCGGCCGGGTAAGTACGATGCGCGCCGCGAGCAGTCCGACCGAGCCGCGCACTCCGGCTCGAAAGAGCTGTCGGAGCCGTACTTTGGGGTCCGTGTCGGACCCCCTGTACTCGTAGCCGCGCGAGTCGCACACAGGGGGACCCATGGGTCCCCCTACCTGTGCGTGTACGGCGCGAATCGCTTCGCCGTGTACCCGCTGTAGGGGGCGCACTTGTCCGACTCGCACCCATTGAGTCAATGGGAGCCCGCGTACGCGTTAGTGCGACCGGCTCCCATTGACTTCAATGGGAGTCCGACCGACTCGAGTCCGATAACATACGGACGCATCGTACTCGTTCGGTCGGACTGCACGGGTCCGATTCGGTCGGAAATCTCTCCGGGTCCGGCTCGGTCGGAGAAATTTCCGGCCCGAATCGGAATCGACCCCTTAGTGTTCTTTCTGCTTATGTTCTCCAAAAATTCTAGTATTGCATGGCACTGTGAGCAATCTATTGGCTGATTGCTTGAAACTAGAATTGCTGTTCTTAAGGTAATCATTAAGCTGCGGTGACCTTACCTTCAGATAAGGACTCTGAAATGAAAAATTGTGCTACCCAATCTAACTGAACTGAGAATAGTAAACACCAGATTGTGAAGGACATTGGTATTTGCAAGATTGCTTGTGATGTAAAATCCAAAAGGAATACACATGCGATACAGGATGTATTTGAAAGAAAGTATGAATTAAGATCGCCCCGCTATGAAGCTGGCATCTGGGCCGCATTAGAAAGGGACAAATCATTTCTAAAATATTGATAGCAGAGGTACCAAAATTTGAAAGGGGGGAAACAACTAGAGTAATATTTTTAATGTTCTTAATCCATGGTCAAAACGGAGTTGTATATATAAAGACAAGGAATGAGTTGTCGATTTGGTTTGTGTTCCTAAGTTATCTCCAGGTAAATACAAAGGGGCATATTATCAACGGCCAGCGATAATTATCGCTGGCCGTGATTAGCGACGTATTCTCTAACGCAGGCTATCTCTGGAATTTATCACCCTGGTAGCGCGTTATTAACAACGCATTTCTCCAGGGCGATAAAAATTCCAGAGATAGCGAGGTTATCGCCGTTTTGCAGGGAACATCGCTGGTTTTCCAGCGATGTTCCCAGCAAAACGGCGATAACCTTGCTGATACGACCCTGTGGTCGTATCAGCAGAATCCACCTCCTATGTCTAACATAGGTAAGTCAGGATTGCAGCAGACGTTAGATTTTGGCGAAAACTGCCATTTTCGCCAAAATTTAACGTCTGCTATAATCCTGTGGGCTGCCTTGTAAATATCGCGATGTGAACATCGGTGATATCTGCAACGTAGCCCATCCGGGGTACGCCCAGTAACGCCCACTTTGCATCTCATTAGAGATGCAAAGATGGGCGTTGGGGGAAAGGGCGATAATGCAAGGATTCACGCGATAGCGTGACCTTGCTGATTAGGCGATAAGATTATCGCCGCTTTTCGTCCGAAAACGGACACTAAAGCGGCGATAATTGTTTATCGCCTCGTTGATAATATGCCCCAAAGTAGCTTAACACATTGTTGTTCAGTAATTAGATCTGATATTGTTTCAGCTGAGCTTGTCACCTTTCACTGCTACTTTTGATTATATAATTGTTGGCGTAATTGATACCAAATTGATACTCAGATTGCTCTTATTGACGGTTTGCACCATTGCCCCAATACAATAAAGGTTCAGCTGAAACATGTCCTAAGTCCCGCCTCTGGCAACACCACATCACATTCCAACTTGCATAAATACTGCTCAGAATCACAAAGTGAGCACTGTTTCCACCCAGACATTGCAGAGAGATCCTGCTGATCCCTTGGCAACCACTCTGGCTGATTCCACCATAGTCATGCATTTATTGCATTCCCGGGTTCAACCGCTTCAACAAGTGGTTTGCCTTACGTAGCCAATGCCATTCCCATGCTAAAGATTTTAGCTTGGAACATAGGATGGTTTGCGTCAAAGCAAAATTAACTGAGCTGGCTGGATTTTATAAGTAGTTATGATAAATGTATGCTTCAACAGGTTTGAGCTACTATTCCCATGTTCCGAGATGGATATGCAAATTATAGTACTGAACCCAGCTGATCTACAATTGGTCTTCGTTCAAGTGGACGTACTTTTTGGATAAAGGTTACATTAAATTGATGTAGAAGTGATTCCAACTGGGAATCTGTGGTGTATTGTTTTTTTGCTATTATATAAAGTCTTGCAGTGGTACATTCTTTTATGTCACTGCCTTAATAATGCTCACTCAACTGTGTTAGATATGTTCCATTCTGGAATGTATTGCTGGGGAAGAGAATGGGAATTCCACCAGAGTCAGTTGGGTTGATGGAGGACTGTTGCTGAGGTTTTGTCCATTAAAGCTTCACATTTTACATTTGTGTGCTGTTATTTTTGATCCATGTTAAGGAATTCTAACCCAGACTACGGGGGAACATTGCGGCCGCAAGCTAAATGGCTGCGAGCTCCCGGGGGGAAAAGCTTTCTTTACGTGCGAGTGGCTTGCCTCCCTCTCCCCTTCCCCCGGCACTTACCTGTTTTTAACGTCCCACGGTCCATGCTCGATGTGTTTGCTCTGGCAGTCCCCCGGCACGTCTACAGCCGAAGTCAGCAGCAAGGCTGGAGAAATTCCACTGTGGGAAGCTGCCACGAAGGAGCTGCAGTGGAGCCGGGCAACCAGTGTGCAGGCTCGGGTCTGTACTGGCAGATCCAGCACAAGTTGACAGGAAGGGCAGGAGAACCTTCCACAGGCTGCGCAGTGTTCCTGGAGGCGTTTGGCAGCCTGCAGCTCCAGCAAAAGAACTGGAGGAGTATTTTGGTCACAGCAAAAGAAGTCCGGTGGTCGCAATGCCCCTTGCCTATCGAGAGGAGCAGCTTGCCCTCAGAGAAGGCAATTAAGCTCAGTGATAAGGTCTCAAGATACATTTTGCGCAATAGAGCAGTAACAGCAGTATCAAGGGTTAGTCCTGGGCTCGAATGTCCCCGAGTCTATGTTGCCCTCGGATAAATAGGATATCGGGAGGGGGCAGAATTATTTATCCAGTAAGGCAGCGGAAACGGAGTTTACTGTGGTGAAAACTGGGAAAGTCTGCAAAATTGATAGGGAATAGCCCACGGGGAAGGGGTAAAAGGATCCCGCCCCTCCAGATTAAGGTGACCCCTCTCTTAAATCTTTATATAAGGTTTTGACCTTACCAACCCTACAAAATGAAGAGAGAGAAGTGGAGGTGGTGGCAACCCAGAGGACATCTAGCATGGATGTCGCCAGTAAATTGCCTGTGGCTGGTGTAGACTCCCCTCTAAATAAAAACATGAACTTTGAAGTGGACAGCTCACCCTGAGAAGACCTTAGAAGTGCAGTCCAGACCCCTACGCACAATAGGTTCGAGACTCTCACAGTACCAGAAGAGTCAAGATCAGAGGCAGGAGATCGCCGAAAGGAGACTGAGGCTGGGGGAGAGGACGGAGCAACCAGAAGAGTCATTGGCCTCTATGCTTTCAGGATTAAAAGAGGAGATGAATGATGGATTCAAGATATCTGAGTTCAATCAGGCAGACTTCCAAGCTTTCTGCGCTGCCCTAGCTCAGAAGCTAGTAGAAGTGGCTGCTCGGACTGGAGCATTGGAAGAGGATGTAGGCCTCATGAGACAAGATATCGCAAAAAACAACTTCAGGAAAAGTCTGCTGTCTAAACAAAACCAAGGATTAAGGGAAGATCTTGAGAGGATCGAAAACCATTCACGGAGGACCTACCTTAGGTTCCTAAATATCCCAGAGGCTGAGGAGGGCTCCAACATTAAGGCTTTTATAATTCGGTTGCTACTAGATACGGCTCTGACTGATAGGCCTGACATTAATCTTGACTTGGAGATACAACGAGCGCATAGAGACCCCTTTAATAGCAACCGCCTAGTGAATTTATCTTTCAGATTCAGTAAAAGAGGCAATACTGAGCGCTGCTTTAAGGAATGGCCCCTTCACAGTTGGTCCTTATTCTCATTTGATTAGATCAGATGTGTGTAGGGCAACAGATCAGAAGCAGTGGGAATTAGGTAAAAGAATGGAGGAATTGAATAAGTTAGGGGCAAAAGCACACCTGAAATTCCTGGCAATGCTTCAGGTTATGTGGAATAACCAAATGTGTAATTACCGAACAGTGGAAGAAGTAGACGCCCTGATTGAAGCCATTAAAAAAGGGGTGGGATCCTAAATCTTGATAAGATAAAGAGTGCTCTGCTGAGTGGGGTGGAGAGGGGGGCAGCAGGCCACCAAAGTTAAGTTAATTTGAGTATAATCAATCCTTCACCAGGAATCTCATCAGGCAGTCCATGCCTGGCAGCAATGGGAGGGTTCCCCAAGGTGGGTTGGGAGGGGCATGGGCGGGCTAGGGCACAGGGTGAGATGCAGTGGGAGAAAAGAAAAAAAAAAGGTCCTCAATATCATCTAGTCAAATATTGGTAGCCGCTCGGCCCAGGATAATCTATTTAAAGCAGGGGCTCGAATTCTTAGATGATGATGGGGAGTAGCAAAGGATTATCATTTTTAACGTGGAACATAAATGGCCTCAGAACTAAAAGTCGGCAGAGACTGGTAATAAGATATTTAGAAGAAAGCTTGGCCCACATCACTATATTACAAGAGACCCATTTAATGGCCAGCGAGAGCAGAGCCCTCTTCTCTAAATTTAGATTGGTAGAAAGTTGTTGTTTCAGAGCAGGCAGTGCATTGGAAGGGGGTGGCTATTTTGAGAAGGAGGGGAGCCGGGGTCGAGGTGATATCTTCGAAAACTGACAGCTCTGGTAGGTGGGTCCTGACAACTTTGAGATGTAATGACTCTGAGTTTATGTGTGTCGGTTTCTATGGTCCAAATCTCGATGACCCCCAACATATAATAAATCTTGAACAGAATTTAGTGGCGGTCACAATCCTGCTAATTATAGGAGGAGATTTTAACACCCTCCTGGACTCCCTTTTAGATAGATCTACCAGGAAGTATTATGCTCAAGACCCTAGGGTGAGACAAGCCCTTAAGAATATGCTGCAGGACATAGGCATATTAGATACATGGAGCTATTTAAAGGGTTCAAGAAGGGGCTATACTTTCCGTAGCAAGAAGTATGGCCACTTCTCCAGACTGGACTATATCTTCGTGGATAAAGCTTTAGCCAGGAAATTAAAAGAAGTTAACCTGTTGCCAGGATCATGCAGCAGTTAGCATGACGCTTAAGTGCTTCGGAGACCGAAGCAATGTAAGGTGGATGGTAAAAAGGGCAAACCTCCTGGATCCGGAGGTAGTCGCAACTCTGAAAAAAGCTAGTGGCGATTTCTTTCTAGACAACGCCGGATCTGCCCCGTTGGATGTAATCTGGGACACTTTTAAAGCATTCATTAGAGAGATCATGCAGCAGTTAGCATGACGCTTAAGTGCTTCGGAGACCGAAGCAATGTAAGGTGGACGGTAAAAAGGGCAAACCTCCTGGATCCGGAGGTAGTCGCAACTCTGAAAAAAGCTAGTGGCGATTTCTTTCTAGACAATGCCGGATCGGTCCCGTTGTATGTAATCTGGGACACTTTTAAAGCATTCATTAGAGAGGTGTTGAAAAATCTGCCACATGGCAAAAATAGGGCTGAAATAGCTGAACTCAGTAGATTGAAGGAAAGAGCGGGGACATTGGAAGCCGAGATGCAGCAGCAAAATGCAAGCTTCAATAGACACAGGGAGAGGGTATCAAGCCAGTTGGAGGAGGCTAGGTTAAATTATAAGATTAAATCAGGAGCAAAGTGCAAAGACCATTGACATTAGATTGATCCATTACCTCCGAGTGTGATAAACTGGATTAAAGCGGCAAAATGGACTTGTCACCCACACATGGAAAGTATGCCTGGAAGGACGCCTGAGGTGTGGGCTGAGTTTATTAGATGGAGTGGACTTGAGGGAAGAACCTCAGATAGAACATGAGGTCCAATGATTACACCAAGGCACCGCTCAAGGTGATGGCCCGATAGGCTGGATCAGTGCGGTGGGCACAAACGTGAATGCAACAGACCGAGTGGTGGATAAAAAGGGTTAAACGGCCTGAGAATTGCAGATACTGTGGTGATAAGAGGACAAAAAAAAAGAATTCTGGCCCACAGTGCTTGAATATTGAATTTCCAACCAGGAATAAAATGCTACTATTTAATATTTATAATAGAGGTGATTATAATCAAAGGAATCTTCAACTTTAATGAGGTTTAGTCATCTCCTAATGCAAAAAGGGATTATTCAAGTATGTTATTACCTGCGGATGAACTCAGAATTTATTCCTATGCTAACAGTTATACAGGTGGATGAAGGCGAGGTGTAGGGTATTATTAACTTGGATAGGCCCAAACATGACACTGCAGCCCGATAGTTGCCCCCCCCCTTGGTCATTAGACATGGTCTTCGGTCCTGCAATGGACAAACTCCCTCTGATATTACACTGCTGCTAATCTACAAAATGGGTCCATTCACATCAAACATTATATATATGCTTGTGCATGTGTCTGATTGGTGGCATATTGTTGGCAAAGATCAGAGAGTGACACAAAAGCCACTCATTACTGAGAGTAGTATCTTATTACTGATGATCTTACTGATGATCTCGATCACCAGAATGAATCTGAAATCTGTTTAGCCAATTGTCATAGGAGAACTAAAAGGGATGCTGTAGTTAACGCTGAAATTTTACCAGTTGTTTACAATGATGCAATTTCATTTTTCGGAAGCAATGATGCTATTATCCAGTTGTGACCACTCTTTACTAAACATGTTTTAATGTTTCAAACATTAGCAATTCACTTTACTAAACCCACTGGGATGAATTTGGGGGTCCAAATTGACAAGGCACTCATGGCATGATAAAGCTTGTGAGTCAAAAAAATATACTGTTTTAACCGCTATTTGATCAAAGAATGTGGCTGCTATAAGTTCGCATAAAGCAATTTTAAGAAGCAAAAAGGGCCAATGGACATTGAGTCAATGATCAGATATACTTAATGCCTCAAAAGCTAAAATCTCTAGAGCACTGTAGCATGCAGTATCAAATGGCAGCCTTTCTTACACACACTTTTATATTGTGAGATCTCTGTGGGTAAAACTGCATTTTTATTTTCAGAGTACAAGCATTGACGATACAGGTATTGAATTTTCATCTAGAATATCATTGCTGCTTTGAGTACTTTAAATATTGTAAAGCCCCGGATGAGACAAAACTCTAAAGGATTTTCAAATGTAAACCTGAGGTATGGGGCCCTATATTTTAGTTATCTCTAAAACAGTCGCAGGGGAGTATCGATGCCCACATTTTGGCTTGGAGTTGAAATTGTCCCAGTACACAGGAAGAAATCACGTAACGATCAATTACTTTAATTGACCATCTTCAAAATCTTTTTGCAAAATATGTTTGTTAAATTATAATAATGGTGGGAGGAGTTGCATGTAATTTGTCATTTACAGGCAGGATTTAGGGAAACACATTGGCACCATCGATCAATCAAGTTTTCAGATTTAATCTTTTATTGAGTATCACTAAAAAATGAAGCTCTGTATGTGGCATTTATAGACCTTAAGTCTGCTTTTGATTCTGCTCCCCCATAATACTTCATGGAGGGTGCTGCAACAACTATGCCAGAGTAAGATGGAGTGCAAATTGCGAACCTCCAAATCTATCCTAAGTAAATTGGAATGTTCACTAAGGGTGCATATTGGCTACAAAAGTATCAATGAAGTGATTAATGACCTTGACAGTTGCATTAATGATACGCATCTCGTTGCAAGCACAATAGTTTGTATATTGCTTCTTGCATATGACACGTTTCTAATTTCTAAACCACTGATAGGCCAGCAGAAGTTTTTGAATTGCTTTTCTGAGTTGTGTGGGCTCTGTGGGTTGTCCATCAACCCTACATAAACGAAGTTTATGCTCTTTAATCCATGTAGATATTTTAATCACTCTTCATGCTTGGAAAAGTAAGGCTGGAACAGGTCCATGATTTTGCCTACATGGATGGCAGCAAATGGTACTTGGTTAAAACATGTGGAAAAGAGTACTAAAGTTTTCAGTCAAAGGGCAAATGTCACTCTAAGTTTCTCTAAAAGATTGGGCTTGTGCATTATTTCCACAGTTATTGACATGTATAAGACTTATGCTCAATAGGATGCCCTGTAAAGATCTAAACTATGAAGTTCATGTGCTCAGGGGGACATGAAAGCGGCTGAAAACAAGTTCATCAAAATGTTGTCAAGGCTACCACATAGCTCGGGGGAACATGGCGGCCGGCTAAGGAGTCGGCTGTGAGCTCTCGTCTCTCCAGCGCTCCGCTCACCTGAATTGGACGAAGCCAACAGCGTCCAGGAGCATTGAACACCGCGCCGCGTCAGAGCACCAGAGAATCCGCTCACCTTCGCTTTCTCTCCCTCATTGGGTTGCTTCTCAAGGGGGTGATCACTCGAGTCATTGCCACTAGAGACGCCATTTGGCACGCGGCCAGCCACATACGGATTTTCTCGTGGCTCCTGGCCGACTCGCCTTCACCTTTCCTTCCTCTTTGGGCTGTCTCTCCTACCCCCGCGACGGCGGGGGAATTCACCCGAAACGCTGCCCCCGGAGACGCCTCATAGTGTGCGGCCAGCCACGCAGGATTCCCGTGGTTCCTGGCCGCCCTGCAGCTACGCCGGGATCAGCGGGCTGCTGCGCGCGTTACTCTCCGGGGGCAAAGTGGCAGAATCAGCACAGGCGTGCAGCCACAACAAGCCCTTGCACAATCATCGCTGGACCTGCTTGTGCCTGGCTTTTTTCGGCACATGAGCCCAAAAAGAGTGCCCGCGTTAGGGAAGGAGCTGAAGGCATCAGGGAAACCAGTTTCCAATGCTAAAATATCACAGAGGAAGAAATTGGAGGGCAAGCAGCCAGCACTATCTGTGGAGCCAAAGGCACAACGGACTAACAGGTACACTGTTATATTCCATATAGGTACCCCAATATAGGTCCCTGTAACCTCCCAACCTTTCACCTATATTGGTCCCTACACTACATACATAACGGGCTGCTAGGACTAACCCTTTACCTAGTTACAGTACTTCCTACAGAACGTGGGGTTTTCCCTGAACAATAGCCTCATACATTATGCATGAGGATCCTTGGATTCTTGGAAACACAGCCGGACTACCAACTCCTGCATAATAAATATGTACAAGGTTCATTCCCGACGTCATCCTAAGTCCGACAGTGGCACAGCAAGGTAGAACCCCTGGGGATACATTCGGGTATATAAACATCACATCTTGCTGAGATAGTCAGAGGAGATCACGACTTCCATGCCGACACACTGACGCGAGACGCTGAGGTTCCTGCATGGAGATACTCCAGCTTGCAGTGGTCTGAGCATCCTTTGCGGGGTGTCCAACTCGAGACCAAGTCTCTCACTTCAGGTAATGGGGTTGACTTTATCCTGGAGGGATTCTTGGCTTAACACCTACACACATGCTAGGTACACTTAGGTACATCTGGTTAGGACTGCATCTTAGGAGTACGCATTTTATTGTCATGTATTTTATATACTCGCCTATCTTCATGATTATAGCAAGATGGTAGAAACCTACCATCCTTTTACCTTCTTAGTGCTTCTAATCATTTATATCTGTTTCTGTCTAGAGGTTGTTTCAGCACACCTATTTTACACTAGAATGATAAATGTTCAATAAATACTTATTGAAAACGTCCATATCGTTTATTCTGTGTATCTCTCTGAGACAAAGTGCGCACAAGTGACTGTATTGCACTGTTTCCACGGTCCTGAGGGATCAGGGTTGTCATGTTCGATAGTTGCCAAGAACTATTCTCTCCTTGGTAAGAGGAGTTTCTAGTGGCACTGTGAGCTGGCTGGTGTACAGGCCAACATACCTGGTGGGGGTTTCTGGAATCAGTCTAGACACCAAGCCCGCAGTGTATGTTGTCTAAATGCACAGATCTTATATAGGTTTATAATAACTACACGACATGGCGCCGCCAACGTTGGTTGGGTACTTATTTAACGGTCAAATCTCAGTAGTTCAGTCATGCTATTCTCAGAGACCCCTACTCACATTTCCCCAAGAAGCGTCTGGAGTGGGAGGGAACAAAAATCTGCTGCAGCTGAGTAGGCAAAATCCTATGTATTGGCTGTTGGTTTAATCAAGCTTGGAGGATACATTGTTCCTATTGTGCATAACACCTTATCTCAGTTCCCTTGAAAAACTCTTCTAACTCAGAACAATAACTGAGCAGGGAGACACTGTACGTGAACTGCTTACAACAGAGGAAGAAGAAGACGCAGACGCAATACATCTTTCAGAAAATGTTAGAAACGCCATCACCCTAAAACTAGCATCATATGGTTTAACAGCTAGGGGTGGGTCAGTTACGTTTGTGATTGAGACACACAAATCATATAGAACAGAGGTATTCTATTCATGGGTTAGATTCCCACAGGCAGATGCACGAACAAAAACATTTCATTACTATGTCGAAGATGACATACCGAACGAATATTGTCCATATGAGGACATTGAAGTTCCGCTCACTTACCAGGAGCACATACACTGGTTTAAAGGCGCCCTCCCCCATACAAGAAATAGAGTAAGACTCTGTCCGCTCGGAAGAGACGGAGCAACATGGCCGGTACTAGCGGCCTACACACTACACCCTGACATTGAAACAATGCCAGCAGGAGACTTACTTACACTTCATAAAGAACTAATAAGACTTTACAGAAACATGACACAATTCGTGATGAGAACACTCACACTCCAGCCAACCACGAATATACCAACAGGTCCGATTCAAACATCGACAACCAAAATTACACCACCAACGTTACACGCGGTGATGTGTAAAATGCCCACTAAACGTGAATGGTAAATGGACATAATATCGAATTATAAATATCGAATTGCAATTATATCGAAGTTGTAATATCGATTGTATCATAATATCGAAGTCATGAATATCGTAGTAAAAAATATCGTTTTTTATTTTAATTAAAAAATATCGAAGTATAAAATATCGAATAAGTAATATTGTTAGTAGATAATATCGATTTGTTAATGTTGTAAAAAATATCGGAAAAAAATATAGAAAGTGTAAAATATCATTTTTTTCTAAATATTTAAATGTTCTGTATTGTTATTAATTTATTATTAGTTTAATTGTATGAATATTTTTTTGAAATTGCATAAAAATAATTTTTGTAAGATATGTTTTAGGAGCGGGATGTTGGGTTATTAGGGGATATGGGTGGGGAGTATTTTAAAAATATTCGTAAAAATTTACATATTAAATTAATTTTTTTGAAATTAGAAATTATTTTAAAAAATTATATTTAAATTAAAAATATAAAATATATGTTTTGTTTTAGGAGCGGGATGTTGGGTTATTAGGGGATAAGGGTGGGGAGTATTTTAAAAATATTAGTATAAATTTACATATTAAATTAATTCTTTTTTAAATTAGAAATTATTTAAAAAAACGATATTTAAATTAAAAATATCAAATATATGTTTTGTTTTAGGAGCGGGATGTTGGGTTATTAGGGGATAAGGGTGAGGAGTGTTTTAAAAATATAAGTATAAAATTATATATTAAATTAAAATTTCGAGTTTTGAAAATAATTTAAAATAAGAAATTTAAATTTAAAAATCGAAATTAAATTTTTGTTTTCAGAATGGGATATTGCGTTATTAGGGGAGAAGGGTGGGTAGTGTTTTAAAAATAATTATATGAATTGACATATTTAATTAAAAAAATTTAAATTGCAATTTTTAAAAAATTAGAAGGTGAAATTTAAAAAAGAATTTTTTTTTTTTTAGGAGTGTGATGTTGTGTTATTAGGGGATAAGGGTGGGGAGTGTTTTTAAATATTATTATAAAATTAGTTATTAAATTAAAATTTAGAAAATTGAAATTAATTTTAAGAAATAAAGTTAATTAAAAATGGAAATTATATTTTTGTTTTAGTACTGGGATGTTGGGTTATTAGGGGAAAATGGTGAGGTTGTTTAAATAGTAAAATATATATATTTAGTGTCCAGAAGCTTCCCTGACTTAATACTGACTGGAGTGGGAATAGTAATTTTATATGTTTAGGGGTCGATTCCGATTCGGGCCGGAAAAAGCACCGACCGACTCGGATCCGGAAAAAATACCGACCGACACGTACCCGTGGCGCACGACACGCCAAGTACGATGCAAGGCGCGAAAAATCCGACCGACACGTACCGAAACAAAGTCGACCGACCGAGCCGCACGGAAAGCAGCAATCCGGCCGGAAAAACACGCGAATCCGACCCGAAACGTACACGCGAACTCCAAACCGCAAAGTACGATGCAAGGCGCGAAAACCACGAGCGAGTCGGACGGAGGCCAAGCCGTACGACCGACACGCATACAAAACCGAGCCGAAGCAACACAATACACCGCGACCGACGCGTACGCAGCATAGAAAACTGCACAAACACAGCGTGAACGAAACGGAGAACACCGTACAAGACCAATGCAGGGTCCGACTCGGTCACAAGAACGTTTCCAACATACACAAACAGCACAAAGGAAAAATCACCCAAAAAAGGCCAAACAAGCAATTACCAAGCCAATAAATACTGGGGGTGGGGACAGAGAACAAAGACACACCCACAACTCAACCTATATAAAGGACACAAATCACTACCATGAGCCTTTGCAAATGCCATTCCACTGCCAGCACCCAAGAGAAAGCAACCACACACCCACAGCTCATCCCTCACACAAGCCACACACCATCAGCACACCAACAAATACCTACCTCACATACACCCAGCAAAACACACACTCACACACCCTCACCTGCACACCAACACACACATCACCCACCATCACCACCCATCACCATGCCCCCCAAGAAGAATCCCAAGTTCCTAGATAGTGAATTGGAAGTCATGGTAGACGAGATCCTCAGGGTGGAGCCACAGCTGTTTGGCACACTGGTCCAACAGACCCCCATGTCGCAGAAAACCAAGATGTGGGAGAGGATCATCAACAGGGTGAACGCCCAATCACCATGTCGGCGCACAAAGACGGACATCCAGAACAGGTGGTATGACGTGCGCAGGAGGGTACGGGACATGCTGAAGAAAGACTACATCAACAGCCAATACACCGGCAGTGGCCCTCCTGCCAAGCCAATATACCTCAGGCCCTGGGAGGAGAAGGTGCGGGCCATCCTTCCGCCAGTGAGCGTATATGGACTAGAGGACATCCCAGAGCCTGGTGAGTACACAACAAATGTACACAATATACTGCCACAAAACACACACACATCACTGTCAAGGGGAGAGTCAAACCATGCACTCATAGCAATTACACAGCAACCAGAACAGAATCATCCCAAAATGTGTATGTCAGTCAGATAAACACAACACATGCCATCAAAAAAGTCACATCCAACTGTGCCATCACATGTACAAACAACTACAACTACAGCTAGGCAGTGGCACAAATAGAACTAACAAACACATCCAGACATGTAGCCACCACAACAACACCAACACACAGTGAAGACCACTCAAAGGAAGGAATTCTGTGTATGCTGGCCAAGTCAGTGTAGCCAATAGCATCATGGGAGTCGCAGTCACACATATTGCCCCCCACAACTGTCCCATCAACACCACCATGAACCATGCGCACATCACAGGGAGTGGAGAAGGACTCACAAGATGGCTGACACTGGCTACTGCTGTGGGGAGCACAAGGCCCTGCTGGCAACTGTGCACCAACAAACAGCAGGACACCACTGACTGACATCCTGAGAGACAACTCCCACTGCCTGCAATGCAAGCACGTTCCATGGTGGGATATCTGGCTAGCTGGGTGGGAAGGGGGACTTGCAGCACTGACCATAGTCACAAGCACCTCCCCTCCCACACACCCCAACACAAACTCCACAGAACCCACCTGGTAGAATGCAATGCCCCCATCCTAACACAAGATCCCACAAAGAACCACCACCCTGGGTTATGTTGTGTGAAGCACAGGGACACTCTTGGGACTTTTAGCCAAACAACTGCCAGGACAACACTCCCAGCCATCCTGTCAGCACAGCCAGCCCACCCCACAGGGAAGCAGAGTCAAAAGGAAGGAAGCATGGGCATGCTGGGAAGGGGGTGGAGGCAATAGCATGATGGGAGTCGTAGTCACTGATATTGGTCACCCCCACAACTGTCCCATCAACACCACCCTGAACCATGCTCACATCACAGGAAGTGGAGGACTCACAAGATGGCTGACACTGGCTACTGCTGTGGGGAGCACAAGGCCCTGCTGGCAACTGTGCACCAACAAACAGCAGGACACCACTGACTGACATCCTGAGAGACAACTTACACTCCCTGCAATGCAAGCACGTTCCATGGTGGGATATCTGGCTAGCTGGGTGGGAAGGGGGACTTGCAGCACTGACCATAGTCACAAGCACCTCCCCTCACACACACCCCAACACAAACTCCACAGAACCCACCTGGTAGAATGCAAAGCCCCCATCCTAACACAAGATCCCACAAAGAACCACCACCCTGGGTTATGTTGTGTGAAGCACAGGGACACTCTTGGGACTCTTAGCCAAACAACTGCCAGGACAACACTCCCAGCCATCCTGTCAGCACAGCCAGCCCACCCCACAGGGAAGCAGAATCAAAAGGAAGGAAGCATGGGCATGCTGGGAAGGGGGAGGAGGCAATAGCATGATGGGAGTCGTAGTCACAGCTCTACATCCCCCACCACATGGCCCAGCAAGCTCACACTCACGCATGCACATCCCACAGAGAGTGGAAAGGCCCATCAAAGATGTCTGACACTGTTGCTGTGTCGTGGGGAGCACACGGGCATGCTGGGTACTGCACACCAACCAACAGCAGGACACCACTGTCAGCCATCTTGCCATTGCTCTCACACCCACACACACTGAACTCCACACAAAAGCAAGTAAGTATGGGAATGCTGGGAAGTGGGGTGGAGGCAATGGCATGATGGGAGTCGTAGTCACAGACATAGCTCACCCCCACAACTGTCCCATCAACACCACCCTGAACCATGCTCACATCACAGGGAGTGGAGAAGGACTCACAAGATGGCTGACACTGGCTACTGCTGTGGGGAGCACAAGGCCCTGTGGCAAATGTGCACCAACAAACAGCAGGACACCACTGACTGACATCCTGAGAGACAACTTACACTCCCTGCAATGCAAGCACGTTCCATGGTGGGATATCTGGCTGGCTGGCTGGGTGGGAAGGGGGACTTGCAGCACTGACTATAGTCACAAGCACCTCCCCTCACACCCCCCCAACACAAACTCCACAGTACCCACCTGGTAGAATGCAATGCCCTCCATCCTAACACAAGATCCCACAAAGAACCACCACCCTGGGTTATGTTGTGTGAAGCACAGGGACACTCTTGGGACTCTTAGCCAAACAACTGCCAGGACAACACTCCCAGCCATCCTGTCAGCACAGCCAGCCCACCCCACAGGGAAGCAGAGTCAAAAGGAAGGAAGCATGGGCATGCTGGGAAGGGGGTGGAGGCAATAGCATGATGGGAGTCGTAGTCACTGATATTGGTCACCCCCACAACTGTCCCATCAACACCACCCTGAACCATGCTCACATCACAGGGAGTGGAGAAGGACTCACAAGATGGCTGACACTGGCTACTGCTGTGGGGAGCACAAGGCCCTGCTGCCAACTGTGCACCAACAAACAGCAGGACACCACTGACTGACATCCTGAGAGACAACTTACACTCCCTGCAATGCAAGCACGTTCCATGGTGGGATAACTGACTGGCTGGGTGGGTGGGAAGGAGGTCCGGCTGCCAACCAAACACAACCAATGCAGACCATGTTCACACCCCAGAAAATACATAGAAATGCCCAAATAATGCAGGACAATGTGCCACACCAATATCAACCCCTGACTGTGACGACTCAGGACAATGCAATGTACAGGCCCGCACCCAGAGGCACAGTCACAACTGTCATGTGTGTCAACCATTGATGCCTGCAGAAACATGACATACATTGTTTGTGTCTCCCAAAAACAGGTGATGATGGGGACACAGCAGCAGACGCTGAGGAGTCCCAGTCCCAGGCTCAAGAGGATGCCGAGCTCACTGGCGTCGTACAGCCTCTGTCCTCCTCGGACGATGAAGAACAACCTGGCACATCCGGTGCAAGTCAACATGCAGCACCAGCAGGACCACCAGCTGCAGCACCAGCAGGACCACCAGCTGCACCCCTGCACCCACCCCTACAACGACTGTCACCACGAATACCATCCCTGCCGACATGGACAGAATAAGGAGCAACACCAGCACAGTGACCCTGGACCAACCTGGGGCCATGGACACCACCACCACCACCAACCCCCAAGGTGGACCAGGGTTATCTGTGCGTGCCACTGCACACACTGCACATGTCAGCAGGGGTGGTGGGAGGGGTGGGAGACAGAGGTCGCTGCTTGCAGACGTTGCTGGTGTGCATGATGACCCACAACTGGTACGCATAGCTGATGCGTACCAGTCCAGCACCGGAGAGCTCAGCCAGGTAGTGGGGCTCCTCAGAGACATTAAACAGCAGCAGGCTGCCCATCATGCCCGCTTGGACTCCCACATGTCCCACGTGGAGTCACACATGTCCCGTGTGGACTCACACATGTCCCGCGTGGAGTCCAAGTGGGATGCACTGCATGAGATGACGGCGGTGCACAGGGACATTTTACAATGCCTCCGCCAGATGAACAGCAACCAGTCCACACCTCCCTGTGTGCCAACAACATCTGGTGCCGAACAAACTGCAACTGCCACAGGGAGGGAGGAGGACTCTGGCGGAGAGTCCCCTGCACCGCAGCAGCCTGCACTTGAGGGCCCCCCCAAGAAGAGGGGTTGTCCGAGGAGGGAAAAGTGAGAGGCCGATGGCCAAGCGCAACTCCCAGGAAGCCTGAACCTGTTCTGGATGTTCGCCTTTGTGCACAGACTGTTCACCCTGTTGACGGCAACACTACTCCCACACATTGCATGGGGAGTACAAGTTGGACCAATGTGTCAGACAACTGTGGCCCCGATACTGGGGATCCTGTCTACCCGGACTTTCAATTCACCTAGGAACTTGGGATTGCAAGATTCATGTACAGCAAAACCCATCCTATGCACTATTAACACAAATGTATCACAATAAACACACTAATACACCATACTTGCCTCTGTCGTGATTCCAACGTGGGTGCTGTTATGGGGATGATGAACTGCAAAATTACACTGTGTATGCGAACTGCAAAAGCAAGGACAACACAGGCATGTGAGTACAGGAAACGTGACACACATGAGGGAGACACACCACCAGGGCTACACGACACATACACACCTAGGCCATCTGACTCATTGCCTACACTGATGTTGCCAGAGAAGATGGTGCAATGCACAGACACCACACCCATTCCCAGTTGTAGTCAAGTAGCCCACAGGTGCAGTAAGCAAATGGCAGTCAAATATGTGACCACAGACAACGCACATCACAAAGTGAAGCACAGGTTTATTACACAGTTGCAACATGCCGTAACCACTACAGATGCAAGGTAACCCCACCTGGCAGCGGGCACACAGTCAACAACTGTAGACGGAAGGAAGTCCATGGGTGTGGCGCACATCACCTGTAGGGACACAACAGCTACCAGCCTGGATGTGCAATCACGTCGTCGGTGGACACAGTTGACCAAACGAATCTGAAAGTACCCTGTGAAGGACAGAAATGACACACAGTCAAAAGCAATGGAGTACAGGACAGAACAGCAAAACACATGCACAATACATGTTACAAGATACCCACCCAGAACCAAGTTAGCATGTCAACACTGTTGGGGAGTACAGCCCACCTGTCACCACACATCGCAACACACATCCAGTCAAGTGGCCCATGGACACACTCCCACAGCACCAGAGCACCACCCACACATCATGCCAACTCACATCATTGACATGACACCTCAGGATACTCACATTCAGCTAAAGAAGTTGGTGAATAGCTGTGTGCGGACATCACCATCACCATCATCATCATCATCATCGTCACTGGCATCGTGGTCCAGGCCAGGATCCTCCACAGGTGGCGGATGTTGGTCATTGTCATCCTGGATGAGAGGCAACTCCTTCCGCACTGCCAGGTTGTGGAGCATGCAGCAGACGATGATAATCTTGCACACTTTCGCAGGGGCATATGGGAGGGACCCTCCGGTCTTGTCCAGGCAGCGGAAGCGGCTCTTCAGGAGACCAAAGGTCCGCTCAATCACTCTCCTGGTCCAACCATGTGCCTCATTGTAGCGCATCTGGGCAGGTGTCACAGGGTTCCTGAGGGGTGTCAGCAACCACGGCATGTTGGGGTATCCAGAGTCACCTACGGAC